>CM052803.1:14037692-14177097 GCA_028533885.1 Nasua narica | reverse complement strand
GGAGCAGGCTCGCCCCTTAGCAGAGAGCCTGATGCGGGGTTCGATTCCAGGACCCTGAGATCATGACCTAAGCCGAAGGCAGAGGCTTTAATCCACTGAGCCACCCAGGCGCCCCTGGGAGGTTATTTTGATAAACGCATACAGGGGTTTACATTTTTCCTTTTGCTTCCCGTTCTAGTAGGACTCCCCATGGCGTCGTCTCCACACAGATCCCTTCCATAGCTTGGAAAGCATGCGTCTAGAAAACATCCTCAAGTGGAAGCAAAATTTCGGACCCTCCCTGCCAGCTTTGCAATTCTGTTGAAATTACTTGAGCAGTCAGCAGTCTCGGGGAAATTCTGAAACCAAATTAAGGTAGGCTAGCGCTCTTTACCCTAAATGAGTCATTTATCTTGTTATTTGATTCTTCAATCATTTGCTACATCTCTCCAGAAGTCGGCTTTTGAAAAATCACCAAAGAAATTAGAAGAGAGAGAACACACACCACCCACCCAGAAAAACTGAAAGGTGTTTTCCCTCCCATGTTTAAAAAAAATTAAAATCCAGTCGGCCTGCACAGTTAAAATGAGTTATTGAGTTCCGCGGTGTACAACTTTCACTAATACAACGGTCAGTTCCTCTTTCCCTTCTCTCAGAAGAAGAGAATAGGGAAGGGAGTGGTGGTAACTGAAGAGGGGTCCTGCCTTAGCTCGGGGGCAGGCATGGGGGCCCATACCAAGTCTCCAGGCCAGGACCCCTGCCTGCACATTAGTCTCAAGAAAGGAGGGCTGAACCTCCTTGACTCTAAATGGCCTCCGGAGCTCTTCTCCCCTCTCTCTCCCGGGTTTCTGCCTCTTTGGGACCAGTCCCTTGGTTGACACCACTCCCAGGTGGCAGCCCCAAGCCTGAAAAGCGAGCCTCCTTTTCATTCCCCGGGGGGGCTTGATGGGGTGATTAGGTGGGCGCAGGGTCCCCTGAAGGGGTGCATTTCCAGAGGCCTAACGTGTTCCCCAGGATCTCTTCACAAGCCTTGCTCTGCACAGAAGGATGCATTTCAGGGATGTGCCAGCGCTAGCTGGGCTGGAACAGGGACACCTCAGGGGCAGACAGGCCTGAGCCCTGCGCCAGCTCTCGCCTGTCCTCGGGTCCCCTAAGCAGCCGCCTTCTACCAGTCCTCCCTCCCCTCCACTCTCTTCTCCTCCCCGGCACGGCGGCCCCGCGGGCTCGGGGAGGGACCAGTTCGTGGGCCCGGGAGCAGAGCGGGCAGGAGCTGACGGGGCCCTGGCTCCAGGGCGGGGGACGGCGCGGGGGAGCGGGTGGCGCCGAGGGGCCGGGGCGGCAGCGCGGAGCTGTCCAGCACCCAGGCGGGGCTCGCGCCCCCCGCCCGCCCCGCCGCCTCCCCCGCCCGGCCAGCGCCACTGCGGCTCGGCGGGCGCGTCACGTGGCTGGCGCGGCGCGGCCTCCTGGCTCCGGGCGGGCGCGAGGACCCACAGACCCACGGACGCACCAGCGACGGCACCCGGCCGCGCGGGCCGGGGGGCGCCGGGGCCGGGCGGGCTGCGCGCCGCGGGACATGGGCGCGCCGGGGGCCCCCGGGCCCAGGCCGGCGGCGGCGGCGAGGCGCCCGGGGCGCGGGGGCAGCGGCGGGCGGGGGTCCTCCCTGGCGGCCGCCGCTGAGCCCCCGCGGGGCCCGTGACGCCGCGGCCGATGTGGCCCCGCGCGCGCTGCGGGCCTGCACCGCCGCCTCACAAAGACGCCGCCGGAGCCGCCACCCGCACCCGGCCGGCGGCCGCCGCGGGAGCCCGAGCCGGAGCCGGAGCCCGAGCCGGAGCCGCAGCCGCTGCCGCAGCCGGGGAGGCAGGAGGCGGCGCCCGCGGGCTGCCGGCCCCGGCATGGAGAAGCGGGTGGGCGCGGGGCCGGAGGGGGCTCCGGGCGCCCGGGCGCAGCTCGCCGTCGTCTGCCTGGGTGAGTGGGCCGCGCAGCCGGGCGGGTCTGGGCCCCCGTCTCTCCGCTCCGCGCCGCGCCCGCGACGGCCCCGGCCCGCCCCGCTCTGCTCCCCCGGGCTCCAGCTTCCCGGAGCGGGCCCTGCGCGAGAGGGCGGCCCCCCGCGCGCCCCGGCCTGCTGCGCTCTCGAGCCTGGGAGGCGACTCCGGCGGCCCAGCCCCGGATCCCGCCCGGCTCGGAACAGCGCGTGGAGCCCGGGGCGGCGGGGCGCGGGGCGGCCGGGGTCGGCAGGCAGTGGCTCTCCGCCGGGCCTGGCGGGGTTGGGGCCTCCGGAGCTGCGGACAATGGCGAAGCGGGCGGGTCTGCGGCCGGCTGCCCCCCGAAGAAGGAACTGTTTCCTGCCGGGACTTGGGGTGGGGGCGGGTGCCAGCGGGAGTCGCGGTCAGGATGCCGGCCGGAGGCTGCTGCGAGAGTGCCTCCTGTCTTTCCTTTGTGTCTCTGAGACGCAGCGGGGCAGGCCGCTTCAGCCCAGTGGCGTGTGTTTGGGGAGGGCGCTGGGACCTGTCCAGGCCTGGCACCTGGGTGGGAGGGTTGCCTGCCCTGTCCAGGAGTTTTTCTGTCCACCCTTCCACGGCCCTGTGGGGGGGGGGCGGGGGAAGAAAGGAGTTAAATCCTCAACCCACATGGCTCCTTTATTTACCATGATGAAGGAGGGAGGCCATTAGCTGAGCTTGGGGTCATTAGGGGACACCCTACCGGGACACTAGTGAAGGTTCTGTAAGCCCAATAGATTTTCTTGAAGCAACTGAAAGGACACAGTGAAAAAGAAATCTGCCCGGTTTAAGCTGCATCCTCTTCTTGGAGGGCAGAATTGGGGAGCTCTGAGTCTTGTGGGAGGCCCCTTGGTGCAGGAGTGGGAAAGTCTAGGGAGGCTGCCCACCTCTCCGCCCCCCGCCCGGTGGAATGCCCACTGCCCAGTCCGTTAGTGGTCATGTGCTCTGGGCTCTGAGCTGCTGGGCACTGGGCTTCCCAGGTGAGCAAGGCAGGAAGACAGGCTTCCCCAAGGCCCTCCCTGCCCAGATGTGGGGCACCTGGGTATCTGCTAAGCAGAGCCTGGGGTTTTCAGAGGGGGCATCTGCCCCTGCAGCCTCACCAGGTGGGGGCTGACCCTGCAGAGATGCTCTCTGCCTCCCTCGGCATCCTTGATGTTGGGGGAAAGGGGCACCTGAGTCCTGGGAATTTGAGTTAGAATATGGGCTAACTGCCCATATTAAACTTGGTCTTGTAAACTGCTGCAAGGAAAGCCATAGATGAAAGCAAAGGACAGACCCCATGGAGGCGGATACTTGAGGGGGTGGGTGGCGGGGGATTCTCTGCCCCTCTTCTCAAGGACAGCATGGCATAGTGAGGGGGACCTTGAATCCTGCTGTGTGTGCCTTCCTATAAAATGGTAATCAGAACTGCTCCCTCCCTCCCTGGCTTGCTGGTACATCAGGTGGCTGGCAAGGCCCCTCAGAGGGATTCCTCCCGGCGGTTGGGGGCCCCCTCGAAGGCAGAGCCCTTATCCAGGCTGAACCAGGGTGGCCCACACATGAGTTTGCAAGCTGGAGAGGGGAGATAGAAACACACCCCTTCCCACACGGGTCAGAATTGGCAGCCATGGGGGGCAACTGGAGTGGTCTGTTGTAGCCAGTCTTGGGCTCTGGCTCTCTTTGGGGGGGGCTGAGACCCTCGAGGGTCCTCCCCTCTGCCCATCCCAGCAGGACCGGGTGGGAGTGGAAGTCCCCAGCAGCACTCTGGGCTGGGCCCTGTGAGATGAAGAGAAGCGGCCCGGAGTTTGGCTGTGTTGTCCTTTGCCCATCTAGGGCTGCTGTTGGCCCAGGGCGGGCGTCTGGGCCCCTAGAGCCACTGCCTCCCCCCTTCCCCCCCACTGACGCCTTCTCGTGTCTCCCACAGTAAACATCGTTCTCACCGGGCGGCTCAGCAGCGCAGTTCCTGCCTTAGGTGAGTCAGATGCTTCTCCTTCCTCCCCTCCTCCCTGCTCCTCCCTTCCTCCTCTGGTTTGAGTGACCTCTGAGGACAGGCCTTCAGGGCCCGTCCACCCCTGCGGTCAGCTGGCCTCTTCCAACTTCAGCCCTTGTGCATTTTTCCTGCATCACAAAGGAGTCGTCTGGCCTTGGGCAAGCTTATACCTCCCCGAGTCTCAGCTTCCTCCTCTGTAAAATGGGTATAATAACAGGACCTCCATCAAAGCCTGGTTATTAGGGGGAAATGGGCACACGAAGCAAGGTGCTCAGCATGGCCGTGACATGTGGTGGCTCAATGGCACTGGCAAACTGTCACAGCGTAATTGACACATTGTGCTTCCTGTAGGCTGTGGGATTCCCCGAGGCCATGAGGCACCACGAGATGCCGGCCTGTTTTAAAGTTATATCTGGAATTCAGCTGGTCAAGCTATGACCGAGTGATGACACAGAGAGGCCAATGCCATTGACAGAGAATTTGTTTCTTATGCATCTTGGGAGGAAGGGACACACCCCATGGAGCCACACGGGGGAACGCCAGGGCTGGGCAGGCAGATGCAGGAGTCGGGGGAAGGCTCAGGCCAGAGCCTTTCCTGGAGTTTCCATGGGAAAGGCACGGCAGGGCTGCGGAAACAGCTCAGGATTGGCTAGTTGGAAGAATTCTGGCTGGCTTGACGCTCCAGGGGTGGTCTCTACTCGGCCTGGTGCCTGGCCCTGGGATGACCGAGGGCAGGGGAAATAGCGGCTCGGTATGTGAATTAGGAAAGAAGGTGGATCGGCCTGGGTTTTCTGGCCCGTCCGGTCCCCAGGCAAGCTGGTGTGCTGGACAGTTTCACACTCTGGCTGATGTTTCGGCCCCGGGATTAGCGCCGGCCTATGGGGTCGAAGAAACACGGGCTAAACCCCGCTGCCTATCACAGTGGGTCCCACCATCCACAGGCCATCTTTGCGCTCCGGCCGCACGCCAGGCACCTCGAAGACTGTCAGGAGCGGGAAGGGCAATCCAAGGGGATCTGCTCTTTGCTGAGGGGACTGCCCCGGGGAAGCCCCTGGCCTCATGGCCCTTCTAATTCCACTCGGGACCTTGCAGCCAAAAGCCACTGTGGCCGGCTCAGCGAGAGGGATCTCTGCGGGCCGCGCTCTCGGTATGGGGAGGCCCAGGGCCCACCGAAGCTGCCTTCGCAGGCCCACCTCTCACTTTCGGCTCCTGGGTCTCCCTCCTGATTTCCCTCTCGCGTCGGCTCCCCTCCCGCTCCTTGCAGTCTGGCCTCCTCTGCTCACGCAGCTGGCCGGGGCCCTGACTTGCTCCGCGGCAAGCCAGCCCCAGCGCCACCTGGTGTCCTGGCCCCCACAGCGAACCACCCAGTCTCCCCGTCCCAGTTTCCAGGAGGAGAATGGCGCTGCTGGGGTCAGGTCTCAGCCATGGTACAGAGTGGGAGGGTAGGGACCCGGCGGGGCTGGGGGCTGGGGGGTCAGGTCTTACAGATGTGAGCCCCAGGCGAGCCCTCCTGCTGGCGTGGGGGGTGGCCACGCGGCATCGACACGTCTGCCATGTGCCTGTGCCCCCGGTCTAGAAAGTGATGTTCCAGGAATATAGAGTCGGGGAAAGACAGCCGTGTGGGTCTGCACGTTCGGTAGGCCTTAGCCAGCATCCACGTCGTTCTTGGCAGGACCCACCCACGTCGCCCAACTTCTGGGGCCGCCATTCACGCCGGCGTGCCCATGCATGGCGTCCCCGAGGCCTCAGCTGCGTGCACGGCCTGCGTGGCCACGGGCAGTGATCGGGGGGGGGTCCCTAGCTCTCCCGGAGTCTGGGTCTGTCCCTCTGGCATTGCTCAGAGCAGGGGCCACCAGCTGCTGGCTGCCCGAGCTGACGGCTCTGACACTCCCGAGGGCCTGGCTGGACCGCCTGGAGACTGGGCGGGTGTCTGCCTCCACGGAAGAAGGGCGCTCGCTGGTCTGAAAGTGCTTGGTCGTCCCTTGCCGCCCTTGAGCAGCCCACCTTGACCCGAGGGCCGAGTAGTCTTCTGCTGGAGTGAACTCAGGTCACGTGCAGTTAAAGCCCCCAACCCCCTCCCCCAAACCCTGTCCTGCAAACACACAGTCCTTCCAGCACCCTTCACTGCCCACCCGGCATCGCACACCTTGTCAGAGCCTCACCTCCGCAGAGCGGCCCCCAACTGCTCCCGGCACACGAATGTCTGCCTAGAGACTGCCTCTTTTCTCGAATTTCCCAACCACTGATGAAACAAGCAGCACCCACGGACCCCACTTTACTGCTGGGCAAGCCGAGGCCTGGGGGGGACCCTGGGGGTGGACTCGTGAGGCCTTCCCCCGACCTGTGCCTGGACCCTGGGCTGGGAGCGAGGCTGCCATCACGGAGAGGCCTGGGGCTGCTTGTCTGAGCTGGGGACGGTCTCCGGGCTCAAGGCCGAGCGAGTGTCCCGTCAGGACGCCCTGACCAGAGCTCCCAGCGGCCCACGTGGACTCCGCCCTCTGTCCTGCCCCACGTGCGCTCCGTGTGGTCCAGGATGAGGACTGCAGAAATTACGTCTCTCGCTGTCCCCTCCGTGGGAATTTCTGGGGCAGCCCTGGGGGCTCCTGAGGGGGAGGCTGTCTGCGGGGACGTGTTGTCAGGGGCTTTGCTGAGAGGTCAGCAGCTCTTAGTTGTCTGCTTCTGACCTGACTGCTGGTCTGGGAGACCTGGAAAGTAGGGCCAGACGTAGGTCCAGGGGCCGACTTTGGTCGGGGCAGGTGATGCCTGTAGGATTCACGGGTGAGGGACCTGGCCTTTCCGTCTGTGCCTGAGGAAGGCCTCCCGGCCAGGGTACGTGTCACCGGGCCCTGCTTTGCTCCCGGCCCCGTCCTAGGGGCTGAGTGGACAGGGCAACAAAGTGTGCTTCCTGCCTTGGCTGACTGAGTCTCCTGATTTCGGGTTTACCGTGTGGATTCGACGTGGGGGGAGGAAGCATCCCGGCCGTGGCCGTGAACCTCATGCCCAGCACCATCCAGGAGGAGAAGCCTCTTCCGGCTTTTGTAAGCTCACACCTCCCAGGTCCCCGGGGCAGCACCCAGGGTCTCCGTGAGGTCCACAGAGCCAGTGGCCTCACCTGTCAGAGGGAAGGGGCCCAAGTCCTCCCCTGTTTGACGGGGGAGACATCTGCGGGTCAGGGAGGCCAGCCCTCCAGGCCACCACGTGAGTGCCGAGCGGAGAAGCCCTGGAGCCTTGCCGACCAGGGACCCCCAGGGCTCTGATGGCGACCCGCGGGTGGCCAGCCTTGTTTTAGGGTCAAGTGTGGGTGTTTCTCTTCTAGTCCTGCGATGCTTTTGTGAGCTGTCGGTGGGCGTTTCCACTTCCCAGTTAGTCACGGTGTTGGGTCACCTGGACCTCCAGGGTCGCGGCCCTAAGAGCATGGGAGGCAGCTGAGGATTTCTACTCCCCAGTCTCCTTTCTGCAGCCGTGCAGTTTGGGGTCCCAGGGAGTCTTCTTGAGAGCCAACAGAGAGACCCCGGCTTGCAGGGCAGCAGCGGAAGGGGCCAGGCAATGGGAGAGTGAGGAGGTGGTGTCACTGGCCTCGGTTTCTCCGTCTGTATGATGGACCCTGCCTTTGGCACAGGCTTTTGTGTGGATCAGACGAGGCGGTGTGGTGAAGGGCTGCAGGGGCTGGCAGGGGCAGGTGTGATCAAGTGCAGAGGCCTTGCCTGGTCCCTGGAAGGCCAGGGCACACCAGGGTAGGCTCAGAAGTCTCCTGGCTGGGCCAGCTCCCCAGGAAGCAGAGGCAGGAGTAACGAAGTGGGTAAATTGAGGCTCACAGGGCTGGGCTTGGTGGCATTCCTCGATCACGCTGGCTGGGATGTGAGCCTATGCCGATCCCTGATGGAGCAGATGGTCCACACTTCATAAATGCCCCGGGTCAAGGCCGGCAGTGAGAGGCTGATCCCACCAGGGGACCACAGGCGCTCCTGACTCTGTCACTTACTGCTGTGTGGCCATGGGCAGGTTCCTTACCCTCTCTGAGCCTGTTTCCCTGTCTGGTTATGACATCTACCTCCAGTGGCTTCCCACTGATGCTCAGGATGAAACCCCAGTGCCACACAAGGTGCGATCAGACCCAACCTGCGTTTCCGGCCCCATCTGGACGTCGGCCTCCCTGCAGGCCTGTTTTGTGATCTTCACTCCCCCGGGGATCGGCACATCTGCTCTCCCTGCGGCCTCCACGGGTGGGGGATTTGACTCTCTTACTCATCATGCCAAGTACTTGTTCTGCTGCTTAGTAGGCACTCAGTAAATCTGTGCTGGGGAGCACAGCCCTTCCCTTCCCGGGGCTGAGGCCTGAGTTTGTCCCAGGGAAGGCAGGCGAGGGAACCACAGCCGACTGCCCACGCAGGCCCGACAGGCTAGGTGTGCAGAATTCTCCACTGAGCTGAGGCCAAGAGGCTGCACCTTGGAGGGCCCAAGGGGGCTGTCGGTGGGCTCGTTACCAGCCCCGCGGGGAATGAGGGACAGGACCTACGCTCTGGGGCACAGGGTGGGGCTGGGGGCCAAGGCTGCCCTGAGCCCTTGTGGGTCCTTGGCCCCCCATACGCACTTCCATGAAGCCTTGCGTTTGGTTGTCCTGGCCGTGGCCACCCTTGTCGGGCCTTGATCCCACCCCGGGGAAGCCCCACACTTAAGCCCGGGGGGCTCGGGTGCACCCCCACCTCACTTCCCACCCAGAGGGGAGGCCAGCCCTTCCCGGCCTCTTGTCCCGACAGCCGCCTGCAGCGGGAAGCTGGAGCAGCACACGGAGCGGCGCGGCGTCATCTACAGCCCAGCCTGGCCCCTCAACTACCCGCCGGGCACCAACTGCAGCTGGTACATCCAGGGTGACCGCGGGGACATGATCACCATCAGGTGAGGGGGCCCAGGGCGTCAGGAGGGAACTCTGTGGGCCAGCACATGCTGAGGAAGTGTGCGTGTGAGAGTGTGTGCGTGTGCATAATGGCGCCCGTGCACGAGCCTGTGTATGCACAGGTGCAGAGGGCAGGTGCAAGAGCCCATGTACGAGCAGGTGCAGAGGGCAGGTGTGTGTGAGCGTCTGCGTGCTCGGGCACATGTATGGACAGGTGTAGAGGGCACGTGTGTGTGCAGGTGGGGTGTGTGTGAGCATCTGTGTGTGCACATGTGTGAGCATGTGTGTGCCCAGCTCCCCGGGTGTCTGTGCGCCTCTGCAGTGGGCCGCCTCTCCTGCTGGACCTCTGCTGTGTGAGCCTCTCTCAGGGGCGGCAGAGCCGTGGATCCCCTAAGCCCGGCCAGGGGGCGGAGCCCAGGGACTGGGGGTGTGGCCAGCTGGCTGTGAGCTCAGGGAAGTGTTTTCTTGGTCCTGCAGGGGGGCTTGAGGCCAGGCTGGCATGGAGCCCAGAGCAGGGTTTCCCCAAGGGCCCTGGGGCAGCCCGGGCTGCAGAGGGAGCCAGGCACGGGCCAGGGCTCTCCAGCTGCAGGGACGTGCAGAGAGGGCTTGGGATGAGGTGGCGAGATAGCGGAACTGAGCCGGAACCCTGGCCTGGGGTAGCTGGGGGGTAATCTGTCGGGGTGCCGGAGCCCAGAGGGCCCAGGTTCTCCCTGGCTCCAAAGCACAGGGGCGTGATGGGCGCCAGTAGGGGGTGTCTTGGTCTCTGTGCCTGTTTCCCACAGGGCCATGGCTCTCAGGCACTCTCTTCAAACACTCCACCCTTACCAGCCGCTCGTAGAGTCCTCCCTGGTCCTGGGGCCTGCTTGCCCCCCCAGCCTGGGCCGGGAGGCCCGGCCCCAGTGTTTCTCCCCGGGTGACAAGCTGTCACCGAGCTGGGGGCTAGGCCGGCCCCGTGTGCATCTACTCCTTCATCGCACAGGCCTGTGGGTGTGTGCTGAGTCTAGCCCAGCAGACCCAGCACGGGAGGGATCTGGACCCTTCGAGGGAGCGTGTGCAGGTGTGGGGAAGGCATTGCCCCTGATGGGGCTTCTGACGCCCCCTTCACTCGGGCTTTGGGGTGGGCGCTGTGTGCGCTAACGGAGGGCAGAAAGGAACGAGGTGAGGCCTTCACAGAGCTGTAGTGGAGCTCTGCACAGCGGTGCTGGTGCTTCTGGGAGCCACCCTCAGGCCCCTGGGTGGCGGCAGGGGTCGCACCGAGAGGCCCGGAGTGGAGGAGTGCAGGGGCCCGTGGGGCGGGCCCCCCTTGCCGTGAGCTCAGGTCTGCAGGCTCCTTGCCTGCCCGCCCACCCTGGCGGTCCTTGTTCCCCTCGGCCCCGCAGCTTCCGAAACTTTGACGTGGAGGAGTCCCACCAGTGCTCCCTGGACTGGCTCATGCTGGGCCCAGCGGCCCCGCCCCGCCAGGAGGCCTTCCGGCTCTGCGGCTCCGCCATCCCGCCTGCCTTCATCTCGGCCCGGGACCACGTCTGGATCTTCTTCCACTCTGACGCCTCCAGCTCCGGCCAGGCCCAGGGCTTCCGTCTGTCGTACATCCGAGGTGACGCTGGCGGCAGGGAGGGGCAGGGCCCCACGGGCGCACGGGCTCCCAGGGCCCCGGCAGCACCCTCTCCTGGCCCAGTCCCTGCTGGGTCTCCACCAGCAGCCCTGTCGTCGGGGGACTGGGCCTCAGGGTGGCTTGAAGCCCCACGGACCCCACTTCACAGACTTGGCTAGAGTGGGCGGCTGGCCCCTCACCCTTGGCTCAAGTCAGGGACGAGCCCACCCTGGCATTTGAGGGGGCCTCTGTCCCTCCGGTGGGCCTGGAGAGGCCTGGGACAGGGGAGACACCGTGCCTGTTCCTGGCCCCAGTCACCCGCTGGAGGGAGGCTCTGCTCTCCCCTGACTGTCTCCCCCCACACTCTTCACCCCACAGGGAAGCTGGGCCAGGCGTCCTGCCAGGCCGACGAGTTCCGCTGTGACAATGGCAAGTGCCTGCCCGGCCCCTGGCAGTGCAACACCGTGGACGAGTGCGGCGACGGCTCCGACGAGGGCAACTGCTCAGCGCCGGCCTCTGAGCCCCCGGGCAGCCTGTGCCCCGGGGGCACCTTCCCCTGCAGCGGGGCGCGCTCCACGCGGTGCCTGCCCGCCGAGCGGCGTTGCGACGGCACGCAGGACTGCGGCGACGGCTCCGACGAGGCCGGCTGCCCCGACTTGGCGTGCGGCCGGCGACTGGGCAGCTTCTACGGCTCCTTCGCTTCCCCCGACCTGTTCGGCGCGGCTCGCGGGCCGTCGGACCTGCACTGCACGTGGCTGGTGGACACGCAGGACCCGCGGCGCGTGCTGCTGCAGCTAGAGCTGCGGCTGGGCTACGACGACTACGTGCAGGTGTACGAGGGCCTGGGCGAGCGCGGCGACCGGCTGCTGCAGACGCTGTCCTACCGCAGCAACCACCGGCCCGTGAGCCTCGAGGCCGCGCAGGGCCGCCTCACCGTGGCGTACCACGCGCGCGCCCGCAGCGCCGGCCACGGCTTCAACGCCACCTACCAGGTGAAGGGCTACTGCCTCCCGTGGGAGCAGCCGTGCGGGGGCGGCAGCGAGGGCGCGGCGGGCGACGCGGGCGAGCAGGGCTGCTTCTCCGAGCCCCAGCGCTGCGACGGCTGGTGGCACTGCGCCAGCGGCCGCGACGAACAGGGCTGCCCCGCCTGCCCGCCGGACCAGTACCCCTGCGAGGGCGGCAGCGGCCTGTGCTACACGCCCGCCGACCGCTGCAACAACCAGAAGAGCTGCCCGGACGGCGCCGACGAGAAGAACTGCTTCTCCTGCCAGCCCGGCACCTTCCACTGCGGCACCAACCTGTGCATTTTCGAGACGTGGCGCTGCGATGGCCAGGAGGACTGCCAGGACGGCAGCGACGAGCACGGCTGCCTGGCGGCCGTGCCGCGCAAGGTCATCACGGCCGCGCTCATCGGCAGCCTGGTGTGCGGCTTGCTGCTGGTCATCGCGCTCGGCTGCGCCTTCAAGCTCTACTCGCTGCGCACGCAGGAGTACAGGTGGGCGGGGCTTCTCCGGGCATCGCGGGGGTGCCTGCGGGAGGCGGGCGGGGTGCGGTCCGGGCCAACCCCGCCATGCCGCCCCCCTCCCCGTGCCTTCAGGGCCTTCGAGACCCAAATGACGCGCCTGGAGGCTGAGTTTGTGCGGCGGGAGGCTCCCCCATCCTACGGGCAGCTCATTGCCCAGGGCCTCATTCCGCCCGTGGAGGACTTCCCCGTCTACAGTGCATCCCAGGTGCGTGTGGAAGGGCGAGAGCCCTGGGACCCAGGCTCCCCCTTGTACCCCCGAAAAGGGCACAACTAGGGAGGCGGTGGGGCCAGGTCAGATCCCGCAGGGCCCAAGGGTCGAGGGAGGCGGGAGGGGAGGCCACAGCCAGGTAGGGGGGAAGGAGTTGGTTTCCTGGGGTCGTGTTCACCTCTGCCCCATCCACCGCCACTCCACCCTCCAGGCCTCGGTGCTACAGAACCTTCGCACAGCCATGCGGCGACAGATGCGACGGCATGCCTCCCGGCGAGGGCCCTCCCGCCGCCGCCTGGGCCGCCTCTGGAACCGGCTCTTTCACCGGCCTCGGGCCCCGCGGGGACAGATCCCACTGCTGACGGCCGCACGCACCTCACAGACGGTGTTGGGCGATGGGCTCCTCCAGCCTGCATCAGGGACCACCCCGGACCCCCCGGCACCCCTCACGGACACAGGCAGCCCTGTGGCGGCGGGGGACAGGCCCCCCGGTGTCTCCGGCCACGGGCCAGAAGTGGGATGCGCTGTGCCACCCCCCTCTGGCCTGCGGGACCCGGAGCGCAGGCTGGTGGACAAGGACAGAAAAGCCGGCAGGGACCCTCTGATGGACAGCCCGGTGCCTGTGGACATGCCGCGGGACCCCTGCTCGGCCCAGGACCCTCATCCCCCAGCTCCCACTGCCAGCAGCGCCATAGGCCCCCACCCACCAGAGCCTCTGGGTGTCTGCAGGAGTCCCCCACCGCCCTGCTCCCCGACGTTGGAGGCCAGTGACGATGAGGCCCTGCTGGTCTGCTGACCCGTCGGACTTGCCGGTGACCGCCACAGCCCCGCTTTGTAACCAGGGAATACACAGTCGTTTCTACCCTGCCTCCGCGTCCTTCTTTCCTGCAGAGAGGCGGCCTGGAAGCCCAGCCCCAGCTCTGGGGGGCACGGAGGGCGGGGGCTTGGGGGGCTGGAGCAAGGAAGTGGGCAGGGTCAGGAGCCCCGCTGCGGGCCCCCTGGGGTCTCCCTCTCCCTCCCCCTCCTCCATCCTGGGAATCCAGGAGGGCTGGGGAGCAGGGCTCTCTGGAGAGTTTTCTGTAGCTCCTCACTTCATTCACCCTCCGGGGCGCCAGAGCTGTGCCCGACAGAACGGGACTGTGGGTGTGACAGACCTAGTCCGGGGAGGTCCCTTGGGCGGTGCTCAGCCCTCCTGTCCCCCAGCCAGCCCAGGGGAGGGGCAGGGAGGCTTCTGCCCCTGTCCTCTTGCCTATGATGTCAGCGTGGGCCTGGCCAGGCAGGATCCCTTTGCTCCTTGCCCTGTGGCTGAGGGTTTAATCTCGAGGGCACGAGGGCAGGGCTGGGAATGTGGGCACAGGGTAGAGGAGGCCCACGGTCTCTTGCAGGCCCTGAGCCCCCTACCCCGGACCTGGGAGAGGCTGCTGGATGCTTTCTTGCGCGACAGTGGCTGAGCACCAACTGACCATCGCCAAATCCATCCCATCCTGTCTCAGACTCTCAGATTTCCCCCGTAAACCAGGGTGAGACCATGGGCTCCCAAGTCCTGATACTCCACGGAGATTTATGGAAACAACAACAACAAAAGGCAGTTCCCGCAGAAACGCCCGGGCCCTCCTGGGTGGTTGAGCCTTGGCCTGGCCCTGTGGGTCCTGGGGAGGTGTCTCCCGATCCCAGCGTCCCTTTGGGGGGCAGGGCTGGCTCTGGACCCCACGAGGGACAGATGCAGTGTCCGGCCCAAGAGGCGGAGCCCCCAAACACCAAAGGCCTCCTCCAGAGCCTGCTGGGGCACCCCCGGAAGCCAGCACCACGCGAGCCCCGCCGATGGGACGATGCCCACCAGGGACTCACCTGAGAAGCACACCACCCACCAGCCCTGTTTTATTCATAGACCTTTGCAGGAAAAGCCAGCGGGGCAGCGCTGACTGGGAGCCCGGTCCACACCCGCAGGGCTCCCTTAGCCTAGGCCCCCAAGAGTCAGATCTCTTTTTTTTTCCCCTCCTAGGACAAAACAAAAAACACAACAAAATCCAAAAAAAAAAAAAAAATTATTTTGCAAAAACACCTCCTCAATAAACAACATGTAAACAGAAACAGCTGCTTCGGGCTCCGCGAATGTCTCACTGTGTCTTCAAGGGCTTCTCCGCGGCGGGCAGCGGGGGGGCCTGGCAGTGGCCATTTTCCTCCTCCTCGGGGGCACCCTGGGGGTAGACCACGAAACACAGCTCCTGGCCCCAGCGTGTCATGGACTCTGAGGACAGATGGACAGACAGACCTTGGGTCTGACCCTGTGGGGCAGGGGTCCTCAGGGAGCTGCTCCCTTCAGGCAGATCCTGGACCCTGGGGCCACCTCTTGGGGAACCTTCCGGCGGCGGCCGGATCCTGTGGCCCCCGCAGCTGCCGGGGAAGTGGGGGGGGCCTGCTCCAGGGCCAGCCCCCTAAGAGGGTCGCATCCCTGGGCCCCACCGCCATGGGGAGGCCGCCCGGCTCACCTGTGAGTCTGTGCACACACTTTGGTTTGCTTCTCCAGAACACCCCCAGGAAGAAAACAGGCACCCCCGTGAGGATGATGATCACGCCGACCCCACACACCACGGGCTCCGAGACGAAGCTGAAGACCAGCAGGAATGCCCAGAAAACCAAGTACGCCACGGGGACCAGGAGGTTCACCTGGGGGACAGCCAGCGGGAGTGCCCACGGCATCCCCACCCCGGGGGGGCCGAGGTGCTTCCCACCCGCTCCTGGGAGCCGGGGCCCCACAAGCTAGAAGCCAACTCAGGGGACGGCCGGGGTGCCAAACGGTTGAGGATTTGGTGACGTCTCCGTGGCCCTGAGCAGCACATTGCAACAACAGTCCCTGGCTGTTTGCATTTGGTTGGACGTCTCTCTCTCTCTGTCTCTGTCTCTGTCTCTCTCTCTCTCTTCTGGTGTGTCACCTTTTCTAGGCACCGAGCCCTCGTCCAGCTCCAGGATTTGTATGCACACAGAATACTCGCACTTAGCCTGGGTTAGGCTCTCGCGTCCTCGTGTGCGCTCCTGGGATTCCGTATGGCCGGCAGCAAGCACCCGAACTTGACCTTATTGTCTGGAAGCTGGGAGTGTTCCCAGCAGCCCCCTCACGGGGCCCTTGCGGGGGCCAAATACATCAGTGCACACACAGCCCCGAGCAGGGCCCGGCACGTGGCCAAAACTCGAACCCTGGTGGCCGTCCTCACCTGCCCCGGCCCCCTGTGCCCAAATGACCGAAGTGGGGGCTCCGACCGCGTGCACCAGCCCGGCCCCGCCCCCGGGCCTCACCTTGATGGGCCTGTGCAGTGCCGGCCGCCTCCAGCGCAGCACGAGGAGGCCCAGGATGGTGACACCGTAGCAGAGGTAGTTGATGAAGGACACGTAGTTGATGAGCGTGTATGTGTCTCCCACAAGCATGATGACCGCTGTAGCCCCGCACTGGGAGAGGACCGGGCTGAGCGTGGCCTCCCACCTGCCTCCATCAGCCCCGGCCCTCCCCGCTCCCTCTGTGGGCTGTCCCCCCCAGGGCCAGGACAAGGTCCCCGCCACTCCCCAGGTCGCTGGGTGGCCCTGGCTCCCCTCCCGGCCAGCTGTGGCCCCGCAACTCACACAGACGAGGAGGGCAGGGATGGGGGTGCAGCGTCGGACATGGATCATGGCCAGCAGGCTGGGTAGGTGCCCCTCTCGGGCCCCCGAGAAGCACAGTCTGGGACAGAGATGGGTGGTGGCTGTAAGTCCAGCCGCGGGCCTCCTACCGACCAGATCCCGGACCTCCGCTCCAGACGTGATGTCCCTCTTGAGCTGTCACCTGACCCCTGCTCTGGGCCCCGGAAGCCCCACGGGCCAGTTCTTCCCTGTCTCACCACCCCCATCCCTTTTGCTTTCTGGACCTCAGAGTTGGGGTCTGACTCCTGTAACTGGGGAGTTCATTGTCCCCGCTTCACGGGGCACCCCGCAGGCAGGATCTGACTCCCTCTGGCCCCTGGCACGGATCGCACGCACCTGCCTTGCCTCACCTTGCCGGAGCCCCTCCCCAGTCTAGTCACCTGGAGGAGGTGAACAGGTAGCCATTGATCCCTCCAAAAGTGGAAAGTGCCACGGAGACGGGCATGACCCAAGAAAAGTAGCCCAGCAGCTTCTCCCCGAAGGTCTGCGTGGGCACAGAAGAGAGGGGACGCATGAGGCAGGGCGGGGCGGGCAGGGGCCAGGCACAAGCAGGACCCCACTCACCACGGCCACCGCGTTAGAGACCATCAGCTCCTGGGGCGACATGGCAGTGAAGTAGGCGATGTTGGTGAAGGTGTACACGAAGGTCACCAGCGGGATGGAGATGATGATGGCACGAGGTAGGTTCCTGGGGGGCGGGGCGGGGCGGTGTGTCAGCGTCAGGGGACCCAGGGGACCCAGCAAGGGAGCAGTTGGAGTCTCTATCTCCGGGGTCCGGGTCTGTTGGCGGCCTTGGGACAGGGAAGGGGCCACACTGCTGTCCCCTGGGCACAGGCTGGTGGGAGGAGGGGCAGATGGGGGAAGGGCCACATCAAACCCCGAGGGGCACGTCTAATGTCAGTTCACAAAGAGGAACATGCATACAGCCAAACTCAGCCTTGAAAATCCTTGCAAAGTGCCCCTGGGGCCCAGCGCATAGACCTGGGGTCCCCCTGGAATCCCCTGTCAGCCCCAGCCCCAGCTGCCAGCGGTTCGCTGTTGGGACCCCTGGCTACGCATCAGAAGGAGCCATCGATTTCATCCGTAGGGCATGTCGTGCGCACACATATAAATTTTGGCCAAATGCAAATAGTTGGTTCCACTGACCGCAAGGGACCACGACCTGCCCGCAGCCGCGCAGGGAGCACGGGTGTCCCAGCAGCAGCACGGTCAGGCGGATGGCCAGACGGGGCCCCGGGAGGCAGCGGGCCTGTGCAAGGAGGCTGCCTCTCCCCACCGCTGCACCCCTCCCCTTCCCAGGGCCCAGCCGGGCATCCCACTCACTTTCGAGGGTCGACCAGCTCCTCAGTGACGTAGTTGAGGAAGTTCCAACCGCTGAAGGCAAAGGAGCCCTGGAGGAAGGCCAGGGCCAGGTGACCCACGGAGGGCGTCATCCAGAAGTCAAAGGCATTGCTGGGCCTCAGCTCCTCGAAGTGTCCTAGGGGTCCAGAGGTCAGGGGTCAGTGCTGTCGCTGCAGCCCTGTGCGCGGCCCCCCACCCCCTGGTCCTACCTTGGAAGATCTGGACGAAGCCCACGCCAATGATGAGGGACAAGGCCAGCAGCTTCCCGCCGGTGAAGATGTCCTGGATGCGCGTGGCCCAGCGCACGCTGGAGCTGTTCACCCACGTCAGCAGCACTGGGGAGGAAAGGAGAGAGGGCGGCTGGGCCCCGGCCAAGTCCAGCCCAGGCTGCAGGAGAGCGGCATCCCCCGCCCCCAGCAGCCCACTCCCTGAGGCTGAGCTCCCGGGGGACAGGCAGCCGGAGGGACCCCCCCCCCCCCACGGCCCGCGCGCGCGCACACACACAGCCCTCCCACACCGGCCAGCAGGGCGAGGACCCAGGGTGGGCACTCACTCAGGCAGGCCATGGAGAGTGCGCGGGAGGCGGCGGCTGGGGGGATACAGTTGGGGAACACGGGCTGCAGCACGTAGTTGGAGAAGGTCATGGAGATCACAGCCAGGCTGGTTGGGTACATGATGAGGACCGCACTCCAGAGCAGCAGGAAGCTGGAACGAGGGAGGGCCCCACTGGCAGAGGCAGCCGTGCCCTCCCAGCCAAGCCGGCCCAAGTGCGGGCATGGGGCCACTCCCGGGGCCGTGGCACCCATGGTTGGTGAGGGCGCACGATGCGCCAGGAAGGCAGGGCCGGTTCTGCGGGGTTCTCTGTTCTAATAATGGGCTTCTGCAATGGCATTCGGCGCGGTTAAACAGCTCCAGGCTGCCCTTGGGCAGGTGTTGAAAGGGACTGGGGAAGTGGCCAGCTTTCTAAGAGCTGTCGAGGTCTCGCCACGGGCTGTTTGCTGAGCTGGGCTGGGCTGTCCCGGGCCCTTAGGTTATGGCTCCAGCAGGGGCTTTCAGCAGAGTGTGCGGCTGCAGGTAGCTGGCTCTGAGCAGTGGCCCCTGAGGGGACAAGACCTCGCGAGGACCCCCGGCCGCGGTTAGGGGGGAGCCATTTATGTCCCTTCTGCCCAAATATCGCCTCTGCGGGGTGCCCACATGGGAGCAGGGGCTCTGCTCAATGTTGGGAGGCCCAGCCTCTACCCCGGGGCTCTGCCTGCACCCTCGGGAGGGTCTGTCTGTGGGGATGCTCCTAGACCTTGAGGACAGGGACAGCCGCATCCAGGGACACTGGCGACCTCTGGACCACTGTGCTTGGTAGATTCCTCTCGGTCCTCTCCGTTACCCCTTGCTCCTTTCTGCCAAACTTAGAAGTTAGGCTCCCCTGGAGTCGGGCCTTGGGCCCTCCCCTCCCTCTCACTTTCTTCTCAAGTATTTCTTAACCACACAGCCCAATTTTTCTGCTTCCTTGGGGCCCAGTCCCCTTTGAGGATCCTCTCCCCAGAGCAGAGCACCCATGGACACGCCCTGAGAACCCCATCTACTGCTACCCCTTTAAGGCCCCGTGCCACATCCCCCAGAACCAAATTTTGGATACTCTAGCTTAGACTTTTCCTCTGAGCTGGAGACACCCCCCTGGCCGAACCAGACTAGACCAACTCCCCAGATATGCCGCAGACCCCACCAGCACGGGAACCCGACCCCAAAATCCTCCCCTCCCATGGAGTCCATCCAATGGGAAAGTGGCTGTCACCTCCTCTGCCCCTACCTCTCCCTCAGGGCACCCTGGCCACCACATCTTCTGGATGATTCTGGAATCTTCCCATACCTTTATTCAGGCCCTCGGCAGGGCTCAGTGGGGTGATTGCAATAGCTCTGATCCCCCATCGAACCCCCAGGCAGTCCCAGCACCTCCAAACCCTGGCACTTGTGGGTCTGATCTGCCCCTGGCCACCCCGGATGGATGGGGCTCGTCCTCCACGCCTTGGTGCGAATGCGGTTTTTCCTGGAAGCCGTCCCTAGGCGATGGCACCCCATTCTTTTGGCCGCTGAGCCACTGCCTCTCACGGGCACCCCCAAAGCAAGGATTCTCTAGGTCTTCACCAAGTACAGAGGGGCTTTCTCCCTTCTGCACTGTGAACAATTTGAGAACAGGGATGGATCTTTTTATTTCTGGTGCTCAGCACACAGTAGGTGCTCAGCTAATGTTGGTTGGTGGATAAAAGAATGCAGGGGTTGAGGGCTATTTAAAGGGGCCCTCTTGCAGGGCGCTGGTAGGAATTTTATGCAGTACCCCCCCCCCCACGTGGGTTTACTAAAATCAAGGCTGCTCTCCCTTTGTTGCAAACATCACCTGGGGGAGGCGTAGCCTTCAAGAAACATTTAGAAGGAAGCACAGAGAGGTCAAGGGCCCAGCCCATCCTGGCCTTGGAAAGGTACTCAACACCCCAACACCCCCCACCCTCTTTCCTCCATCGACCCCATGACCTCCCTGAGATGTGAGAAAAAGAGGAAATTGAAATCCAGGGCCCAAGTGACTCTCCATTCCAGATTGTCATCCCCTCCCCCACCGACCCCGCTGCGGCCCACACTCACCCAGCCAGGCCCCCGAAGATCTCGGTGACATAGGCATAGTCCCCACCAGACTTGGGGATGGCGACTCCCAGCTCCGCGTAGCAGAGGGAGCCCAGGGCAGTGACGCCTCCACCCAGGACCCAGACGAAGAGGGCCAGACCCACAGAGCCCGAGTGCTCCAGGACCCCCTTGGGGGAGATGAAGATGCCCGAGCCGATGATGTTTCCTGGGGTGGGGAGAGACGGGGGGGCATCAGGTCTGGGGTCCCCTTAGGCAGCCCGGCCTTCTCCTCAGGCTCCCAGATGCTATAATGAGGAAGGGAAACCCAGGCTGCTCCCTGGAGGAGGAGGAGGAGGGGGAGGAGGAAGAGGAGGGGGAGGGGAAGGGGGAGGAAGAGGAGGAGTGGATGAAACCACATCTCTCCTTGACGCAGCCTGGTGGATGCAAAGAGGAGTCTCTGCTCTAATCCCAGGACCACAGCGGGAAACCCCAGCTGGGGCTCAGGTCACCTCTCAAGATCTACCTGTACAAGAGGCTTCTGTGAGGCTTCACCAAGATACCATATGGGAAGCCCTCAGGTCATTCACAGCTGGGTCCAGACGTGCTTGGCATCCTTGCGTGATTCTGGGCACGTCTGCAGCTGCACCTGCCCTCACTCACCTCCATCCCCCAGCACATAGTGGGGGCTCTCCCGAGTAAACTAAATGGGTGCATGGATGGTCCGATGCCCAAGGCGGCACCAATGTCCTGACCCGAAAGGCTGATTTCCCCACCTGTGAAGTGGGGGCAGCCGTCTCTTTTCCGCTCTCCTAGAGAGGCACTGCAAGGAGGAGGAGGGGCGTGTGGTCAGCCTCTGAGGCTCAGAAGTGAAGGCAGTCTGCCAAGGTCACCGGAGGCCTGCCTTATCCCTGGGCTGATTCGGGGTCTTGCGGACTGCGGCACGTATTCGGGGGTGCTCCGCTGACCCACGGCATCTGGGGATGCTCAGAGGGTCAAGCCGTGGTCTGCAGAGCAGTTTCTCAGGGTGAGCAAGGCTCTGAGTGCACACTGAGCTGTGATGTGAGCTCCCTGGCAGTTAGGGCAAAAAGGGCAACGCTCTGGGGGACCGGGGTCTCACCCTCTGTGCACACAAATGAGGTCGCATCATTGGTGGTTTGCACAAGGACCTGCCCAAGAGGAGGGGATTCCAGAATGCCCACGCCCCATGAATAAAAAAGCGACACCGCTAGGAGCTGGCACCCAGTCCCTCGACAGGATGACCCCACCTGCCAGGCCCAGCGGGAGAATGGACACCCATCGAGGCAGAGCCAGGCCGCTCCACCTGCCAGGCCCACAGGCGGGTCTGGCCAAGGACACGGCTGCAGCTGCCAATTTGCATGCCTTCCTTGTCCACGGTGCTACCCCCCACCCCACCCCCAGCCGACACAGATTTCCAGTCCGAAACGGCCACGGTGCCCCACTTGGTTTTCCAGTCACATCGCAGGAGCCCTAAATACATCCAGATAAGGACCAAAGAATTCCTGTCCCCCAGCCCCCAGAGGTAAGCTGAGCCCTCAGCCTGCTTCCAGGGGAGAGGGGCCACCTGCCTTATGTACCCTGGGGGCCTGGGGCCTGGCTCCGCTTTCTAAAGGGTCTTTGAGTTCACTCTACCCAGCAGCAGAGCCTCTGTTCTCAGGGCTTGAGATGGAGTGGGATTTGCCAAATGCCAGTGAGGTTGGAAGCCAGCGGGGGTTGGGTGGCCTTGGAAGGAGCTGGGTGCATTCAGGCTGGGGGCATCCAGGGACCTGAGCAACCCAGCCCATGGGGACCCCGGCACTCTATGATTCAGCATGGCGGGGCCTCATGGGCATAGCCCTTGGGGAAGCCACACCTAGCATCTCGGCCTCCCACGGTGGGGTCTGAAAGGGATGCGTCACCACCCTGTGCCCAGGAGCTGGAGACGCCAGTGCTGGCACTGGGGGATGGGCCGGGGGTCATGATTGTGTGGACACATGACCTTGGCCTATAGCGCAGGCCCACGCGGCTGACAGAAACACGTGTGCCAGCTGGTGTCTCTGAGATCCTCGTGGGCTGAGTGAGGCTCTACAAGGAGCCACAGGGGCCGTGGGCTTGGGCGAGCAGCAGAGGGCAGGAGGGGGACACTGGGGACAGGAATGGGGGCCTCCCGCATCTGGATGATTACAGGAGGCCTGGGGGAGGGACCGCGGATCTGTAAGGGGTACGGCAGGGGGGGCCTGCTCCCAAGTTCGGGTCCAGTAGAATCAGCCCTGCTGGATTCAGGACACGGCTCTGGACGAGCCCGGCCCTTGGGGGAACCTGCTCTGCGGGGAGAGGAGGAGGGGCAGGAACTAGGGAACACGGGATGGGCTGCGAGATACTACTGAGCCTCCGGCCAGGTGTCTGAGAACAGTGGGCTGGAGAAACGCAGGTCCCAAGGCCTCCGCGGTCCCATCCGCCCAGTGGCGTGGCTGCTCTGTGGTCCTTGCGGGTCCTGGGGGGCAGGGCCAGAGCCCCCGCACAGGTGGGTGAGGAGGTGAGCCCCCCCCGGGAAGCCTCCCCCCAGTCTCCTCCAGCCCCTCTCCCCTCAGCCCACTGAGGGGAGGTGGTTTTTATCACATTAAGAGGTTCGGCCTGATGCGGCTTAGTCGGCTCCGCAGAGGGACGAAGAAAGGGCCATTGTTCTGCTGGCTTCAGCGGTGTGCGCTGACCTATTTCTGGGCCGCGGTGGCTGACCGTGGAGGTCGCAAGGGTGGACGGTGGAGGTCATGGTGGTGGAAAGAGCCAGCTGCCCCGGGTGTGGATGGGGGCGAAGCACAGTCCGATTCGGGGGTGGGCCCGGAGGTCCTGGCTGGCCAGGCCGCCGGCACAACCCTTCCTCGCTAGAAACCCTTTGGGGAGTCCGCTGTGTGACCTCAGGCCAGCGCTGCCCTTCTGGGCCTCAGTTTCCCCTTTTGCGAGGTAGGGCCACTGAGCCAGGGGGCAGCGGAGGGCTGGTTCAACCCTGACTTTGGCGGAGGCCCCGCGGGGCAGAGGAGACACGTTGTGCGCACCTGCCCAAGGCCTGAGGAAACACTGTCTGCTCAAGGGCCCGTCCCCCACGGCGGCAGGTCTCTCCTCAGCTCACTGGATTCCCAGAAGCTGCACCACCTCCAGGAAGCCCTCCCTGATCTCCCACCTTGGCCCACTGCCAGGGTACCTAGAGGATGGCAAGGAAGGGATTCTTTATTGGCCGCCTGGCATGGGCGCCCCGGCCCGCTGCAATGAGGAGCCTGAGCCCCCCACCCCAAAAGACAGAGAACCCACAGGGCCTAAGTCATCTACATACGCCTTGCCTAGCTGCGCCTCTTTTAGCGAGCAGGCCCACAATGGCGATTCTTCCTGTCACACTGGCCTGCTGGCCTGAGACAGAACAGCTCTGGGGCTCTTGGGTCTGCTCAGGGGCTGGCCATTGGCCAGGCCTCCTTCCTCTGCTCCGGGCAAGGAGTCCCAGCACCTCCCCGTGAGGGGATGACCCGTGAGGCCTCTGGGAAAGAGCTCCACATTCCCATCAGTAGGTCCCCAAGGCCACAGACTGTGGTGATAGCTGAGAATCGTCTGATCTGGGTTTGAATCCCAGATGCCTCGTGGTGGGGGCAGGGGCAGGGTTCTGTGGACAAGAACTTCGCCTCCCGGAGCCTCCTTATCTGTGAAATGGGGAGAGGAGGCAGTGACGTGGGTGCGCTCCCGCCCACACCAGGCAGGGCGTGCCTGGTTCATCAGAGGCCCCAGGAAGTGCTTATGAACCTCACTATTGCCCTCTAGCTTGGAGAAACCTCAGGCCACCAATCCGGCCTTTGGAGATCTGACCAACCCCCCACCAAGGACCTCAACGTGCTGGGGTCAGCAGCCAGAGCTCCACTTCAGGGACCCTGCTGTCTCCTAGGGGGAAGCCCGTGCCTCCAAATACACGTGTGTCCTTACAGAGCGTGTGTCGGATATCCCTCCGAGGAGACAGAAGTGCCCTTTGAGGGTGTCGGCAGAACTCCAGGGAGGTGAGTGGGGATGCCTCCAGGACATGTCTAGAATTGCCAGTTGGCCCGCGGGCGCCTCCGGCCTAACCCACTTTCCTTTCAAGAGAGGGATGAGCAGAAGTGTGGAGCTCACTCTGCCTCGCTCAGCCCAGCCCGGCCGGCCAAGCAAATCTCGCCTGTGCCCAGTCTGCAGGCTGCAGTCAAGGTCATCGATGAGCGCCACTCCGCTGGACCCAACCGTCCACCCCCAGACTGCACCCTGCCTGCCTCATCAGGGGCATCTGGCAGGTTAAGCCCTTCCTCCCCACTCAGCCTCCCGGCCCTCCTCCCACCTGGCGGGCTGCTCCTTCTGGATGCCTCTGCTGGTCCTTCTCTTTCCTGACTTCCAGATGCTGAGTGCCGTTGGCACAGTCCGGGGGCCTCCGCCCCTTTCCTTCCACACACCCTCCCTTGGAGGCCTCATCCAGGCCCCCAGCTTCTGTTGGCAACTCCCAAATTTATATGCCTAGCATGGACCTCTTCCCTCAACTAAACCTGATATCCAACTAATTACTCAACAAATAGGCATCTCCAATTTCGCCTGTTCAAAATGAGATCCCTGACTTTCAACCCCTTGCCCCCCAGACTTACTCCTCTCGTTCTTTCTGGACCAATAAACAGAAAACTGGGCTTCCGGAGGCTCAGGTCCAAACCTGGGGTCACCCTGACTCTTCTCTTCCTCCCGCACCTCGCACCCTGTTCATCACAAATCCTTTGGCTCCATTTTCCAAGCGTATCCAGAACCGAACCTCCCTCAGCACCTCATCGCCGCCAGCCTGCTCTCAGCCATCACTCTCTCTTGCACAAGTGACTAGGCTTCCTGCTTCTATCCTTACTGTCCACAGCTTTCTCCAGAGTGGGCCCCATCCTGTCCCATCCCATCCCATAGCCTGTCCCATGCCATTCTATATCCTATCCCAACTAGCCCATCCCATCCTATACTCTATCCCATCCCATAGCTTATCCCGTCCCATATCCCCATATCCCATAGCCTATCCCATGCCATATCCCCATATCCCATCCCATCCCATCTACCCCATCCCTTGTCGCCTCATGCCATCCTGTCGGCTCCCACCCCTCTTTTGCTCAAAGCCCTCTCCCACCTTGCAAAGAGAACAAGACAGATTTCTCACTGCCGTCGGCAAGGCCCACACCAGCTGGGCCCCGTCCCGCTCCTTACCCATCTCCTACCGGCCGTCCTCCCCACCCCCACCTTAATTTTTTCACCTTAGCGCTTATCATCATCCATTGGCTACACATCTGGCTGTTCATCATTTGTTCTTTGACTCCACGCTGGAACATCAGCTCCAAGAGGACCGGGCTTTTGTCTGTCTTCTTCCCTGCTGTGCCTCTAGCACCTAGAACAGTGCCTGGGCCGGTTCTGTACCTAATTGTTGAATCGATGGATGGCTGTGTCCAGTGCCGGCAGGCCTCCACCCTTGTAGCCAGAGCGGCCTCGGCCTCTGGGCCGGCTGCAGCCCGGTCGGCAGATCCGGGGTGTTTCCCACGCTGCTGGACCCGGGCACACCCATTCCTTGGGAGTGGATTGGGAGAGGGAGCTGGCTGGGGGCCCCGAGTCAGGACGCGAGATTCTGTACATACAGCCCTAGGTGGGGGTGGGGAGTCAGGGGAGAGCCCTTGTTTGTTCATCCATCCACGGGAGAGTGGGGAGCTTGGGCAATCCCAACCCTCCTCCACGGAGGGCTTTGAATCTGGCCCCACCTCTGCCGAGCACCAGAATAGTGTGGGGGAAGGGCACTGAATTGGAAGATTGGGTCCAAATCTGGTTCCAAATCCCAAGTCTACTGCTTGCAGAAGGGTCATTTAACTTCCAACCTCGGTTTCTATGTCTGTAGAATGGGTATAAACACTCTCACCTTGCAAGAGGGACATAAGAACCAAAGGAGATAAAGGGAGAACATGATTTCATACCGTAATAAGAGGAGTTTTTCAGAAGAAGTGGTAGATGCAGCAGTCTTAGGGAGCCCCGCCCAGCTGGCTCCCTTCTCCCCAGGCCGGCCTCTTCCCCTGCAGGTGTGCTGGCTGCGGCCGACCTAAACACACTTCAGGGGGGAGTCTTCCTCCAGCCCAAAGCCCTTCCAGATCATTCCATTCTGGAGAGCCCCATTCCTTGGCCTAGGACGGGGCGGAAGTTTCAAGGAGAGAGAATTATAGGATCTTCTGGGAGGGGCTATGTGAAGTTTCGGAGATAGCAAGTGTAGCTGGTAACAAAGGAACCCTGCGAGCGGAGGGGGCGGGGCCTCCAGGGCATCAGGTGGGGAGGGCTGTGCAGACCCTGACTCAGCCCACAGAGGCTTTCTGCCTCATATCCTGTCCCTCTGGTTCACATCCATTCTCCCCTTGTCCGTCTCCTGCCAGCTGGAATCCTTCAAAGCTCCCTAAGGAGGGTCTTCGGAGCACGCCTGAGGGCCCCGTGCCGGGGTCAGGTCTTCGGGGTTCCCTTCCCGAAGGTAATCCCAGCCACCTCTTACCCCTGCTCAGACTTCAAGGCCTGGAGGCCAAGGGAGCAGAGGACCTGGAAGAGCAGGGATGGGCTGAGGAGTGGGGGTGCGGCAAGGGCCGAGCGGGGATGCACGGGGCTGTCCCGCACGGGATGCTAGCCTCCTCCGCTCCCACCGTCACCCCCGGAGGCTCCCCTTCTGGGAGAGAGCCAGCAGCCTCCACCTGCCCTGAAGCTGATGGGCTGTGGGAGGAGGCAGAGCAGGCACACAGCTCAAGGAGGGCCGAGGCAGCCCCGGAAGAGCGGTGTCTCTCCCTGCACCTTGCTGGTACTGCAGCTGACTCCAGACATGGCCAGCCTCTTGACTCCATGGTCCTTCCATCATGTGCGGGCCTCCCTTTCCTGGGAGCATGGATCCTGGAGAGGCCAGTGCAAGACTCTACCCAGTATCCTGGCCAAAGCCCTGCACCCAGCCCTTGCTCCCGGCAGAGAGTGGAGCAGGGATGTCCTCCGGGCATCCCCTGTCCACTGGGCCAGATCCCAGCCCCAGTGCGGGAGCTCCCAGCGTGGGGGCCGAAGAGGAAGAGGGGAAGACCCCAGTCAGCCCACCTGAGCCTCCAACCTTCTCCATCTCCAGGGATCTGAGGATGGGTGGGCGGTGGGTGCACAAGGAGATCCCACTGGCTGAGGAGTGGAAGACCTGGCCCGCAGTAGAACAAAGCAGTCCAGACCCCTGCCATTCATCCACCCAGTCTCTGTCTCCTGGGACACCGGATGGAACCGACCACTCCCTTGGTCTCTGAGGCCCTTGGTGTGGACAGATCTGGGTTACCTCGTTCCTGAGGCATCAGCATCCATGACTTGCGCCTTGTCCCCTGAGCCCTGTGCCTACTCAGAAGTCCCCATACAGGGGCAAGACACATGGACCCATTCTCCGGTGGGGAAGAGGGGGGCCAGAGGCTGTGAGTGCCTGTTGGGATCCCAGCCCAGGAAGCAGGTGGCTTTGTCTGTGCCCACCCTTGGGCTGGCTTCCCCAGTCACTGACGGCTCCGCCCTCTCCCCAGGGTCCTGCCACCAAGCTCTGTGCTAATCCTGTGCTCTGAACCTATTTCCCCCTCAGGGCTGGCTCTACCTGCCCAGTGTACCCAGAGGGGTCTCCTGCTTTAGAAGATTAAATCACCCACATTGCATGGCACCTGGACCCTACATATAGTGGAGACTGGAACCACAGCCCAGAACCTGGAGCCTTAACCTGGGTCAGCCTATCCAGTCCCCACACTTACAGGGCTCCTGCACTCAAGGCAGGATTATCCTCATCTCCCTTTCACAGATGAGAAAACCGGGAGCAGTCCGCCTTGCTGAAACCCACAGCAGAGCAAAGGCAGCAGGGGAATTCCAGCGGTGGATGGGGCAGCCACCTCCCTCAGGTGCAGAACTTGGGGTGGGTGCTGGGGAGGTGGGAACAAGAGGTCCTCCTGCCGCTCTGTGAGGGTAGACACCCGCAGGTGCTCTGGCCATCCCCTCACGTGTCCCACAGTCACAGATCCGCAGGAGCGCCCGGCGCGGGGGTGCCCCTTGTTTCGGGCAGTGCACCCCGAGGCTTTGGCCCTGCCATTCCAGGCACCCGCCCGCCGCGGCCCCTCTCACCGATGATGATGGTGCAGGCGCTCACCAGCCCGATCTCCTTCTTGAGCGCCACCCGCTCCGAGGCGCCGGGGCCGGGGCCCGGGCCGGGGGAGGGCGAGGGTGCAGGGCCGGGGTTCCCGCGCCCGCTCGGCTGCTGCGTGTGGCCGGCCATGTCGCTGAACCGCCGCGTCCCGGCTCCCTGCGCTGCCCAGTCTGTCCGACCCGCCGCGGGTCGGTCGGTCCGTCCGTCTGTCGGGGCGCTCGCCGCCTTCACAGCCCGGACAGCGCCCACAGGCGGGCGCATGCGCTGGCGCTGGGCCCGGGCCCTGGGCCCTGGGCCCCAGGCTGCGGGGCCAGAGAGCGACGGAAAGAGGACCGGCTGGCAGCCCCCCTCCCCCACCTTCCTTAAAGGGAACTGCCCCCGCCCCCGTGCCTGGGAGGAAAGAGAGGACTTAGGGCAGATCTAGGAAGAACTTTCTAGTTGAACTAAGGCAGAGGCCCTCCCACTGCCTGAGTTACGTCTAGTTGTGGCGTGGGGGTAGGGGAGCAGAGCTCAAAGGCAAGACTGTCCCTGCCCTCAAGGAGACTGAGGAAGCTGGCAAGAATAATAGCGGTCTGTGTACTGGGACCCTCTCCGCGCTGGCGCTCCCATACTCCTTAAATCCTGGCACCGGCCCGAGTATGCGCCTGAGGACAGAAGGGTGGAGGTTGGGTCCATTCTACAGGTGGAAGTTGAGGCCCAGAGATACTTAAGGAGGATCACAGAGCAAGCGAAAGGGCCCAGATGCAAACCCTTTCTGATGCCTCCTTGGCTTCCAGACGGTGGTGGCAGGGCGTGAGATATCGCTCTAGGAGGGGTGCGTCCAGGAAGCTCTCGGACGGGTCAGAAGACCCTAAGCACCTACCATCAAAAGTCTGACCTCTAACCCTCATCCAGAGCCTTTAAGGGAGTCCTGGAAGAAGTTCTGCCCAGCCCTCCCCCCACCTATTCCCACCCCCCTCTCCGCCCCGCCCCGCGCGGCTGCACTCTGGGCTTCGAGGGAAGTTTCCTTCTACAGATGCCCAGTCACAGGTGAGAGTGGGGGCTCGGTGGACTAGAACTCGGGGCCTTCGCCAGAGACCAGCCCAGCCTGGCTCAAGGAGACGGGGCCACCTCAACTGGCCAGGAGACACGGAGAAGGGGGCTGTGGCTCCTGAGGTCGTGGACGATGTCGGGCGTGCAGGATCCCAAGGAGGCCGCTTCCTCCCGGAAGCCGTCCGGCCTGTGCAGCCTCGGCCCGCGGAGCAGACACAAGGGGGGCGGCGTCGGGGGCCACCGGGGCGGCGGGCGGGGCGAGCCTGGCACAGTACGGCCGGCGGCGGAACAGCCTTTGTCCTTTCCTGGCGGCCGCCGCGCCGCGCCGTCCCCTGCATGTGGATGAGGCCGCGCCGCGCGCCCTGTTCTTCCTCCCCGCCCGAGGCCTCGGGACTGGCGGGGGCCCTGCCAGGGTCCGACGGCCTCCGGGCAGCCCCCTCTCCCCGGGGTGGGGCGGGGGCTGGGATCCGGCCCCGCGCTGCGGGCAGAGCATCCAGGTGCGAGCCGGGCAGTGCAGGGAGTTTGGCGGCGGGCGAGGGACCTTCGAAGTTGGGGGGCGGGGATCTGGGGGTAGGGAGCAGGACGACCCCGGGTGGAGGACTGGGGGGACACGGCGGGGGAGGCCACCGGCGAAGCTTCAGCCTTCGCGCTCCCGTCGGAGTCCGGCATTCTTGGCGCCCTGTGCCTCCCGCCCCAGAGACGCGTTCAGCAGCCGGCTTTCTTAAAGGAGCCTCGCGCGGGGCGCGGGTTGGGGGCGGCGGCGCGGCTCCCCAGAGTCCCGGTGTCGCTGAGTGGGGTGGGGGGCTGGGGTGTCGACCTGCTGGTTCGACTCTCCCCACCCAGTTGCCTTTGCAACGCTGGGGTCTGCTGGGAGAGGGTCCAGCCAGGGCTAGTGCGTTCAGGGGTTGGCGCGAACCCCCCTCACCGGTCGGGAGCCTGTGGGTTTTGAGCCTGGCTCCTGAAATGTGGAATATGTGTTTGAAGAGAAAGAGTGACTCTAGGCCACCGGTAGGATCGAATTTGTATATTATTGTCCAGAACTACCATTCAAGAGGATCTTTTAGTGGAATTGAATGAGAATCTGCAAATCCCGATGGGAATAAAAAGTTGGCAGGGTTGGTTTACATCCCAAAATCAGTCAGTACAATTCCCCACATTAACAGAAAAAAAGCAAGGAAAACCATAACATTTTCTCAATAGATTCAGAAAACAGTCGTCCATGATTTAAACAAAAAACTCTTAGCAAATTAGAAACCGAAGAGAACTTCCTCTGATAAAGGTTTCTATCCTAACCCCAAGCCCTCCAGGAAACAAAGGAACCCCCCCCCCCCCCCCGCCCCCCAAACCTTACAGGTAACATCAGTTTAATGCTGAGATGTCGAATGCTTTTTCACTGAGACTGGACACCAGGAAGAATGTTAGCTTCCAGAATGTTAACTCATTCACTGTGCTGGAGGTCCTAGCCAGTGCAATAAGGCAAGAAAAAAAAGTAAAAGGGCTCACCTTTTAGTTGCCAAAATTTAGAACAATGACCACACTCAATGCTTGTGAGCACACAGGGCAAACAGGAATGCTTATTCACTGCTCGTGGGAGTGGATAATGGTATGGCCACTTTGGAAGACAGTTTGGCCGTTTTTTACAAACCACATTCTTAGCATACAACCTGGCAGTCCTACTCCTTGGTATTTACCCAAAGGAATTGAAAACTTATATCCACACAAAAACCTGTGCATGAATGTTTATAATAACTATATTCAAAAGTGTCAAAACTTGGAAGTAACCAAGATGCCCTTCAGTAGGTGAATGGATAAACTGTGCTTCATCCACACAGCAGAGCGATATTCCGTGCTAAGGAGAAATGAGCTATTAAGCTATGAAAAGACATAGAGAAACGGAAATGCATGTTATTAAGTGAAAGAAGCTAATAAAAAAAAATAGGAAGGCATGAAAATAGGAAAGGAAAACATAAAACTGCCTTGTGGCACAGTCGGTGACCACTTTTGATTTCAGCTCAGGTCATGATCTCAGGGCTGTGAGATGGAGCCTTGCATTGGGTTCTGCACTCTGTAGAGAGTCTGTTTTAGATTCTATTTCTCTCTCCTTCTGCCCTCCCCACTCTCTCTCTCTCTCTCTCTCTCTCAAAAATAAATAAATAAATCTTAAAAAAAGACAAAACTATCTCTTACATATGGCAGTATTGGATAAAAAATATACAACTAAATTTAAGGTTAATTAGTTAATTTAGCAAAGTCACTGGATACTAGGTCAATGTATAAAAACATATTTCTTTTTTTAAAAAGATTTTATTTATTTATTGAAAGAGAGACAGCATGAGAGAGAGAGAGAGAAAGCACAAGAGGGGGAGTAGCAGAGGGGGAGGGAGAGAGAGAATCCTAAGCAGACTCCATGCCAAGTGTGGAGCCCAATGCAGGGCTCGATGTGGGGCTGGCTCCCATGACCCATGAGATCATGACCTGAGGCGAAAGCAAGAATCAAATGCTCAACCGACTAAGCCACCCAGGTGCCCCATTAATTGTATTTCTATGTACCAGCAACAATTAGAAAATAAAATTTATAACAGCATAAAAATTAAATACCTAAAAACAAATGTAGTGAACTATGTGTACATTTTTTAAAATTTTTATTTATTTATTTGACAGAGAGAGAGAGAGAGAGAGAGATCACAAGTAGGCAGAGAGGCAGGCAGAGGGAGAGGGGTAAGCAGGCTCCCTGCTGAGCAGAGAGCCCGATGTGGGGCTCGATGCCAGGACCCTGAGATCCTGACCTGAGCCAAAGGCAGAGACTTTAACCCATTAAGCCACCCAGGCGCCCCTATGTGTACAATTTCTATACAGAAAACGACAAAAAATCACCAAGAGAAATTGTAAAATACATAAATTAATTGAGGAGTATACTCTGTTCGTGGATTAGAATTTAAGATGTTGGGTTTCAAGCTGAGCTATAGGATTGATCTAGAGACCCAAAGCATTCACATTAGTCTCAAGGGGTTTTGCTGGTATTTGCTTTATTTTGGGGGAGGAGAGAGGGGTGGTAAAATTTGACAGGCTGATTCTAAAATACATATGAAGAAGAACAAGGTCGGAGGACTTACTACCGCTAACAACTGTGTGGTAACAGTACAAGGATAAACAAATCAATTGGTGGAACCGGGCAGACATTGTTGAAATAAACCCATCCATCTCCGGGCTTCTGGTATACCACCACAAGCTGACATCTCACAACAGTGGAGAAAGTACAGACTTTTCGATAAAGGGTGCCGGATCAATTAAATATCCATATCGGAAAAAAAAAATACCTTTCATCTCTACGTTATACCACATCCTGACACCATGTCCTTGGCTGTGTGTGTGAAGTGTGCGCGTGAGAGGTAAAAACAACAAAGCAGCTGGAAGAAGACGTAGGGGAGGGACTAGATTCACTTTCTTAAACAGGACACGGAAAGCACTATTGGTTAAAAAAAAAAGAAAAAGTGATGAATTGGACTCTGTTCGAGTTAGAAACTGCTGTTAATCAAAAGGCATGATTAAGAGAGGGAAAATTAAGCCCCATGTGACAGAAGTCATTTCAATACATAGATCTGATAAAGAGCTTGTGTCTAAAAAATACGAAAGCCACTATGAATCGGTAGGAAGAGGACTTTAAGTAGGTGCTTCACACACACACACACACACACACACACACAGGATGTCCAAGGGGCTGGTAAACTGAAAGGGTGCACAACCTTATTAGTCATCAGGGAAATGCCACTTAAAACCAGAAAGAGATACTACTGCACATTCGCCAGAGCGAATTTAAATTTAAATGTAAAATTCAATTTGAATTAAATTTAATTAACTCAATTAAATTTAAATTTAAATTTAAAATTCAGCCCCGGGGTTGGCGAGGGTGTGGAGCAAGGCAGGACTCCCGCACAGTGTTGGCGGGCGTGTGCATCGGCGCCCCCCCCATGCCCAGCACCATCCGCTGGCCCGGCATCTCGGCTCTGTAGCAGTTGCCTCCTGGGCGCCACCTCAGACCCTCTAGCCTCACCTTGCCACTCTGTTTCCCACTTCCAGTACAACCTCCTGGCTGCTCCCATCAGGCCCTGGGGCTTCTCTGCCACCCCTGAGGTGTGAGATAATGAAGGACCCCTCCCCCCAGCACCCACAAGCTTAAAACCAAAGTGCAGGGGAGTTAACACACTTGGGCTTAATCTTTGGTGATGACAGATGGGAGCCTGTGAGTAAATGCTTCCCAGTCCTCGTCCCAGATGGACTGTCGCAAATCAGGATCGTTAGAAAGTCTCTTGTGAGAGGGTCCCGCCGGCCCAGAGTGGGGGTGCTTTTGGGGGCCCGTGATGGCCAGCTCCAAAACTCATCTCCGTATTGGCTCTCTTGCCTTCCTCACTCCCTTTCCCCTTCCTCTTGATTCCCTGCGATGGCATCCCTTAATTAAGAGCTTTTGCCCAAAACTCTTGTTTCTGGAGGGCTCGGGCTAAAAGGCCCTCCCAGGGATATACCCAAAGGAAATAATGCATAAATGCATGAAAAGACAAAATCTGGAGGAGATGAACACAGGAAATGGGCACTGAGCAAAGGGACAGATAAACAAATGGCTACCAGGTCACGACGTCCACAAATCTCATACAAATAATGTTGAGCAAAAGAAGCTGAACGTGGTATTCTCTTCTAGGGTGATGCCATTTACATGAAGTTCTAAAAGGGGCGAAATCAGTGCATGTTTACCTTGGCGGTGAGGACTGGGGGAGGGGCACGAAGGGAGTTCTGGGGTGCTGGTCACAATCTACGTCTTTTTCTGGGTGCTGGCTATGAAAGTATGCTCAGTTAGTGAAAACTCATCAAGCAGAACATTAAGGATTTGTGCGATATTTTCGTAGGCAGGTTCCACTCATTTTAACAAGAATAGGACATTCAGTGTGTCCTAGGCAGGATCCCTGGGTGGGACAGGATCTCCTTGGTGTGTGTGTGTTGGGGGGTGTCTCTGAGCCTGTTCTTTCTCCGCCTGCTCCTCGCAGGCACTGAAGCCCTCTCGGGGCTCCCACACCTGTCCCAGCCTCAACCCCTCTCTGCTTATGCATTCCGGCCCCGTATCCTCTCGGGCACCTCAGCTTCTCCCTTCTCCCTGTCCCGGTCTCAAGCATCTCTTCGATGATGCTTCTTGGGGACCTTTCTCTGCCTCTGCCTCATGGGGTTCCCAGCCCCAGACATTGTCGCTGTCCCTTCCAGCCTTCTCTCTCCTCCCTCTGCCCCCCTCCCTGGACGGCCCCAACTCACGTCCAGCCCTAACAATGGTGGGCCCATTGTGGGCAGGAGTACAAATGATATGTATATTAAGATCGATTTATTTTAGAAAGAGAGAGAGGGAGAAAGCACGAGCAGAAGGGGCAGAGGGAAAGGGAAAGGGAGAAGGAGGAACTCCAGTGCAATGCAGGGCTCGGCGGTCCCATGACCCACGAGATCGTGACCTGAGGTGAAACCAACCGACTGAGCCGCCCGGGCGCCCCTTCACATATTTAGAAGTTATAAATGAACCTGCCATGGTCCAGCCCTCATTCACACCCCAGGCCGGTCCTGAAGGCCACTGTCAACTGAGGGAGGGTAGGGTAGGGTAGGAGCTGGGGCAGTGCCCAAGGCTGCTGGGCGTGAGCACATACCTGGGATGGGGGCCTGGCCTGGTCGCCCTTTCCCCCCACCTCGTTTTTCCACCCTGGGATTTCCAGACCTTTCTAATTCCCTCTCCAGATGTCACTAAGGGGCAGAATGGAGGAAGCACAGTGATGGGGAACGGTGGCATGCCTGATGGCTCTCCCTGGTCATTCGGGGGCAGCTAGCTTTATGAAAGTACCATCGCTTTTTCTGGCTTCCCAGGGCGGAGGGTGTGCCCGCCCCCTACACACACACACACACACACACACACACACACACACACACACACACACACACACTCTGCTCTTAGCCCAGCATCTTCCAGTCCCGGGCCGGGGGTGGGGGTGGGGGGGGCTTGTATTGCACCTGTTCTTCTCCCACAATTGACCTTTGTTCAATTATTCATCACACTTTAAAATGTCCTATGAGACTGAACTTACAACATGAATCTTCATATTTGATGCTGGTGACACTGTGGCCATGGTGTGTGATGGGGGTTCATCTATGGCAGGGACCTCCTCGCCCAGGACGAAGGGGCCGACTTGCACACTTGGAGCTTCCAGAATGAACAAAGGAAGGGTGTGCTACCCCGCAGGGTCCTCACCCACTCCCCGCTGTCTCCGCTCCCCGAGCTCAGGCTGCCCCCACCTTGGGCCTTCACTACCGCCTACCGCGCACCCTAAGCACCTGACACTGTCCGCCACCCACCGTTTCCTCGGGGCCGATGGCAGCTTCTTCGCCAGCCCAGGATTTCTGCGGAGGGCAAATCCTCCGGAGGCCCCTCCCCCATCTTCAGCTGGCCTGGCTCGGGGTGCGGCCTCGGGGGTGCCGGCCAGCCCTTCACGGTGATACCTCAGCAGGGAGACCACCCCGGGACACTTTCGAAAAATGAAAGGGGTTCTATGAGTGCACACGAGGATCACAGGTGTAAACCAGGGAGACCGAGCCAGCTGGAGTGTGGGATCGGTGGCCTTAAGGCCCCTGACCCCAGCTGGGCCCTCGCAGGTGTTGGTCCCCGCTGGCCCTGTGCGCGCTCTCTCCCGGGCCTGCAGCCCCTCCCCCCATCCCACCTGTGTGCTCATCTGTCCCTTGTGAGTCAGCCCGGTGCCGCCTTCTTCAGGAAGCCCACCCTGGTCCCCAGCCTGAGTGGTGGGCCTATTCTGTGCCCAGGTGGCCAGCTCTGTGTGCCGCTTCTCTCCCCCACTGGGCCAGATCCTCCTCGAAGGCAGAAGACTGGCCTTACCCCCAGCACACAGTAGGTCCTCTGCGACAATTGCCGGGTGTCTGACCTGGTCCCACTGTGCCACTGACTTCTAAACTGAATGAGTCACTTAGCATCCGTGAGGTTAAGGGAGTGGGGGTGGCATGTGAGCCTTCAGGGCCCACAGCTGTCCTGGGAGTGGAGGCGGGGAGACGCCTTGTCCAGACCCCAGGGTTCCTGGGCCTGCTGGCCAGAAGAAGGAAATGGAGGGGACGGGTGACCTTTGGGGCAGCCTGGGACTCTTGTGTCTTCCTGTGTCCTCTGTGTCCTCCCCTGAGGTCCCCTACAAGCGTGGCCCTTGGTGACCACCAAGCGTGGTCGGTGACAGATGTGGGAACAGGGACCAGTTAGAAACATGAAAAACTGGGCTTTGAGCCTTTGCTGTGCAACTGGGCTCTCCTCTCCCTCCTGGACCTCCCAGACGTGACCTGCTGGCCAGCCAGGAGGCCTTCATTCAAGGACACTTGCCATTCCAAAAGGGTACCACTAGAGGGAAGCCTCCCTCTCCCTGGGACGAACCGTGGCCGAGGCCTGCCTTTCTCCGATGCCAAATCATCAATCCAAGCCTTTGCCGGACCCTGTCCTAGGGGCTTGGGCAGGGCAGGACAGGTTTTCTGGGACCAGGACCCAGCTTTTCCTGGGATCCCTAGCGTCATCTGGGAGACAGGGCAGTCCTTCCCAAGGGCTGCCCAGGCTCCCTCCTGCTGCTTGCCTCCTGGCGCAGGGGAGGCCCCCGGGGGCTGTGGGTGCTGGCCTGGGTCAGGAAACTCATAGTGAAACCAGAGACATCTCGTAGTGAAATTCATTCCGTGCAGCGCACCTGCCTGGGGCAGGGCTGGGGAGGGACTGGAAGGCAAGAGAGCAGCCTGCGGTGGCGGCGGCGTGGGGAGGGCCCAGAGCCTTATCTGATGGGCCCCGGCCTTTCTCACAGCTCACTGGAGCCGCCCTGACAGGCCGACCATGGCCCGGTGGGCAGGGGCTCTGAAGGCCCCGAGGGCCTGGCCTCCCCACCTGCCCAAGAGGCAGGGAGGCCGTGAGCCTGGGAAAGGCGCGGGCGGTGGAGGGCATGCCACTCGAGGGGAGCGGGTGCCCAGGCAGGCCCCTCTGAGGAGCAGTGTGTCTCGAAACACCAAGAAAGGTCAAAACCAGTTGCAAAAAATTGAGGTCCTCCAGCGTGCAGTTCGAACAATCCAACGCTTTAAACATAAAAAAACGAGACCGTTTGCCAGGTCCTGTTCGGATTTGAGAATGCATCAGGTCCCAGGACACTGCGGGTCGTCATTCCACGGGTGGGGACTGTCCTTAGTCCTGCGGGTGGCTTGGGGACCATGTGTGGAAGGTCCCTGGGGGACCGCAAAGGAGGTCTGAGCCTGACGCGCTGGACAGGACGGCCCTTGGGCTGACTCCGCACCCACCCGCACCCAGGTCCCCCTCCTGTGGGGGGCGCCCTGTGCGGACTGGTGCCGGGGCTGGCGGGGAGGGCAAGGGGGGCTGGCTGCCTTGGGTTGTGGTGCTGAGCCACTCCGGAGAAACGGAGCCCCGCTTTTCCAGGGTTCCTGTCCAGGTAGGGCCTGCAGGGTCCTGGGTGCCCCCCTCTCAGAAGGGTCTGAAGAGGACCAGTCTCAATGTCAGGAGGGTCGTCCTACCCTCGTCCCCTGGCCACCCTCCTGGGACCACCTCTCTGGGCACAGGCACCTGCCGCTCTGGGTGGGCTGGGCCTAGATCTCCAGTAGAGGAGGGTCTGAAACTCTCCTTCTGCCCCTGTCCTGACATGAGTCACCGGTGGGGCGGGGACCCTCCGGTCCACCAAGGGCCCTGCAATCTGTTGGAACCCTTTCCCAAACGGAGGTGGTGTGTTTTCTTGGGATTCATCTCACAGGGAGAGAAGAAGGTGAAATGAGGGTCCTCGGGGCCTCAGGGGGCTCCAGTCTGCCCCTGGGTGGGAGCCCCAGGGAGCCTTGCCAAGGCTGGGTCAGGCCAGGGGACAGGAATGGGGCATCGTCTGGGGGAGAAGGGGGTGGGGCTGAGGGTCCCCCGGGGAACTTGGAAGCATGGATTTTGCCTCACGCTTGGGCCTCGTTTCTTGCCTTTATCCAGAGGACATCCTCACTCCGTTGCTCAGGCAAGAACCCTGAAGTGTTCCTCCTCCTCATCTCCCATCCCCCACCTCCCGTGAGCACCTCAATCTGATCCATTCCACCAGACTCATTGCCCCTTGCATAAAGAATCTTAGAATGTCTTCCCGCCAAAATAAAATTCGTAGCCGATATAACTTGCCTTCATAATTAAAAAAAAAAAAAATCAGTACAATGTCCTAACTTTAAAACGAGGGAGAAATAAAAGGAAAGTAACACGTAACTTGATAACGTGCATTGGCTCTTGAAGACCCCTTGGGTCTGACGTCCAGAGGACCCGGATGCTGGGCACCCTGAAACTGCCGGGCCATAGCGTCTGCAAAGACAGGCTCGCATGCCTGCCGAGGCCACTGTGTCGTCTCAGGGACCTGGTTTTCCCAAATGGTGAGCAACTCTTGGTACATTTCCAAATGAAACGAGGTTCCATCTCCACTAGACGTTCATGTGTGTTGCATCGCTAGGAAATCCTGCGTTGGAAAGCGGAGGAAGCTTCCAGACTCTGTTCGCTCCTAACGGAATATTGGTGGCTCCCCTGCCGTCTCCAGACGTTGCCGAAGGACCCCCCCCAAAGTGGCAAAATCACCCCCGCTGGGCAGGATGCCGCTCACATCCCAGCCCCCCCCACACCTGGCAAATGCCTATAGCACCCCGTTTCCACGGCAACATTTCCCGCCATTTCTGAACTGCCCAGGGGAGCAGCAAGCCGCTGTGGCAGGCTTCTCACGTCCCCGGTTCTCGAATCTGAAGGTAGGGCAGCCATGCCCAGAAGCCCCTTCCCTGCACACTCTGTAAGACCCGCTGTCCTGATTTCCCCCTCGGGCCCTGTCGCTGCCTCCTCGCCAGGCCCTGCAGGGACACTGGCCCATGGCCGCCACAGCCCCCCTTGTCCCCATGCTCCAGCCTTGCCCTTGCCGGCCTTGCCCCTCCTGCTGCTCCCTGAATCCTGTTTCCTCCTTCCAGGGGCTTGTGTCTTTCACCCTGAGTTGTCCTGTGACTCCACCAGAGCCTGAAGGAACTTTCTCTCTGAGCTGTCCCCTTCCCTGCAAGAGCTGGGCAAGTTTTCCTTCCGGGCCTCCAAGTCCCCATGGTGGCGTCACCCAAACCGCTTTCTCCTCGGTCCCTTGCCCCATCCCCACCGTCATCGTCAGAGTCTGGCTCCAAGAGGGTGACATGACCGAGGCTGTGGTTCGGTTCAATTCTATTTTCATTCACAGAGGCCTCCCGTGCCCCGGCCCCCACACCTGATTGGGAGGGGGTTCAAGCTAAGGGGCAGGTCTGGGAGAGCGAGGGGTTGCAGTACTGGAGGGGAGCGGCCTGGGGTAGGGGGACCTGGAATCTCATCTCCCTGCCCAGAGCTTTGGCCCCTTCTCCTATGGAGATGGGAGAGCTGCTTTAGAAGGGCGCTGGAGTTTCTCCAGCTGGAAGAGCCCACGGGGGAAGACCGGCTCCAATCCAAGTGGAGCTGGGACTGAGGGAAAGCACTAGGGAGGCAGAGGGGCACCCTGATTCTTCCCCGGGGGGCCCCTTAGGAGGCTGGCCTCCGGTCCAGCCCCTGGCACCTACCCTTCGTGGAGCCTCAACTCCCAGCAGGTGAGGTGTCCCCGGGGCACAGAGCACTGGGCACAGGCCGTGACCCGAGGCCCCTGGGCTGTCTTTCGCCTCCTTCGTCATCCACCCACCAGCCTGCGCATCCCCGACCCGGGTTCGCGCCGCCCCTCAGCCCCGGGCGGAGACTCCATCCTGTCCCGTGGGTACCTGCTTGCTGGACCCGCCCCTCGGTGCGGAGCCGGGACCGGAGCCCGGGTGTGGGGGGAGGGCCTAGGAAGGGTGCACTGGTGACCAAGGCCATCTCCGAGCTGGCAGGGCTGGGTGCACGGGGGCGAGGGGTGCCTGGGTCCTGGGAGGACGTAGAAGGTGGAGACCCTGAGGCCTGGCAGCCCGGGAAGTGCGTCCTGTCTCTGTTTGCCAGGCCCTAGTGCCCCCAACGGGGAAATAGGGAAAGTGACCTTGGTCTTCCTCTCCTGGTGGCTAACCGAGGAGGCTGGGAACATGCCTACAGTGGGTCTTTTCAGGCCCGTGAAGTCTGGGGCCCCAGCTCCGGGCACTGCTCTGTCATGCGTGCCCCGGCCTCAGTTGGTTGGCTCCAGGCACCCCGCCTACCAGGCCTTTCCCCCAGTTCCTCAGGCTCCTCGGGATGGCACAGGCAGCCCAGCCCTGGCTTTGACTGAAGTTGTTCTCGGCCGATGTGGATATGCCCGTTCCCGGACCAGGCCTGGCTTCCAGACCCCTTTGCCCTGCCCGCTGCCGTCGGGGGTCCCCTCCCTCGTTCACGTGGGCTTTGGCTGGGGGCTGGCTCTCCCTAGGCTTCTAGTCAGGGGGCCAGCCTCCTAGGTTCCTGCCGGTACTTGACCTTGGTCTTGTGCCTCTTCCCCAACCTTGTTTTTATTGTCTGCGATGCCCAGCGGGAGGAGATGGGCAGAGTCTGGGGTGTCCTCTGGGTCTAGGGGTCATGGTGTACCCGGGGATGGGGTGGGGGCGGAGGGCGGGAGCTGGTCCTTGCAGACGCTGGAAAAAGACCCTCTGCCTAGAGGTACTCAGGGACCCCCTCCCGGGGGGGCCCCATGTGGCTTCGTCACGGTGCGTGGGAGGGATGAGCCTTGAGAGAGGGTGTGAGAGTGAATGTGTGGGTGGGAGCTCAGGAGAGCCCGCTGGGGAGATGGGGACCGTGAGAATGTGAGTGGGTGGAGACCGACCCAGGGCAGGAGTGTCCTTGCTTGTGGGGGGACACATCCAGGAAAGGAGTTTGGGCATCAAGGAAACAGTGCATCGGGAATACTGGCCACTAGGTGTCACCAGGAGCTCATGGGACAGAAGAAGGGCTCCAAGCGAGTGGCCCAGTGGCCCGAGCCCCTCGTCCTCCCAGATATGTCCACTCCAAAGGGCGGGGGCGCTCCCTGGTCTGCCCGGTCATCCACTAGCAGTGTCGAGCTGGGGGGTGGCAAAGCCCCTTCCAGGAGGAGCCATTTTCCGTGGAGGCTGCCCTGTCTGTGACTCCTGCCCACGCAGACCCAGGCTGTGGGCAGAGCTGCGGGAGGCGGGGAGAAGCTCCCAGCTACCTCGCCCGCACCCGGCCCGGCTGCAGAGGGCCTGCTTTCTGCCGGCATGGCAATTAGATTCCCCAAGCCCCGCTGGGCTTTCTTCAGCCTTTCCGAGCCCGCTCAGACCCAGGCCCCGCCGTCCCACCAAGCATTTGCCGATGTGTTCGCCGGCTCATGCCATGCTCAGCAAGGACCTACTATGTGCTGGGCCCTGGGGATCCAGCCACAAACAAGACAACTGGACTCCACCCGATGGAGCTTGGGAGCTACAGAATGTTAACGTCACCAAAGAAACTAACCAGAGAATTTGTGGTGGAGACACAGTCACTTAGGACATAAATGATGAAGTAACTGAGAGGACTGTGGGGACGTGGACTTTAGGGGGTGGTTATGAGCAGGTAAAGAGGAGGCTTATGTTCACATGTCACGCATGTGAACGCCAGATGGAAGAATGTTCGGGGCAGCTGGAGTGGTATGTGCAAAGGCCCCGAGGCAGGGAGAAGCCAAACCTGTTATTAGTGAAACACGGAGGCCTGGGGTGGATAGGGTGCAGGGACAGAGGTTGGCGGGTGGGAGGAAACAGACCAGAAAGGGCTCTAGACCACGTTGCCTTCTTCTCCCCAAGGACACTCGGTGGGGAGAGATGCCCAGGGGTCACCCCCTCTGTAGAGTGGCAGAGCCTTCCTGCTGGGATGCGGCTGAAGGGTCTGTTCCATCTGGACCGGCTCATGGCTGGTAAAGCACAGGTGCCACAGAGGGGATCTAATAGGACCCAGCCCTCCTATCCCAGCGGGCTGGGAAGCAGCTAAATCTCCAAAAGAGCCTTTCCCCATGGGTCGAGGGCTCCCCAGAGCAAATCAGGGCAGGGCTGCTCTGTCCTAGTTCCCGGGCTCCTGGATAGTCTTTTTGGCTGGGAGCAAAGGGATGGGGTAGGTAGGGCCAAGGGAAGGGCAACAGAGTTCCTGTCCTGAGTCTTTCCACTGCTCACCACCCTGCAGTGTCTCTGCACCCTTCAGAGTAAGTCCAAAGACCTTACCATGGCAATGACCTTATATGCAGCCCCCTAACCTCGCTCACCCTGTACGTTATTCTCCTGGCCACCCGCTTGGTTCCAGACACACTGTTCCTGAAGCTAGCACACGGCTGCCTCGGGGCCCCTCTACTTGTGGTTCCCTCTACTTAGAATGTTCTTCCCAGGTACCCTTAGGGCTCATTTCCTCAGCTTCCGCAGAGCTGCTCAAATAGTCCCTTCTCGGGAAGTATTCTCTGTCCCTTCCTTTGCAAATCACATCTCCTTTCTCCCTGACCACCATGTGCGAGTCTGTGTATTGGGCTCATTGAGTTTGATTGCCGCCTCTCTGCTACCTGCGGGAGACCAGAAGCCAAATGATCCGTTTCGATCCCTGGAGTCACACCATAGGGCACGTAAGTGACAAATCCTTGAGGAAAGAATGAATGAAAGAGTGCATGGACGTGAGTGGGGACAAGCTTATCCCCATCCCTCCAGACCCCGTCTGGCCATCACGGGACATCCACTCACCTCAAGCAGAGCCCTGGCGGTCCCCAGGCTTCATCACGCTCTGCCAGGTCTGCGGTGGGTCCTGCCACCATGCCTGGAGGGAATTATAGGGGAGGGCGAGGTGGTGCCCCCATCCCCTGAGGAGCTTCCTAGGACCAATTTCAGCCAGCAGTGGCGGTCAGACTGGGACCAGGGAGGCTGAGCCACTGACCACAGCGGATCGGTCCCAGCTTTACACTCCTGTGAACTGCAAATCGCATTTGATAGCTTCGGGCACCCCAAGGCTGCTCAGCTCTCAGGTGAACCCTGCCTCTCCTTATTGCCTCTTCTGGTTTCCAAGAGGTATTTAAATCAGACCCCCGCCCCCCGGCCGCCACAAGGTAGTACTGAACACCTAGCAGGAGGTGATGGGGTAAAAACCCAGTGAATTGTTTAGAAGAACATTTGGCTCCCATACCCTCATAAATAGATTCCTAGAGCTGAAGGGCAAACCCTGGCTTGGGAATTTAAGAATATTTGGGGGGAAAATATCTTCAAAAGCCCAATATTTAAAAAACAGTGCTCTTTCGAGGAGGAAGATGAGGCAGCATCAACTTCTGGGAGTCCTTGGAGGGACCTGAAGGGACCCCCCCCCGGGGGTTCCGGGGAGCATGGTTTGAGAACCATAGACCTCAACTTCCTGCTCTTTGCAGGGGTGGGGGGACAGCACTGTAGCGAAGGGTGCCCTTTCTCCTGGCAATGGCTTATAAAGCCTGTCGGCACTACCTGAGGTTCCCAGGAAGGGTGGGTCCCTGCCAGGCCTGGTGGCATCAAGGACAGCTCCAGACCCCGGAAGGGGGGCATGTGCCGCTGCCTCGGTGCCAGTGACCTCTCGCCCAGGTCCGCTCTGCGCCAAGGGCCACCACATGCCTCCCATTGGACAGAGCTGCCCTCTGGCCGTGCAGCTGGCTTGGCGAGGGCTGGTCAGGAGCCCTCAGCTCCCGGACCGCTGCCAGGGCTGGGGCCACGGGGACGGGTGAGGGTTTCTGGCGAAGCCCAGATGCAGCCATTCCAAGGGACAGCTGGAGTGTCTCTCCAGTCAGCGCCTGGAAGGGGGCCAGCCCGGCCTCGGGCTTGGGCCAAGCACATGTGAGTGCACTCACACACACACACACACACTGTGCATGTATGTGCACAGAATCACGGTTCACACGTGCACACAACCACGTGTTCACGCATGTCCTTGGTGCCTATAAACACACACACACACACACGCAGAACACGCACTACACACGCACTGGTGCCTGGCCACCCCCCCCCCTCTTCCCCGGGTGGGGACGGAGGAGCACACCTTTGGGGTGAGCTCCCTTGGGGGAGGTGGCCTTTCTCCCTCCAAGTCACGGCAGCTCCTCCGCTCCAGGCCCGCCTTGTCCCAGCCCGGGCCCCGTGGCTGGACGTGTGCGGGGGGAGGAAGGGGAGCCTCTGGCCACCTCGGGGACATCTCTCGGGGGTGGAAGGGAGCTGGGATTGCGCCTCCCGTGGAAGTGGGCCAGGCACGGGGCCGGAGGCGGGGCGGGGGGTTGCCTCTCTCTAGAGGTGCTGTCGTGTTTGTTGCAAGGAATGTCCCAGGCCCATTCCCTGGGGCAGGGAAGATGGAGGAGGCTTTGGGGGTCCCTGCAGCTGTCACCCCCCCCTCAGGAAGTCAGCCCAGCCCTCTCAGCCTGTGGTTCTGTCCAAGGAGAGGCTGCGCTTAGTGACGGTCACCTCAAACCAGCTTCAGGGGCTGGGGCACAAGACCTCCTGGTCCCTTTTGTCCCCTCGCCACACAGGGCCATCAGCCCAAGAGCGATAACTGATGTCACCAGTGGTGTGACCCCTGAGCCCCTGCGTGTTGCAGGACCTAGAGCCATGAGAGGGCGCCCCCCTAGAGCCCCCGGGCCGTCATCCCGAGGAGCCTGCTCTGGGCTCTGCTGTCCAGGTTGCCGACACCAGCCTGTGCCCACAGCCCTCGGGAGACCTCTGTCACCTCCCCCACCGGATCAATACCTCGGCGCAGCTGTCAGCACATCTTTGACCTCTGACCCACACACTCTGACCCCTGAACCCATCTGTCTTTCCACCAATCCTTGCCCTGGTCTCTGGGGTGGCCGAGGCGAGGTGACCCCCGGCGGCAGCACAGGCTGCAAGGGGAAGGGAGTGTGGCTGTCAGCCTTCAAGGCCCAGCCTCTTCTCTTCACTCCACACTCAGGCCGGAGTCAGCGGCCGCCCCTGGGGCCTCCCTGGCAGGAGCTCCCTGGCAGGGGCGACGGGCTGGGCCCTGGAGTGAATATGCCAAACGACCAAGGGCTGTGCATGAAGGTTCTGGGTCCCTTCTGGGGCCTTTCTGGGGCCCCAGGGGCCTTGGGAGGTCAGGGGAGGGACCCCGGGGGTCCTACCGCCTATCTGAGGCTGACAAAGGTGTCCCTCCTTACCCCCCACGAACTGCTCTGCACCAGGCCACGGGCCTGAGGCTCAGAACGGCCCCCACTCCCAGCATGGTCCTGGCTGAGACGAACCCCCAGGCTAGGGAGCGTGTAGCCAGGGATGGCTCGTAGCCCTCCCCGACCCCACAGCCAGGGCACAAGCCCATAAGGCTCTGGGGGATGGGAGGGACCCCATCCTCCTATCCCACATCCCCCAGTCATGGTCTCAGCAGCTCTGACCCGAGAAAGAGGAAGGGGCTGCGCAGAGGCCCCCAAAGTGCTCCCTAGCCCCGTTCCCTCCAGCTTGGCCGGAAGGCCACTGTTCCAGACTCCCCGGCCTGTCCTTCCGTCTGCTCCCGCCCATCGTCCCACTGAAATCCCCCCGAGCCACCCTGGAATGCAGTGGGGGGGGTCCTGGGCTCCTAGGCAGATACCAGTGTCCCGATACTGGTCCCAGAGGGTCTGCCCGGGACAATAGGACCCGCCGGTCACCCACCATGTCACCCTTACCTGGGAGTCTTCCTTGGTGCCTGGAGCGTCTCCCCACTGGCTCCTGCTTCTAAGAGGAGACCCGTCCCACACACAGGGGGTCTGAGAGCCCTGGGGCCCGGCGGCCCTCTGCCTCGGGTCTATCCGTGCCTGCAGGAGGGGCAGAGAGGCCTGGAAGGGGAATAGCCAGGAAGTGGGCTCGGGTGTGCCTGACTCCAGGGTGTGGGGTCCTCACTCCTCCCCTGACTCCATCGGCCTCCCCTTAGACCTCCAGCAGGTGCCCCGGGGGCGGAGGTGGGTGGGGATTCTGACCCCCTGCAGGGACCCCGGGCCTTGCTCAGGAGCCAGGAAGGACGGCCAGGCCTGAGGCGGAAGACGGGTCGTGTTGGCCCAGGCTGGGTGGGTGTGTGGGCAGCAGACCCTAAGGTCAGTGGGTGGGGTCGGGGCATCCAGAAGGTCCCAGCACAGCCTTCTGAGGCCCTTGGCCACGCTGCTGCCACCCACCCTCCCCCCCAGGCAATTTTCTGGGCCATCGCTGGTGGGGCGGGGGGGCTCGTTTCTTCTGTACTTGGGACCTGGGCCAGGCAGGTGGGAACAGCCTGGGGTGCGGGACTCAGGCCTGGAGAAACAGCAGTAGAGTCCCCTATGCTGAGCAAGGCCTCCTTGCCTGCCTTGGGCTCAGCCTGCTGCCTGGCGACCCCACCCGGGCCCAGGGGACGAAGCCTCGGAGGAAGGACTGACAGACTCCCCCGCAGAAGGAGCAAGACTTGAACCCAAGGCTGGGAGCTGCAGGCCCCTGAGAAGGAAATCCTGGCATAAGAGTAGACCAAGCCGGGGGGTGGGGGTCACGGGCGGGGCCGTGCTGTGAGCCGTGCTCTTCTCCCTGCTCGGCACCCAGGACCCCGCCTGGCCGGCAGAGGTGACCTGGGCTGCTCGCTGGCCCCTGGGGTTTTGGACACGTGGCCAGAAGGAGACTGGGGTGCGAACAGTGCCAGAGCCCCGGCCCCTGAGGTGTGCGGGTCCCGCGCTGCGCCCCCGCGAGGATGTGAGGACGGGGGGGCCGCATGGGGAGCCTCAGCTCTACCTCCTTCTAAAGAGCACCCCCGGGGCCCCTGGTGCTCCCTGCGGAGTCCCGGCGTTGGCACCCAGCCCAGAGGGTCCACCCCGCCCCTGCCGTGTGCACACACACACACACACCCCTGCACGCTGACGCACACATCACTGACACACACACACTGACGCGGCCCCCGGACGCACACAGACCGAGCTCTGATCGCCAGACTCAGAGCCGGCCGGGTCTCCCTGGGGACGCCCTGGGGCCCCACGGGCCTTCCCCCTTCCCCCATCCCGGAGGTTCCTCAGCCTCCCCTTGGCAGGACCGGGAGCTCAGGGTGGACAGGGTGTCCTCTGCCGAAAGCCTGATGGGAGAAATTCAGAGGGGAAGTGGGTGCTTCCAGAGGGATGGGGAGGGGGGCGGGCATGGGGAGGGGGGTGGGCAGCTACGTGCTGAGGCCTGGGGCGAGGGGATGTCCCTGTCTGCCCTGCATCCTTCAGGGTGGGTGCTGTCACCTTCTTGGGACTGCCTTGAGGGAACTCTTGCCCCCTCCGGGGTGAAATACCTCTTTCCACCCCTCTGGGGGACAGGTGGGCCCAAAAAAGGCCCCGTCTTTGACTCCCCACGTACTTTTTCATGGCGGATCCGAGGTGGTCTGCTGGGCCGCCACCCTGCTGGCCCAGCTCAGAACACGGGGAGTCCAGGGGAGGAGTCCCCACGTCTTGTGCCCAGAGCGAGGGGCCTGGGCAGAGACCCACCATCTGCTCCAGGACAGGGAGAGGGCCCTTTTCAGACCCTGTGGCCAGGCCAGCCTGAGCTGGTGGAGATGGAGATCCCTCTCGGAGAGCAGGGCCCCAGAGACCTCTGACCCACTCCCTCTGCCTGACATTCCACCACTGGAGCCAGATTCTTCTGTTGCAAATTACCCTGGGCTCCTTTACAACGTGAATGCCTCCAGGGCCGTAGGGGAATGAGGTGAAGGGGCCGGGGGGCGCTGAAGGCAGGTGGGGCCTAATGTGGGTTGGCTCCCCGGGGGAGCTGGGTTCCTTCAGCCCCGTGGGGGTCTTCCCAGAGGTCAGGCGTGGTGGGCAGTGGGATCCTGCAGCATCAAGCCTGGTGTCCCCTCCTTGCCTGGGGCCCAGATCTGCGAAAGGAGGAACAGATGCCGGGCTTCAGTTGATAAAGCGGTTCTCGGGGTGACCTCCCTGCCCTCCTGGCAGAGCAGGGGGTCAACGACGGCAGTGGTAGCAGCCGCTGGGTCTTTAGAGGAAGGAGCTGGACATGCGAAGGTCTCTAGGGTTCCTGAGGGGAGCCCCCTGCCAGGTCCAGGGTCCAGGAGGGGACACAGCCCCATGGAGCACCGCTGAAGGCCAGGGGCCGCTTCTCTTAGGAAGCCCCCCATGCCTGGGTCTGATTGGCCCCCGGCCCCCCTCCTGGTCAGCTGCAGACCCCAAGCTCTGGCCCTCGTGGAGGCCAGCCTGTCCTCACAGCCAGGATGGGATGAAAATAGGAAGTGGTCTCCAGTGCAGGCGGGTGCCGCCTGCCCTTTTTCCCGGGTGTGGGGGCGGCTGCTCCTGGAGAGCCTGAGTCACCCGCCAACGGCTGCTGGAAACCCGTGTCCCTAGCTGGACATCCCCTCAAGGCCCACTCAAAGGTCTGCACTGCAGCCTGGGGGCCCCATCAGTCTGCAGCCGCCTCCTGACCCTCCTCTCTTACGGGGTAACCTTAGGAACTTAACTCTGCCGAAGGCATCTGCTCTTTGTTCCAATTAATCTCTCCAGGATCCCTGCCAGGTAGGCCTAGGTTACAGATGAGGAAGCCAAGGCCCAGAGATCTGCTCAGGATCCCACAGCCAATCACCGGCAGTGTAAGGACTTGAACTTAGGACTGTTTCAGCCAAGAACCAATTGTAAGGAGGGCGAGGCCCAGCCCTGAGAGGTGATAACTCGAGCCAAGACTCTAGAATGAGAGGCTGGGTGGCTTAGTCGTTGAGCGTCTGCCTTCAGTTGGGGTCATGATCCTGGGGTCCTGGGATCGAGCTCTGCATCGGGCTCCCTGCTCGGCGGGAAGCCTACTTCTCCCCCTCCCACTCCCTCTGCCTGTGTTCCCTCTCTCGCTGTGTGTGTGTCTCTCTCTAAAATAAATACATAAAATCTTAAAAAAAAAAAAAAAGAGATTCTAGAATTCCAAGAAGGAGCTGACCAAGTCCATATAAGGGGGAAGTGCATACCAGGAGAGGAAATAGCCAGTGCAAAGGCCCTGTGGCAGGGACAGGTTTGGAGTGTCTTGAGAACAGACAGGAGCTGGAGTGTGGCCAAGGTGTGCACACTTCCTGCCTGCCCACCAGGGAAGGGGAGCCAGAGAAGCTTGTGTGGGGAGCACAGGTGAGTTTCCATGGATCCAGGGTGGGCGTCTCATAGTGAAAGACCGATAACATCTACGACAGCTCATAGGGGAGTTCACAGAGAGAAGGTATATTGGTGAGGGGTTGGGGAAAACACACCAAAGAGGGGAGCATCTAAGTGGAGTCTAAAGAATGGGTCATGTGGAGGTGAGGGAAGGTGTGGCTATCCCTAGCAGCCAGCGTGGCTCCAGGGTGAAAAGGGTCACTTGGAGCTTTTGATCCTCCTGCCCTCCTGATCTTGCCAGATCCCGGACTTCTCTCACCACTTCTCTGGACTAGATCTCAGTCTCTGACCTGGCTAAAGAAAGGGAAGCCACCCTCCCCAAAACCAGATTGGCCCACCTTTCCCACTCTGCACCACCACCCACGACCCGGTTTGAAGACCATCAGTCCTACTGACCTAAGGAACGCAACCTTCTCATCCCAGATCCTGCCTCAAGCCCACTTCTTTGTACGTGATTATTTATGCCATTCTAGTTTAGTGGAGTATAAGGTTCGTGGTGGAAAGTTACTTCCCTGACCACTTGGAAGACGTCATTCTCTAGTTTGCTGGCATCCCTATGTTGTTGTTGTTGGTCTAAATGTCGTTCCTTTGGCATAATCCTTCATTTCTTCCTAATCCACAAGCATGCCTCATTTTATTATGCTTCACTTTCCTGCACTTTGGAGATACTATGATTTTTTTTTTTTTGGTTTTAATAAATTGAAGGTTTGTGGCAACTCTGTGTCGAGCAAGCCTGTTGGTGCCATTTTTCCAACAGCACTTGCTCACTTTGTATCTTTGTGTCACACTTGGGTGTGCCAACATTTGGGTGTGAAACATTTTTGCAATGTTTCAAACTTTTTCATTATTATTATGTTTGTTACGGTGGTCCCTGATTACGACCTGCTGAAAGCTCAGATGATATTACACCCTTTTCAGCAATAAAGTTTTTCCTTAATTATGTATATGTATATTTTGGGGGTGCCTTGGGGGAGCTCAGTCGTTAAGCATGTGCCATTCTGCTCAAGTCATGATCCCAGGGTCCTGGGATGGAGCCCCTGCATTGGCTCCCTGCTCAGCGGGAAGCCTGCTTCTCCCTCTCCCACTCCCCCTGCTTGTGTTCCCTCTCTCACTCTCTCTCTGTCAAATAAATAAATACATAAATAAAATCTTTCAAAAAAAATATGTACATTTTTAAAGGCATGACACTATTGTATACTTAACAGGCTGTAGCATAGTGTAAACATACTTTTATATGCATTGGGAAGCCAAAAAAAGTCATTTGACTCGCTTTATTGCAATATTTGCTTTATTGCAATATACTGCAATATCTCTGAGGTATGACCTGTACTTTTAAAATTGTCTTTTTGTTTTTAGTGTTCTGTAGTTTTATTCACGTACAAATTTATTTTTACTTCTCCTTCTTAGGGTCCAATGTGAAGACTCATTCCTTAGTTCCAGAAATTTCTCACTCATTACATCTTGAATTTTTCCTGTTTCCATCCTCTGGAATTCTTAATTATATGCATGTTGAACTTCTTTTGGACCATTTGACTTTTTCCTCCAAGATCTTCACAGTCCCATTTTCCTTTGTTTTTATGTCTCTGTGCTGCATTTCATGAAATTTCCTCAAAGGTAATTGTCCAGTTTTTCCAATCCCCTTCCCCACCACTAGTTTGTGATGAATCCATTCACTGAGTTTTTACTTTGCACTTTGATGACTATTTAATTTCCTTAGAAATCTAGCTGCCTTTTATTTCTAGATAATACTTTCCTTGTTTCCTACTTCCTCTTCTATCTCCTTGATAATTTAAAATTTATGTATTATGTAGTCTTTTTCAAATTGTACTAATATCTTTAGATCTAAGATCTCCTGTTGACACAGCGATTTGCTTTTTTGGGTCACTCATGACTTCTTTTTATTGTGAGCTCATCTTTATAGGGAAACTTCTTCATCTTTTTTTTTTTCCCCCTCTATGGTCATTGTCCTTAGCTGTGGAAGTGCCCATACAAAGTCAGTGTAACCAAGTTTCTTTCATGGTCCTATGTCAGTTTTTATGTTATTTTCCAGATTTGGGGTTCTAGAAGAGAAGATTGCATAATTTGAATCCCACATTTCTTCATGGCTCTGGCTAGGGTTTTCATTTCTCGAAGGTGATGGCTTTTTCCCACCCCTGAGGATGGAAAGCTTCACTGCCCTTTCTTGAGTCAGCTCTGCAAGTCCCTTTTGCATGGGGCAGTCTTTTCAGCCTGGGCTTTCTGGAAGGGGGTGAGCTTCAGCTCACCACCTCGGGGAGTCCAGGATACATATCCTGTCCTCATCTCCTACCCTGATTCTGAAGTCTTTCCAGATCTTTCTGTCCTATACCCTAGATCATTGCCTCCATGGCCCTGAGGCGACTCAGTTCATACCCTCCAGGAGTACATCGTGACCTCCCCTTCAAGGAAACCTCCCAGCTTCACCATCTCCCTTCCAGTCCCAGGAGTTCCCCTTTCCGGCCCTGATTTCTGTGACACAGTTATGCCCAGAACCCCAGAGGGAGCCCTGAAGCACAGATTCCTCGGACACACCCTCCAGCTTCCAAGAACCCCAGACTCTGGCCAGTTACCCATCCCTTCAGCTCATGACCTTCTAGCAAGAAACTGTAAGACAGTCGAGCCCTGACGCTTTGTAGCCTCGGCAGCCGGGGCCTCCCGTTGTACCGAGATCCGTGCTTCTTGACGCGGGACAATATTGTCCTCCCAGGGAATATTTGGCAATGTCTGAAGACACTTTTGATCATTGGGACGGGGGATGGTGGCGGCGGCAGGGGAATAGTCCTGCCGTTTAGTGAACAGAGGCCACTGTTGCTGCTAAAGGTTTTCTAATGCCGGGAACCACACTGAATCCGTTACCCAGCCTAGGACGTCAGTAGGACTGCTGTTGAAACTTGAAAGCTTCTTCGGCCCTTTCTCACAAGTGGGTGCTGAATCCTCGGGGGCTGAGCCTTATGTTCCCTACGGGATAAAGGGGCAGGGGAGTGGCCTGAGACCCGGGCCCCAAGATATCCTGAGTTGGAGTGCAGGGGGCGGGGGACACAGGAGCCTTAGGACCTATGGGACCTGAAGGACACCAGAGGCCCAGACTGCTCCCAGCCCGCATGCAGAGCCTCTCTGGGCCTGGGGCTAGGGTCCGTCACGGGACCGTCTGCCCTACCTGCCCACGAGGCCTCCCGCTCGGCGCCCTCCCCAGGGCGGCCTGCACGCGCCGGGCACGCTTCCCCGTGCGATGTGGGGAGTAGGCATGCGGTCGTTGGAGCAGGCCGGGCCCTCCTGGGGGCGGGGAGGATATATCTCTGGTGCCATCTTTCCTGTTCTGATAAATAACCGATCTGTGGTTGAGGCAAGAAGGTCACCTCTGCCCAGGGAAACTCAGGAACAAACCACTTGTGACTGGTGGGAAGAGCCCAGGGGTGGGGGCAGCGGGAAGTCTGCCTCCCTTGGCCACCGGGCTGCCGGGGGCAGATTTCAGAAAAGGGAAGTGCTGAGCTGGGGCAGCGCTTCCTGTGGTCGCTGGCAGTCAGGGCACCAGGGCGGGCACGGCAAATCAGAGGGGTGGCTGCCCTACCCCGGGAGGAGGCGAGGTGAGCCCTCCCTGGTCGGCAGGCCCCGGGCCAGGAGGACCCGGGCGGGGCACTTCTGCTGCTGTCCTTCACCGGCCTGGGCTGGGGCTTCCGGGCATGGAGGGACTTCCTGGAACACCAGGGGACCGCGGGTGCCCCGGTCGGGGAGCCTCCCGGAGCTCCTTTCTGCCCACCAGGGCTCGGTGATTTGCTCCCTGCCTCTCAGTATCTCTAGACGCCGCCTGTCCTGCGCACGTACCTCTTCTTTCTGCCTGCCCCCAGATGCCCAGGGGAGGCCTGCTGCCCCTTCTGCTCTGGGGAGCCCTCCGCCGCCGGCCTGGCTGCTCTGGGGGACCCCATCCTTCCCAGAAGGAAGGCCCGAGCCCCATCGCCTGCTCTGTGCCCCGCGCGCCCCTCAAAGTGGGCAGCTATCTGTACCTTCCGTCCCTCGTCAGGGAGGGGACTAGAGCAGGGGCCGAGGTACAAGGGAGGTGGCCCGGGACTCCACAGTCCCTGGAGCCCACCTTCCTTCCTCCGAGCACTGCAGAGCGTGAGCCTGGGCGCCGAGCCCAGAGGAGTGCCTGGTCCGGGAGAGGAACTGAGGGGCGACTGGCTCCCAGCCAGCCTCAGCCGGGAGGGCTGCTGGCCCCCCGCTTGCCTAGTCCCTGCCGCCTTCCTCTGGGTTGAGTCCCGTTCACGGCACCTTGACTTTCCAGCCTCACTCCGGCCCCACCAGACCCCATTGGGGTCAAAGAAACCCCGGGCGTGGGGGCCACCCTGTCCCTTGTGCCCTGGTTGAGCCCCGTGGACAGGAGCCTGGCTCCATCAATGCCCCAGCATGCTTCTCCTCTCTTCCTGAGGGTCTCAGGGGACGGGGCTCCCCGGAAGGCGAGGGGGGCGTGTGTGGGGGTGTAGGGGATGGAGTCAGCAAAACCAGCACCCTGCTCTTTCCCCCCTGTGCTCAGGCCTGGGCTTTGCTCAGGGAGGGCCAGGTCGGCCCAGCTCCCCAAGCCCCGCGCCCGCGTTCTACCTTTGCCCCCTCCTTTTACTCTCCCCTCTCTCTTGACCTCGGGTCACCGCTTCTCTCTTCCTCTGTCTCTCACACTGTCTCTTCTGTTTTTCTTTCTCTTCAAGTTCCTCCAGCCCCGGGACCCCCAGCTTCTCTGTCTATATTTATACATCTGTCCGTCTGGCTGTTACCGTCCATGTTTCTCTCCCTCCTTATCTCTCTTCCTCATCACCCTACCCTGACCCCGGCTCTTCGGCGTCTCTGTCTGTCTCCCTGTCCCCCTGCCCCGTGTCCCCCCACGCTCACCCTGTCCCTGATCTTCCTGTCTCTGTTGTCCAGAGGGCCCCCCCCCACCCCGCCAGGCAACTCGGCTCCACACTCGGCCGGACCCCGCTGGGGCATTTCTTAGCTGCCCACGGGCCCTCATCCTGTTATCAGTTGGAAATGAATCAGAGATTAGGAAACGGGGGAGTGGGGTGTTATCGCCCGGTGCACACGGGGCCCTCAGCTAATCTCTGGTGGCCCTGGGTTCGAGAGGAAATGCAGTTGCAACACCGGGCCCTTCTTACCGTCACTATCATGTCCGCTACAAGGCTGTGGGGACACGGGCGTGAGGCTGGAGAGGGCCTGGCCCTCAGCGCTCTGCAGGCGTGTGCACACTCACGCTTGTGCATATATGCTCACAGGCGTGCACACACAGGGGGCCTCCGGGACGCTCACGTGTCTCGCCCATCATCGAGCCTTGCACCTCATCCCTGCCTTGCCTTTGCAAGCCCATCCCTGGGCCCTGGTCGCCGCCATTCCTCCCTGGGCGGCTGCGGGCTCAGGCCTCTTCCCAGGCGCCCTGCAGCCCCGTTCTCCGGGCAGACGGAGGGGCCCCGTTCAACAGCTGCGAGACTGGCCACTCTTCTAACCGAGCCGTGCGGAGGTTCTCAGGAGCAGCCCACCGTTGTCACGGTGGCCTCCAGGCCTGTGTGTCTGGCTCCGGTCCCCACTCTGTCCCACCCCTGCCACCACCCCTCGGCCCCTCAGCTGTCCTTGTCCCACGACCACGGTCTCCTTACTACCCCTTAGCGCTCGAGCTTCAGCACATGCTGTTCCCTCTGCCTGGAAAACTTTCTTCCGTCTCTCACACACACCTCCACTCACCCAGGTTTCATGTCACCCTCTCAGAGCATCGAGGGTCCCCATAGGGTCCCTTGTCTCCGGGCCCTGGCCCCTCGCACTCTGCCCTCACAGCACCGGGTTTCCTGTCCCAGCGGAGACTACGCTCTTCCGGGAGGGACTCCTTGCTCACCGGGCACCTCCCTCCAGACCATGGGCAGCAAGGCCGACACCATGGCCTCCCCCACCTGTCCAGTACCTGGGCTGGACCTGGACCTGCTGGACAGGGGTGTGGACAGACGTATAAACACACCCAGAGACGTGGACACCCCGGCGTGAACACGAACACACAAACATGTCCCCGACCATGCACAGAAACTCGCACGTAGACTCAGGTGGACGCACAGACAGGAAGACACACACACGCACACACACACGCACGCACGCACATGCACACACGTGCACACATGCACGCACACTCGCCTGCTGTCTGCCGGTCGCTCCATGCATCTCACTAGCTGGTGGGCCCCCAGCCCTGCCCCTCGGTAGGATCGCTGTCAGCACCGCCCCCCCAGGCTCGGCTGCCATGGCCTTGGCCTCGGACCCCTAGTCCCAGGTCCCAGGTCCACCAAGTGCACCTCCTGGATGGCATTTGAAAGAAACGCGATAGCTCGGGGGCGGGGGGGGTGGATCGGGTGAGCACGCACGATGCTGAAGTGGACCGTTTCCCCCAGCAGCCTCTCGCTGTTGGAATCAGCGCCCAAGTGCATGCAAGTCAGGGCTTCTGTCCCAGCCCCGGGGAGTTTCCAGCTGGACACAGGCAGCCGACGAGGGTGAGGAGATGGGCCTGGGAGAGGGACAGTGGGCTCTGCAGAGGACAGGCCCTCAGGCAGAGTGGCTGGTGAGGACGGGAGGCAGGGCCCCCAGGGGGCACGTGGAGGGGCCTCCCCATGGCTCTGTCTGGGGGCAGGTAGATGGGCCCAGAGAAGCCAGACGAGGTGGCCTGCACTTGCGCACCTTCCAACAGCTTCTCTTTTCCTAAGATGGTTTTTACCATCATCACCACCCAGCTGAGAAAAGTGGTGAGTCCCTCCTTGGGGTTCTGTTCATCTCTGGCGGTCCCCTGATTTCATGCTTGCTTGGCGAGAGCCTGCTTTTCTGCTCTCACTGGCCCCTGACCGAGGAGAACCGGGGCCCAGTGTGCCCGCTGTCCGCCAGGCACGAGGGACGCCTCCGTGACCTTTTTGGAAACAGAAGGGCATTTGCCCCATTCCCTGGCTTCTGATGCTCCACCAGCCCTGTACCATCTTCCCCCGGGAAAGGTGCTCTCGAATATTCCTTCCAAGGCAGATCTAGCAACTTCTAGGATGCCTCTATCCTGATTTCCAGCTTTCGTGATAAGGCCCACGCCGCACCCTTTTCCCCAGAGCCCACGTTTACAGACACATGGGTGAGCGCCGTGTGCTTCCCGAGAACGCGGGAGGGGTTTCCACGGGGCTCAAGTCCCCTTGCACCTTTTTCTCGTCCCCTAACAGGGGCCTGGCGGCTGGCCGGGCGTCTCTTGGATGGAAATGCTGAAGAGTCCTCGGCTGATCTGAGAAACGTGAGAACAGAGCTGGGAAAATCGGCCGTTTTTGTGGTTTGGGGGTTTGAAGCAAGTTTCACAACTGATCTCCCAAGAACATGGTCCAGTCAGATGCGCTCCCCGCCCGGGGGCCCAGTTCCCCGCCGGCCCCGGTGCTGACCGCCCCCCTGGCCGGGTCCAGAGGGGTGGGCCAAGGTGGAGGCAAGGGGCTTCACCCGCCCGCCCCACCTGCTCCCCGCTTTCCTTCTCCGGGCGATGAGCTCAAAGGAGTTCGAAGATGGGACATTTTGGGGAGTTCTTGTGGTTTCTGCCTCAGGCTGTGGGATCCGCGAGGTTTCCACTTGGCCCCTCTCACTCCCGTTCTGGAAATGTTTCTCCGATGCCCCTGGGGCAGCTGTACCCTTAAAGCCTTCCTTTGTGGGGACAAAAAGGCCAAGAACTTCTGTTGCCATACTCTTGGCCTGGAGCTGACTAGCAGCGGTAGTGGAGGGACCTACTGTGGGGGTTCAGGGAGAGAGGAGGAGGGACCCGAGGGAGGCATATCCCGCCCACCACAGATCCCTAGAACTTCCGAAGCCTCCCCTGCAGATAGCGCCCAGCTGGGATGGGGAAGGGGTCCTCCAAGCCCAGCCCTGCCTCCAAGTGGCCTGGCCCCCCAGCTTGTCCTTCCAACCTGGGAAGTCCCAAGCGCCCTCAGGCCAGCTGGGGCAGAACTGAAATTGGTGACATCTGTCTCTTTGGCCCCTTGGCTCCGGCCCCCGCCCACTCAGCCAAGAGTCTTCCTGCAGGAGCCTGCAGACCTGGGAGGAACAGCACACAGTGTCCCCCCGGGGAGCCCTGCTTTCTTGCCTTCCATACCCCCACCCGCCCCAGCCCGGGCCCTGTATGGGCAGGACACTCCCTGTCTCTGGTGGCTGGCGAGATTCTACACCCCGCCGTCCCTCTGTTCAGGGGTACGGTGGGCTGGGGCCCCTGTGTGTTCCTCGGACCCCCCCCCCCATCTCCCACCCCACATAGCAGAGAGCAGACGTTCCTGCTCCAGGGGGCAGAGCGAGGCAGCGGCGTGTATGGCTCAGAGCCCCAGCTTCCTGGCCCTGCTGAGGGCGCTGGGACAGTCCTGCATGCAGCCACCGCGTGAGGGTGGGGCTTGGGACGGCGCAGCTGGGAGAACAGAGCCGGGGCTCGGAGTCACCTGACTCTCGGCCAGGGAGACAGACGGTCCCGTGCTCGGTCGGGGGAGTGGTCCGGGGGTCACAGGGCCGTGGTGGGTGGATGAGAGTCAGGCCGGCCCTGCGGGGGGTGCGTCCTCCAGGCAACACTCAGGGGCCAGGGAGAGGTGTGGGACCAGAGACACACACTTGGGTGGATGGGAAGTTTCCAGCGGTGGCATGGAGCGCTCTCAGCAGAACCAGATACGTGCGGACGATCGAGCACGGGCAGGTGGGCAATTAGCCAGCATCTAGAAAGTCTCAGTGAGTCTGCCCTTCCGGGGGGTGGTGGTGATAAAGCTAAGCAGGGAGGAGGATGGCCACGTGGGGGTCAGGCAGAGATGCCCAGACATGGCTGGGAGGGCCGGGCCCAGCAGGCTGGGGTGCTCTGGGTGCATCTGCTGGGTGCCTGTGTCCCCCTTCCCGTTCCCTATCCATATACCCCCTCCCAGCTTCCTGTTTCTGTTTTGGGGCCACAGGAACTTCCTCTTCTCATCATGGTTCAAAATGCCTTGCCGGTCTCCGTTGGAGGCCCCATGGGGGGTTGGTCACCCCGGCCCAAGAGCCAGCTAGAGAGGGAGGGGAGCCAGGGACTCTGTACCCCTGGATATGGTGGGGCCATGGGGGTGTGAGCGGGCCCCTCCCACAGGTCTCCCTGAACAAACTTCTCCGGTTCGCAGGATGTAGCTTCTGGCGAGAGTGCTGCTCAAGGTCAAGGTGGACTGCCTCCGACAGAGGACCAGGAGGATCCCTCGCCCTCCCCGTCTTCCTGCTTCCTCCCAGGCATACTAGAACTTGACAGAGGTGCTGGTGGGCAGCACGGCCATGGCCCCACGGGGAGCAGAGCAGCAGGGTGGCCTGGGAAGGGGGGTGCGGGCATGCCCCGGCGAGCGTGTGGGATCCGGGTGCACGTACGTGAGAGTGTGCGGGTCTCCCTGAGTGAGTGTGCTTTCGTGCATGCCTAGAGGGCACCACCTCTCTCCTCCCAACCAGCACCCTGAGCAGAGTCTGTCCCTTATGTGAAGTTATGCTGTGTCTCGCCGAGTCCCCGAGCCCGGTGACTCCTTAGGGGGTGCGTCAGGTGGGTGTGGGGCCTAGCCTTGCACAGGGCCCAGCGCGTGGGGGGTAGGATGGGCTGGCGTGTGCCCGGGGGGGTATGCAGTCCTCAAACGTGCTGCCTTGGAACCACCGTGATCCGCGTGGGGCGCAAGGCCTATAAAAAGGGCCAAAAAAAAAAAAAAGGGCCACTGCACGCAGACCTGGGCACCTCGTGGACACCCCTGGGGGGCCTGGGGATGGGGCATGGGGCACACGTGGTGCGCAGGGCTGCTGAGAACCTCCACTCATGCCACCTCACTGCTCATGCAGCCGGCCCGGGATGGAGCCGAGGATCCAGACGCTTCCTCCCAGGGGCTGTGGCCACCGTCAAGGTCGGTTCAGTGCCACCTCCCCAGCACTGCTGTCCGGCATTTCCTGAGCACTTGCTGTGGGCCCGGCATCTCCTTGGATGCCAGATGACCATCCCTGTCCCTGACGGGTGGACAGCAGGTTGTCAGGGGTCTGTGGTGCCAGGATCCCAAGCTGGGAAGCCAGACTCTGGGCCCGGCTGCCTTCCTCCCACAGGGGAGACAGCTTAGGAAACCCCAGAATCCGGGGTCACCAAGTCCCACTACTCAGCACCCGGTTTGTGCTCCCCATTAGCTTGGAGGGGAGGCAGTCGAATAAACACTCTCCGACTGTTTACACTGAGGGCTCGGGGCCATAATTAAGTCTCCACAAATCGGCCCTTTATCAGCCAGGTATCTCCAGCAGCCTCCAAGGGAAAACGTCCTGGAGCATCTAACAAAAGAAAGTTGGACGGGTTTTCAGACTTTTTTAAACTCCGAAGAATAGGCCTTTGTTGTTAGCTCCCCTCCTGTGGCAGCCTGCCTGGTCCCTGGACTCCCCTGGGCCGGGGGCAGGACTAGGTGGCCCCAGCCGCCCCGGCAGCCCCCACGCTCCTGGGCTGAGCCCCCAGACCTCACCCACCAGCTGTCTCCTCTCATGGCAGTGGCACCCCCCGCCCTGCTGGCGGCGGCGGGCAGGACACCAGGAGTGAGATCCTAAGGATGTCCCCTCCTCTGCCCTCAGTGCCCCCACCTCACCTGCCAGATCCTGGCACTCTTCCTTTGGCAGGCACCATTTACAGCCTGGAGCCGAACCCAGGTTGAGGTGAGGCAGGGCTGGTGACGAGGGGTGACCTCTGATTGCTCAAAGGCCCCCCATTACCTGGCTGCCCTCTACGCTCATCAGGTCTAGGCCTGTCATTCTCTCCTCTTCAAAAGCTGTTCCCTCCACCCACAATGCTTTTCCCTGCTCCTTTCTTCCTAGCAAGTTTCTACTGAAATGTTAAGACGTCGCTGGGGCTTTACCTCTCCCGGGGAGCATTCTATGCACCCCAGGCCGAGTTTCCTGTCCCTCCTCTGTGCTCCCTGGACTCTGCCACCCCCACCCCCAAATGGTGTCCGTGATCCTAGGTGCGTGGCGTGTGCAGGTCCTGGGATCAGGGCGGCCCCCTGCCTGGCACAGAAAAAGTGCTCGGTTCCTACTTATGGAATAAAGCACGAGCAAGCAGGAAGGGGACAGCCACGTCACCCAGTGACAGACCGTAACCCCCGGAATCCTCAGCCCTGTTCTCTGAAGGCTTTTCACCCCACTCTCAGTCACTCAGACACTGTTGTGACCGTCACCTGTCATCTCGGGGCACAAGCGTCCGGATGGTCCATAAACGACCAGGCGTGGTGGTGTTTCAATAAAACTTTATCTACAAATTGCACATCATTTGCACGTGTCACGGAATACAATTCTTCTTTTTGACTTGTTCTCACCATTTATTTATTTTTTTATTTTTACTTTTTTTAAAAAAGATTTTATTTATTTGACAGAGAGATCACAAGTAGGCAGGGAGGCAGGCAGAGAGAGAAGAGGAAGCAGGCTCCCCGCTGAGCAGAGAGCCCGATGCGGAGCTCGATCCCAGGACCCTGAGATCATGACCTGAGCAGAAGGCAGAGGCTTTAACCCATTGAGCCACCCAGGCGCCCCTGTTCTCACCATTTAAAAAAACGGTAAAAGTCAACGTTATCTCCCCGGCCGCGCCAAGCCTGGTGGTGAGCCGGCTTTGGATGCTTCCCCCACCCTGTCTGAGTCCTGCCTAGTCAGTCCTCCTTGGGGCCCCCCACTTCTAATGTGCTGTACGCTCCACAAATGAAGGAAGCAAACAAATGAGGGCGCTAACTAACCTGCTAGCTAACCAAGTCACTGGTAAACTAAGCCTTTAGCTCTTGGGTTTGGAGCTACCCGTTCCCATCTCTGGGCTTCTTTAGCCCTGACTGACTCCTGGTCCTCAGACCGGTCTCGCTGACCTCTTGCCCATCCCCCACCTTCCTGACCTGGCCAGGCCCTTATCAAGCCCCCAGGCAGCCCAAGGTGGGGAGAACCTCCAGAGAAGCCCACGGAGTGCCTAGAAGGCGCTCATGGCGCCAGGGTGTGGCCTGGAGGAAGAGGAGGGTGCCCCCCCAGCGTTGCATGTAGGGGCTTTGGAGCAGAGAAAGGGGGGATCTGGCTGTAACTCAGGGCAGTGGAAAGATTGTCAGGGCTGCCACCCATCAGGATGTACTAGACAAAGGTGCAGAGATAGGATGCCCGAGTGTGGGACCATAGTTAGCCCAGGAGACTAGATACAAGGGGACCCTCTCTGTCCCAGCTGACAGAGGGCTCCCACGGGGAGCTAAGGGGGGTGAGTCCGAGTCCTAACCCTAGCCCTACCCCATTCAGGGGGGCCTGCCTGGGTGGCATGAGTGAACCCGTGGGCCCCAGGAGGCCCCAGCGTGCCTCGTAGAGGCCTGCCCCCAGCTCTGACAGGTGGCCTTCCCTCTCAGTCAGTCATTCCCCAACAAACATTGGTGGACCCCCAGCGACCTTCCTGTTAGGCCCCCTGCAGGTGGAAAAATGGACATGGTTCCCGCCTCCTGGGACTAACAGGGAGGCAGAACGATGGGTCCGCACATGAGGCCAAGAGCAGGGCCATTTTGAAGAGCGTGAGGACCTGGGTAGGTACCTGGGCAGCGACTGGGGCTGCCTCCCGCTAGCGGTAGGGCCCAGCCGCACAAAGATCCACAGGGCACCACGGCGCCGAGTCCGGGAACAGGAGCGACAGCCCGAGAGAGGGGCGGAGTAATGAGCGTGGAGCGGGGGAGGGCAGCTCGGCCACACGGGACCCTACAGGAGGCTCTGGAGAGGGCAGCGGATGGAAAAGCCTGGAAGGCCTTTGAGGGGCTGGGCCAGCCTGGGAAAGGGATCCGACGGATGTCTGCCCAGATTCCCGGATGCTGCCACGGTCCGTGTGAGGACCGAGGACAGGCCAGCAGGGCAAGACTCCTGTCCCCAGGCGTACCGGGAGGCCAGCGCGTGGACCGGAGTCTGCCGGGGGAGTCGAGGGCCGGCTCTCCTGCAGGAGCAGGCGCAGAAGGCTGGGCAGGCCGTGGGCGGTGGGCAGGCCCGGAGACTGCTGCTCTTGGCCTGACTCTGGCGTTGGCTTGGCGTGCGGCCGCGGGGGAGCCATGTGTGGGCACGTCCCGGGGCTGCCTGCCCGCCGCCCGGAGATAGGAGCCATAGGCGGGCTGGCTCACCTGGGCCCGGCTCTCAGCAATGAGAAGGCACAGCGGGTGCTGGGTGGCAGGGACCTCGCTGGGCCCAGCCGGCCTAGGGGACAGAGCCCCTCTCACCCTCACGAGGCCTTTGTTCTGCCATCCCCCCACTCCCTATTGAAGGCCTACTGTGCGCCAGCCCAGCCACAGGGTCCGTCTAGCCTTGCAGATCTATAGGAAACAGATGCTGTTTGGGTCCAGCCCCTACTCCCTACTCCCAACAGCGCCCCCCCCCCGCGCCCCCCACCCTAGCCCAGGCCTGGCCAGGCTGAGGGACGTCAGCTGCTGCCTGTCTTCCTCCCGGCCCCCGATTTCCAGGGGCCCCAGGACATCCTGGGCAGCACGTGGCCCCGAAGACAGAAACCTGTGTGAGGTTTGAGGACCCAGTCCTGGTCTCGGGCTTCTGGGGGTGCCAGGAGTAGGCTCCCGGGTGCTATGTGGCTGCTGCCGACCGTGTGCGGGCCCGGCTGGGGGCTTCGGGGTGGTTCCTGGGTGCAGGAAGGCCTGGGCATGCATGGGTCCGCATGGACGTGTGTGACTGAATGCGTATGTGTTGCACACTGGGACAAGGTGTGGGCTCGTGTGTGCGCGTGCGCATCTGGGCCCGAACACGTGTGCACCTACGACTGTGAGCAGCGTGAGGGGCCTCGAGCATGTGTGCGTGTGTACGTCTGTGTGTGTGCGTGTGTGCACACCTGGGTGTGCAGCCGTGCTGGTGAGTGTGTGTGTGTGTGCGCGTGTGCGGCCTGCACTCCTGGAGCGGAGTCCCGGGGCCTGTTTTCCTGCTCCCCCCGCCCTCCTTCGAAGCAAGTGTTGACTCAGGGAGGGAAGGGCAGCCCTCTTTCAGGATTTCCTGGTAGGGGAGAAGTGGTGCCTTGGAAAGGGAACAATTGCGTCCCAAGTGGATGCTGAAGGGCCTGGGCTGTGCGGGGCCCCGTGGTGTCCAAGGCCACCAGGCCACGTGCCCGCCCAGGCTGGGCTTCCAGAGGCCGTGCAGAAAGGCTTTCCCCATGAGTGAACCCACAGGCCGTGCCCTGAAGCCCTTCCCAAATGCCCCCTTATGGGAGCCCTGTAGCTGGGGGGGCAGGGATGGGGGGCCTGGAGCCCCCTTTCTAGGAGTGAAGGGGAGGACAGCATTCCCCACAGACAGCGAAGCATAAGCGAAGGCGGTCCTCCAACCTCCCCAGGCACCGGCTGCCCCTCGTCCCCCCACCGGGCTGGCCCGGGTTATCTGGTCCCTCCTGCCCTTTACCCCCAGAGCCTCAACAGATAACGTGAAAATCTTCCAGGCTGTCGGTCTAAGAGCGAGTGAAAAAGTCCTAGGAGGGCTCCACGCTGCGGAGGCCATCTGAGGCCCTGGCTCCTCCAGCAGGACCCGGAGCTCTTGAGAAATGCAGAGTCCTGGGCCGCGTGGACCCGTGGAGTCAGCCCCGGGCCCCTCAACACTGTCCCCTTGAGGAGCCACTGAACACAATGCCCCGGAGCCTTCCTCCATCCCGGAGGCGGAGGCGCCCCGAGAGGACAGGCTGAGGGCGAGGGGGGCTCCCCGCCCCTTCTAGGATGAAGGGGTGGGGCTCAGGAGGCTGGAGAAGGTGGGCAGCCAGCCCGCCTGCGGTGAGGGCCTAATCTGCAGGACAAAGTGGGGATTTACAGCCCAAAGGCCGCTAATGCGCCAGGGCTTGGCTTGTCTGTCAGCAGCAACTTCCGGTCTCCCCAGGGCATGGGGAACCTTCCCGTTGGTCGGTCCTGCTCTCCTGGGAGGCGGTGCAAACCAGGCCGAAGACGTGGACCTCAGCTGTCCCTGAGCAGGGTGCCCACGGGGGGCCCCAGAGAATCTCTAGTCCGGGCCCCCGTGAGCTCAGGCCTAGGGCGCCTGTCCCGAAGGGAGCTGCCACCAAGTCTGTCCCCTGCCAGAAAAACAGGCTTCCCCCACCCCTCACGCCCATTTTGATGGTCCTTCTGATTTCCTTTGCCCATTCCCACCGCCCCCCCCGCCCCGGCACGTGGTAACCCAGGAACTGGGCTGTGGGAGATGAACAGGAACCTTGGGGGCCCCCTTTGCCCACCTCGGAGCCCCCCAGGATTTGGGCACAGGCCTGCCTTGAGCTGGGGAGAAGGGTACAAGAGTCCTGGAGGGGGGTGCTGTGGAGAGTCGGTGCCTTGGGAAGGGGGCCAGGGGAGCGTTCCAGGGCGGCGGGGGTGGGGGTGGGGGGCAGTGCCGGGGCTCTGGGCTCTGGCTGCACCACGCTGGGCAGCCACGAGTCCAGAGGCCGTTAATAATTAACCCTGGGCCTGGGCCTTGACCTCGTGGGCCTCTGAGTAAACAGGCCTTTCTGGCCAAGCGTCCCAAAGCCTGCTGGAGCCCTCTGGGCCCCTCATGGCCTCTCTGCCCCTTGACCTTTTCTGACCTTGTGGTTCAGGCCCCCTTCCCCCTCCTCAGTTGTGGAGCTAGAGCAATAACCAGTGGTCTGGACGCTTGGGCCTCTCGGAGGCCGGCCCGGAGTCAGGTCCCCCCTATTCCCACCCCAGCCCCTATTCCCTCTGCACGGGTCTCCCGCCCCCAGCCTTGGGGGCCAGTGCCTCTTCTTGGGGGGGGGTTTGCCCTCTGGGGGCTCAGCACAGCTCACGGATGCTGAACCTCTGTGGCAGGAGTGGGACTTGCCGTCGCTCGCGTCCACTCTGACGTCTGGGATACGTGTGACGGGTCAGACTCTGGGGGGCAGGCCAGGTAAGTGGTTCCAGTGTGCAGCCCCACATGACAGTCAGGGTCACCTGTCAAAGGTCCATGTTCTAGCCCCACCTCTCCCTTAACTGGCTGCGTGACCCTTGGCCGGTGCCCTGACTCTCTGGGCCTCAGTTTCCCCATCCGTACAACAAAAAAATGGCAGTTATCCAGGGCTTGCCGGCCCCAGGATTTTGGGCCCCATTTGGGGTGACCAAGGACAGGAACAGCACATGTCCCACCCCACCCCAGGGACTCATGGACAGTCATCTGGTCCCTGCGTCCCTGGCTGCCGGCGTCCGCTTCCTTCCTCTAGGGCCATCTTGGCGTTCCTTTGGCGCACCAGCCCTCTCCGTCTCTCAGGTCACCTGGTTTGACAGGCAAGGCTGCCGTGGCCGGGCTTCCGGAAGTGGGTCACGTGTCCTGGATGCGGCCAGTGGGTGTCCGCCCTGAGACTTGCTGGAACTCCCCGGAAAAATGGTTTTCTTTTTCCTAAGTGGCAAAGCCCGGGAACGGGAGGCCTGTGGCTACTCCGTTGGGGGCCTGCAGGGAAGCCGAAGGGACAGAAGGGAAAGCAGAGCTGATACACTGGGCTTTTTTCCCCTTCATTCACACTTTCTCACACTGTAGTCAGCCCGCAGAGAGAAGATGCCACACACACGGTAATGACACAGACTGCTCACGTGGGCACAGAAAACGGGAATGAAGAACAGGGCTGGTGGGGAAGCCTGGCTTCAGTGAGGGGCTTGAGGGGGGAGTTAGTGAGCTGGGTCAGTGTCAGGCAGAGGGCTCCGGCCCTTGGGAGCCACTGAGGGTTTTTTGGATGAGGAGATAGTGGGTAAATGGTTGAGGCTGACAACAAGCGAGCGAACGCGAATGTTTGTGTTTGCACGCATGCACGCATGTGCGCGCACACACGCACACACTCACACACTCACACACTCACACACACACACACACACACTGAGTGTTGCATGCAAGAAACATTCTGTGGTCCGCTGTGGGAGCCCTTGGTTTGTGTGTCCTCTGCGGAGGCCTGGAGCTTCTGCAAACGTGTGAGTCGGGAGTCTCTGGTCAGTGGGGCCCTCTGTCTACCTGGGACTGCGTGGTTCCCGGGAGCCCAGGGACTGCCCAACAGGGACGACCGAGGAGAAGGGGTCACCTCCTCTGCTCCACCATAGGGTAGGCTAGACTTCTGGGCCTCTGGGGGAGCTGAGACTCAGTCCCACCGAGGCTCCCCACGGCCCCCAAGGAGGTCTGGCCTCATGGGGCTCATGGGGCCGGGCTCAGGGAAGGGCCTTGTCCTCAGGAGCCCCAGAGGCCGAGGGCTTCAGACACAGGTACGTACCATGCTTACACGAGGACACACACGTGCGTGCTTATACCCAGCACAAGCATGATACGCTCTGGGATCACTACCAGCTGTGAGCCTCAGGGTGGGGAAGGTAGGGGACCTCTGTGTGCACAGGGGGTAGGGGTAATAGGTAGGGAACCCCCACCGCTAAGGTCCTGCCTGACCCCTGGGGCTCTGCCTTCTTCATAGCTGGCTAGGAGTTTTTGCCAAGAGGCTTTTCTGCTGGTGTCTTTCTCTGTTCCCCTTCCTTTCCCTGCCTTGGCCACGGACTGTTTCAGCCCCTTCCCCATATCTGCCTCCCAGCCTCTCCAGTCTCCAGTGCTTTCATTTCGTCTCCTGGAAGGCGCTCCCGAGAGAGGGGCCCCGCCTAGAGCTCAAGCCCCACAGTCATCCGCCTGGCCCTCGTCTGAAGCTGCTCCCTGCCCTGCTTCCCCACTCTGGCCACAGCCCTCTCGCCCTCTGCCCTGGAACTGCCAGCAACCCCGGGGGGCTGCAGGCCTTGCCTCCTCCCCCAGCGGCTGCAGCCCCTGCTGCTTGGCTGGAGGCTGGCCAGACAGCTGGGCCGTGGGGAGGCCGTGGAGACAGGACACGTGTCCTGGCCCCAGGCAGAACCCTTGCCCCGGCCGCAGAGCCACACTGGTCAGGCCCAGCTCTGTTCCCTGAAATCCCTGGAGCCCGGGTCCAGGCTCCTCCCCCGCCCCGGGGAAGCTGTGAACTCCCACCTCCCTCCAGGTTGGGAAACTGAGCCCCGCTCAGAGCAGGAGTCAGGGTGAAGCCGGGTGTAGAGGGGTCCCCAGGAGAAGCCAGGTCCAGCGGGCAGTGTAGTGGGGAGAGGAACCCCACATCCTGTCACCCCCTCAGTGAGGCCTCCGGGAAGATCCTGCCCCCTAAGGGGGAGCAAGAAACGGGGAGCAGGTCACAGCCGCGGATGTTGCCAGAGTGGAAGCCGACAGGAGGGCCTCTATCTGCTGGTAAGGGAGAAGAACCTTCCAGCCTGAGCAGTCACTGTGCCGGGGGCCCTCAACGTGCTCACTGCTGTCATCCTGGCCAAAGCCTGCTGGCCTCTGCCTCCAGGAAGCTCTCCTGGGCTGGATCAGAAGTGAGGGGAGCCCAAAGCAGCTGGCCTTCATCCTCCCTAGGTTGGAAGTTGCGGAGACAGAGCCGGGCCCTCCACTCTTGGAAGGCCCCATGTGCCACCCAGCCTGCCTTGGCCGAGGGGCTGGGCTGCGCGGTGGGAATCTGGGCTTCAGGGGAGACGCCCCAATGGGAGCCAGGCCCAGCTTCTGATTGCTGGTGGGATAGCAGGAGCTGGAGGAAGGGCGGCGGGCAGGGGAAGGGGGCAGGGTTCACATCTGGCCAGGGGTCCGATGAGGCTTTTCGTTCTTGGAGTCTCCCCTAATATTTGGAGCGGGCCTCACTTCCCAGAGCTGTAGGGTAAAGGGGGTAAGCTCCCAGCCTGGGGCCGGGCACACACACATAAACCTCAATCAAGGTAGTTGATTGATCCGGTCATTGGCAAGGCCTGCCAACAAGGCAAGGGGAAACGCTTTGATAAATCTCCGTCTTCCCGGGCCCCCACCGTCCTCAAGGCACAAATATGCACTTGCTTGCGAACACACACACACACACACACACACACACACACACACACACATAACACACACACACACACACACACACAAACTGGCTTTGTTCCCCAGGACCCAGCCACCTGCTGGAAAACCAAGAGCTGTCTTTTCAAAATAATGATTAAGAATCAGCATTGACTATTCAAATCGAAACTCCCCAACCCTTCTCTGGGGTACCCGCTCCTCTGGAGCTTGTGGGTGAAAGCTCTTACCATAGTGGAAAAAGTAGTCCGCCAAAACGGAAATCTTCCTCAGTTTAGCTGAGTCATTTTTCTCGTGGCTAAGGAAGTCCAGATCACCTCTGGTCCTTCCCCTGATGCCCATGGCCCAGCAGGCCTGGGGGACCCCGATCCACGCCACCCCCAATGTCTGTCCCCAGCTCCCCCCAGGGTCCTCCTGGCAGAGCCCCTCACAGTAAGATACCTCCCCACCGCCCTCCTGCTGCTTCCTGCAACTACTTCCTGCTTCAAGGCGGGGAACCAGGAACCGGGGGTGCACCCCAGGGCAGAACATGGGCAGCTCTCTGGGGGCCCACAGGCCGATTGTCTGGGGCCTCAGTGGGGCTCGCTACAGTCAGGGATGGGGCCTCGGTCTCATCCCGGATCTGAGGAGCGGGAGTCCATAGGCGGGGGTTCCTGCCTCGCCGGGGTTCCCAGTTCAATGGACGCTGGTGTTGGTTGGTGTCGCTGGCTGGCTGCAGGCTGTTGCCTCTCCCTTGGTGACTCTTAGGAAGCTTCCGGAAGCTTCTGGAGGCTGCCCTGTGGGAAGGGGGTGGTGAGGCGTGTGGGCCACCTGGGTGCAGCGCGGAGGGTCTTGAATGCACCAAGCTGCAGCAGCTGTGCAGCGGGGAGGGGAGGCCCGCTCCGAGGGCGCTGTGTCCTCCAGGTGTGTCTGCACCGTGCGCCAGAAGCCCGGGGCCTCCTGGGAAGGCCCTCCGTCCGAGCCCCCGGGCTTCCGACCTGGGTGCTCTTCCGGGGCGGCCGGGGAGTCAGCAGGAAGCATGAGGCTTTTCCCTCAGCTGACACGGATCATGTGCCGTCTGCTGCTGTTTCCTGCCTGAGAAATGGGGATGCCGATACTCATGGTCCAGGATTGCTGGGAAATGAAAGGAATGGCAGAGTCGGGGGCAGCTAGGAGGATAAGCCCCAGGATGGGGCAGGCAATCGAGAATCCCGATGTCCTTGGGGGGACTGGAGGACCCCTATGCTTCCCTTGTGGGGCTCCACGGGTGGTGAGACTCAGCGCTACTCCTCACCGACGTGGGGAGGAAAAAGGCAGCCCCATGGGCTGGGGGTGTGTCCCAGCTGGGTGTCCAAGGTCACCCGATGGTCATCCCCCGCCCCCTCGAGCGGACATTACCTGCGTCTTGGAAGCTATGGAAAGGGACCCAAGCTTGGAGAGACTACAAGGCTGGGAGTGGGTGGTGGTGCTGTTGGGGCCCCCCTGGGACCCCCAAACTGAAGAATCAAGGGGATGGCAGCAGATTCCAGGTCAGCCCACCTCCCCGGAGGGCCCCTCGGCCCATCTCAGTGCCCGGCGGACATCTGCTGGCCCGGACCCCGGGCTTGTGTTGCCCAGAGTCATCTCATACCCACTTGGACTGGGTCCCCCTCAAGGCTCTGGCAGCCAGAGTTTGGGAAATTAGGTGAGGGGGCCCTGGGACTAGGGTGAGGAAGGGAACTATTTATGGCGAAAAGTCATCTTGAAATTTTCAACATATTTTTTATTTTTCAAAACAAAAGCTCTATACGTGGGGTGGGGTGGGGAGGGTGAACCTAGCTTTGTGGGAAATGAGTCAGACAGCCATAAAATTGTGTTTTTCTGAGCCGAGGGGATTATTTTACATCTTGTGGCATGAAGACACTGAGAGGGAGCCCTCCTCCTGGTCCCTGGCGGGACTCCCTGCTCACCAGCCTGGGCCGCCGCAGCTCCCTCCTTTCCCGAGCTGGGGGCTGTCAGCCTCCCAGAAGAGGTGAGGGCTGTAGCTGTGCCTCCCCCTTCTCCCCCACTAACCTCGCCGCCCATTGTTTTAGGTGGGCCGGAGTGAGGCTGTGAAGGGTGGTGGCCTCCTGGTGGGTCCTGTCGCCAGGCGCCATTCACCATCTGAGAATCTGGGTAAGGTCCAAAGGTCCTTGGGGAGCCTCCCACCCCACATCCGATGCACTGGCTGCTGTGGGGCCAGTCCCGGAGCAGCTGATGGGATACAAGGAGGAACTTAAGAGAACATGTGCGTGCCACTGGGGCTCAGCAGGAGGCTTTCCTTCCCCACCATCAAGCAGCAGCCTTGAGTACAGGTGATGAGGGGCATGAGGGGCCACCTGTTCCTTTGGAAGGCTTCCCCAAGGCCAGAAGGGCAGGGGTCCTCTCTTAACCTCCCCTGTAGCCAGCAAGCCCCACCCCCTACCCAGGACCACGCCCCCCAGCTGGGGTCCCAGGGATCCGGAGGCAGAATCCCCACCCCAAGGGCTGGAGGACTCAGAAGTGCTAGGGCCACGGAGTTCCAGGGGCCCACGAGGGGCTTCCGAGGCCTCAGTTTACAGCTCCCCACCCCTTATCTCTTCCTAGGCAGGTGTTGGGCGGGAACAGTAGGGAGAAGCTCTGCCTAGAGCCCCTCTGAAGTCTCTTCCGTGTCCGTGTCCCCTGCAGCCCCGCCTCCTGGGGCTGGAGTTATAGATCCCATGGACAGCCTGGGGCCCCAGGGGACTCATGTTGCCTGTGGGGAGAGACTGCTGGCAGCCCGAGGCAGGGCATAAGTCAGGAACAAATGTGGGATCCTAATCACATTGGCTGGCTGATTGCAGAAACCTACCACCTTCCTCCACCAGGATTGTGAACTTGATTTTTTCCTTTGGAAGCAATGGTAAAGAAGGTCCATTCTGCACAGGCTCTATTTCTTCCCAGGGCTTCTGGCCAGCACAGCGCACACCGGCTGCTCTCCTGCCTCGTCCTCTCTCTTTCTAGCTACGGCACCCAGATTTTCCTTGGAGAACCTCCCCTCCCCAGCTCTCCGTCCATGCAGTGCGGGTGGGGCTGACCCTCTTCCAAACTCTTTGTTGGGGGTGGGGACATGACTCAAGATCAGCCAGTCTGCCTCCTCCATCCTCCTGGGTACAGTGGCTGGTTCAGTGATGAGCCTATGGTCCCAACGGAACCTAATTCCGGGACTTTAGATGGAACCATTCAGAGACTGGAGCTCTGTTCTAGGTTGCTGGGTGCCAGCTTGAGTTATTGGGAGCCTCCAACAGGAGACTGAGCTGGCACGAAGGATGGCAGGGGTGACCAAGGACTCTCAATGACACAGTCTGGCTGATGGATCCAGCCATGCCTGAAGCCACACCCTTTCTGGTTTGTCTTCCCGACTGCACTCAGTTCTTTGTCTGAGTCCTGGGCACAGAGGCAGGAGTTCCGGTGACATGTGCCAGCATCAGTTCCTCCTGTCTGCTCAGGCCCTTCGAGCGGGGGTTCTACAAGCATGGGGGACCAGTTACCTAGAGCGGAGGCCTAACCTGGCAGGAGGACCCAGTCCGAGCAGCCAGCACACAGCTGGGCTCACTGACCACTGAAGCCTGGACGTGTGGGTGAGGACAGCAGAGAATAGGTTAATTCTGTTGGGTATTTGTCGGCATTTCTAGCCCTGGAATGTAAGCAGAGGTTGTCCCCAGTGTGGCTCACTGCTGTGTCCCGGAGCGAAGAAGACACCAGCAAGCAGTCGGTATTTGCTGGTATCCTCACTCCCCAGCTTGGAATCCTCCAATGGCTTCCATTGCAGTTAGAATGAAACCTAGATTTCTTCCTGTGCCCGAGAAGTAGGGCAACCGTGTCACTTATTAAGCCATTATGGACACTTTTTGAGGGTCAAAAGGGATGCTACCAAGGATTATGCTCAAACAGTGGGAGTAAACCAGGACCCTCTCAAGCAAACTGGTTTCTGGTCTCTGCCCCTCCCCCTGGCCCTCCCCCTCCCCCTCCCCTCCATCTTCCCCCCCGGGGAACTTTGCTCTGTTTCCCTACCTGGAGAAGCCCTTTGAGTGCCGGGATTTTTCTCGACACCTTGGTCTCCACTGAACACTGCTTCCTTGGGGTGGGGGTGGGGGCTTCCCTGACCACCCACCCATGCACCCGGGGAACCTCAGCTGTGGGATCAAGCTTCATTTTCCTCCCTGAACTCAGCTCTGTGCCTGAGGCCCCAGCCCGGAAGCAGGAGGTGGGGGGACAGAGAGGGAATGAACCCACGGGCTTTGGGAACGCAGCTCTTTGGAATCTGTCAACCCCGGAGTAGATGCTTGTGTTCACAGCTCCCATCTCCAAAGTGAAAGTGAAGGGAGGCGAACTTCCTCTCAGGAGGCGGGGAAGTGAAAGGCGGAGGAGAGCGAGGGAATGGAGCTGGGCAGCCAAGCGAAGCTGGGGTCCTTCCCGGAAGCACGCGAGGCAACCGGGCCCCCCAGAAATCAGATGCCCTCGAACTCGGTCACTCGGACGCTTCTTCTAAGACATGCCTGGGACCCGAATCTGAAGGCGGATGCCGAACAGCACCCCGGCAGACACACACCCGGATTGTGTGGCCAGACTGAAGACAGCGGCTATGCTTATAATTTTCCTAATTACCTCTGTCCTCTCTGATACTGGGGCTCTATAAAATTATCACAGCCGTATTTGTCATTTGGCCCCGGCTCTCTGTGCACACACGCGGGTGTTTGTTTACGGAACACAGACGGCAGCGGGCCTTCATGTGGGCTCTGACGCCACCCCCTTGGCTGCCACGAGGGACTGGCCCCCCTCCAGGGTTCTCAGACATACTGCCTCCTGGATTCTTTAAAGCAAAAAAAAAAAAAAAAACCCAAAAAACCAACAACCCCCCCCCAAAAAAAAAACAATAAAACAAAACAAAACCAAAAAACAACACAAAAAACCCCCTGAGTTTGGTGATCATTCAGGACCCTGATACAAAACCAAACTACCCCCTGATGGTTCCTGTGAAGGGATATTAACAAAGGAACCGTTTGCGGGCATGTGATGAGGGTTGAGGGAATTAGGAAGGGATACTGAGGTCCCGGGAGACTAGCCACAGCAGCAACCGTCACCACTATAGGGCTCAAGGGGCAAAGCAAGGCACTAGGACTGCCAGAGCCCTGTGAGAACGGGGCCCACGGAGGGCAGAAGCCAGGCTACCCAATGGAGACTGTAGCCTCGGGGGCATGCAGTTGGGGTGCTAAAGCGAGCAGAGAGTAGGGAAGGAACACCCAACCTCTCTCTTCTCCTCCCTCTGGGCTGCTGGTGCCTACCGTTGGCCTGACCCAATAGGGCACTAGAGGCACAGGAGGCCCTCGGTGTGGCCCACCCAAGCCAGACTCCGAGGGCGGAGCCTAGTCGTGGTGTGAATCCAGGGGGCAAATGGAGAATAGTCAGCATGGTGGGGTATGGGATTCTGGGACGATTTTGTGGTCAAGCTTGGTGGTGGATCTTCTTATCTTGTAAACATCTCTTGAATCCATTCACCTCCGTGCCGCCAAGCCCCCTCACTGGCCTCACAAATGCCGTGTTGCCCACTATAATCCCCCCGCCACATTTCCGTGCAGCGATCCTCGTTAGCAAGCCCAACCCCAGCGCTCTCTGTGCCTACTCTTGCTCTTGGGATGTGGACCGGAGGCTGAAATCCTGCTCGTGACAGCCTGATAGTCTGACGCAGCTGACCTCCAGTCTCACCTCTTGTCCTCCACCCCCTGCCCTGCTCCATGCACTGTGGCCACGCTGGACACTTTTCCGTATCTAGAATGTCGTGTTCCTTCCCACCGCTGAGATTTGTGTTCACCGCTCCCTCTGCCTGGATTCTCTTGATCCAACACCTGGTGACTTTCAAGTCCTTGCAGGTCCTTCAGATCTCAGCTTAAAAGTCACATTCCCAAGAACAACAATGTCCCTGAGTCCACAAAGCAGGCAAAGCCTCTTTCTCATTACCCCTGAACTTCCTTACTTCACAGTATGTGTCACAACTGGAATGAACTAATCAATTGAGTAACTTTATTATCTGTCTCCCCAGAGAGTCTGTGTGTGCCCCAAGAGCCCACTTTGTCTGTCTGGTTTCCTTCTCTGCCTCAGCATAGTGCCTGGTACATAGTAGGCACTCCAAACTACTGAGTGACTGAAGGGAGAGCTTCCAGCTCCCGGTGATGACAGGCTAGACTATTTGGGCCTACCTTGCACTGAAATCAGTTTAAAAAAATGCTGCATACATTTAAAAAACATATATGTTCTAAGCACTGAAGGCTTGGCAGAATCGAAGGGAATTGCCAGGCCAACACAGAGTGGGAAAAGGAATCCAGACAGGTAGGCAAGAAGAAAAGCCACTTTTTTTCTTGAGGTGTTTTTCTGATACCAGCGAAACTGAGTTCTATTTTGACAGCCTCGTGGAATGAAAGCGATAGATATCAAACCCCAGGGCACACACAGGTGGGGCATATAATAAGATACCATCCCACATTGTTGTGGCACTCCAAAGGGCTACACCCTCCGGATAAGGGTGAACCAGAAGTAGACCAGCCCTCATATGATCTTGCAATCTAAGTTCTCATCTCGATGGGCCAGGGACACTCAAGCCTCGAGGTTGACTAAGGTGGTCCCGGACTAGCATTATTCTTCAGTGTTTGACAGGAGCTAGTAAAAAATGCTTTCTCTGTTGGGAGGTGCTTTTGTCCTAAATCTCAAATTTTTCTTTCAAACATTTTTTTTCCCCCTCTAAAACGATGACCAGCACACAGTCAAAGATGATCGGACACACAAGCAAACTAAGACGCTATGTGTGAGAACTAGAAGAATCAACAGAAAACAGAAATAGACCCTTAAGACTTCAAATTATCGATAATAAAAGAACTATGTGAATAATGTTTAAAGAGATAAGACATGCGTACGAATAACTGCAGGGGATGGGAATCTATAAAAAGTGACCTCGCAGATCCGAAAAAAAGAAGCAAGTTGAATCTCTAGAAATGAAAACTACAATGACCAAAGTCAAAATCCCAATGGATGGATTTAACAGGAAGTTAACATAGCTGAGAAGGGAATTGGGGAATTAGAGGAGTCAGGAGAAATGATCACAAATGTAGCACATAGAGACAAAAGGAGAGTAAGGAAGAGACAACATGGGATAAGGTGAAAGAGAGGGTCTAACATATGTTTAATGTTATCCCTGAGGGAGGAGAGAGAGGAAATGGAGTAGAGGCAGTGTTTTAAGCATTAACAGGCAAGAATTTTCTGGAACCAATGAATGAATACTTGAGGGGATGCATTGAATCATTTAATGGTCAGTGACGCTTTGGTGATAGAACTCCATGTTTCTGATAACCCAGAGCTCAAGATACTGATGGGAGATTCTGGACCCAGTCTATTCTTGGCCAAGGGCCATGATGTCATACAATGCCGAGTTCAATGTAACAAAGGACAGAAGAACAGGGTGAAAAATCAACTCCTCCTGTCTCTGCCTCTGCAGCATCCTCCACTTCCTTCTTCCTCCCAGAGGCCTTACTGCCCAGTCACTGGGAGAGAGCAGAATGCCATTCCCTAGGGTCCCTCTACAGTCAATTGGGGGGTGCAGTGGCATGGCTGGGTGGGGTGAGAGAGGCCTCTGTCCCTCCCTGGTTCGGTAGTGATGGAGACATCCTCTTCCTAGATACTGTGCCTCTTCTCTCCTCTGACCCCACTCTCCCTGTTCCGTGGCTATTCTTCAGTCTGGGCTCTCAGGGGTACTTGGGGGAGACTTACTGACCAGCTGGCTGAGCTAGTCGAGTCCTGGCTGGGGTAGGAGGATTTAAAGAGGAGGGGATTCTGGAATGTCCCTTTGCCATAGCTGAAGAAGGCTTGATGGTGCCAGCACCAGCTGAGGGTCCTCTAACATGGGCCAAGGAGCACTAATGTCCCTCCTTCTCCAGCCCACCAGCACCACCTATGACCTGGATGGCAAGCATCTAGAAGCTGGGCTCCAGAGCTAGGAAGGGAATCACCCAAGCCTGGGTCCTACAGCCTTCTGGCTCCCACCCCTGAGCTCTCTCGGGCAGAAGAGTGACCCGGCTGGCGGGCGGGTGGTTTGTTTCTGACTCATGCTCCTCTCCTGGCTTCCAGGAGGTCTGGTCCCGGGCCTCCTCAGTGTGACTCGTCCTGGGATCAGGTTCTTGTGGTCGCTCTGCTCTGCAGGGACACCCATTCATCATCTTGCCCCTGGGAATCCCGGCACACCTCTCCGACATGCTCAAACAGAGAGGCTGCCAAACCTGTGCCTGGCCACACAGCAGGTGTGTGGCGAGGACAGGGCACGCACGGTCTCACGCCCCCGGTGGGCGGGAATGCGGGCCAAGCCCTTGTGTAACTAGCATCGGGACCTGAGTTCTGTGAGCAGCTCCACAGTGGAGGCTCACCGAGGCCCCGGTCCCACCCTGGCCCTCTGGCGTGCCCCAAATTCCCCCACCCCTGGCAGCAGGTGCCTCCAAACCACTGTGCTCTGAGGGTACCAGTCGTAAAGGCTTGTCTCGCGGGGAAAGCAGAGACCACCAACTGCAGCCATCTCCCAGCCCGTGATGCGTGAAGATGGGGGTGTGGAGTGGGGTCACGGGTTCCCCCCCACCCCCGCCCCAGACCCGGCTCTGCAATGTCTCCGACGTGCCGTTCCAATTTCTGAACATCTCCGAGATGCTCCCAACAATATGCAGTTGATTTTAATTTTTTTAAAATTAAAAAACTAAAGTAAATTAAGTTGAGGAATGCTGGGCAGAGGCAGGGGAGGGGGAGGGTGTCGTGGATTCAGCCAAAGAAGAGAGTCTTAGGAAAACGTGAGCGTTTCCCTCCCGTGGGTGGATTTGTAGGTGGAGAGGGTCCAACTGTTCCCACCGGTCCGCGTGTGTCGGAGCCCAGGTGCCGATCCGGCCCCTGCCCTGTCTCGTCGCCGGTCCTGAGAGAGACAGGGCTTTCCTCTGAGCCTGGGAAGCAGCCAGGGAGGTAGGAGACCCGGGAACGACGCTGTTCTCCTTTCTCGTTTGCCTCGCACACCCCGCCGAGCAGCACTGCCCCACTTAATTACATAAACTGCGCATCACTCAAGATGCTCATCGCATTTCTGACACATTTCGGGCTGGGAGCCATCGTCCCCTCCTCCCCGGGGCTCAGGGGCCTGGCCCATGACTCACAGGCCTCCACCTCTCCCAGGTGAGACCGCTCCTCAAATAGAGGTCCAGCTTGGGGGAACTTGGGCCTTGCTCTTGGGAGGACCCTTCCCCTCTCCTGGGCACGAACGCTCCCGCAGCCCAAGGCTCGGGATCAGCTCCAGGTTCGAACGTGCCCCGCACACCCCCGCACCCATGCCCGTGCCCGCACGGCACCCCTGTCCCCTAGGTGTCACCGGCAGCCCGTGGCTGCCCTCTCTCCAGCAGCTGCCCTGCTCCCAGCCCAGCCAGCCGATGATTTCAGGGCTCCTGGCCTCTCCCCATACCTGCCACCCTCCCTTGGTTTGGCAAGTGGCATCCAGCTGCTGTCTGTGCTTGAGTGGGGGGGCGAAGGGGGGCAGGTGCCCCAGAGCTGCCTGCCTTCCTTGCCCGAGGAGTTTGCTCTTTAACTTGAGCTACTCTCATGTTGGCATTCCTGGCAGCGAGGTGGGAAAGCAAGGCCAGTTTCCAGAGCTCTTTCCCGCCGGTGGCCCCAGCTCCCAGGAAGCTTGGCCCAGGCCTCCTCCTACCTGCTTCTGCGGTCCCTCCTCACCCCTCCGAGATCCCAGTCAGGCCTCTCCCCACAGGGCAGAGGGCAGCCTCCCTCCTCACTTCCTGGGCTCCAGCTGGTTCGGGCAAATGGGAGCTAGTTGTCTGGGCCAGGGCTGAGAGGACCCAGGGGGAATGGAGGACAGCAAAGGGCCAGGAGTTGTCTCCCCGAGATGCATGTTCTCCTGCTCTCCAGCCACCAGCAAGGGGGAGTCAGGGCCACCTTGCTCACGGAGGTCCCAGCTTTCCAAATAGACGGGAGTTAATGGGAGGCCTGTAGGGTCGGCGGGGAGAGGGACGGTGCTCTTTCGGGATTTGGGGAGGCTGATGTCCCAGGGAGAATGTTCTCATTGACCAGAAGTCGTCACTGAGGATTCTGCCCTTGGATCGAGAACCTTCTCCTGGGACACCCTTGCTGGCCCCAGGGCTCTCAGTGAAGGACAGTCTGACCGCCGTGCTCAGCCTTCAAGGTCACAGGCAGGAGGGCTCTGCACCTGGGTGAATCTCATTAGGTGCCTTCTAAGCAAATAAAAGGCACCCTCGGGAAGAAAAAAACAATCGAAGCAACATTAAAATGACTTCAGGAATTTGGTTACTCCGGGTACAAGGATTTTGCCCTAATTATTCTGACGACTGTCTCCTTCCACGGGACTTTTCAGGGACCGAGGTGTGCCTTCCCCCACCCACCCTGCCTCCTGCCAAGTGTTTACCTTTCACAACAATTGGATGACTGACAGAGTGCTAGTTTTGCATACATTTTGCCTAAAAGGAGACGCGGAAGCTTCGAGAAATCAAGAGACACGGTGAGGGCCACATGGTCGGTCAGTAGCAGGCAAAGCCAGGAAGCAGTTGGTGCCGGAGCTGCACAGCCCTCCTCCCAGGACCCAACCTGAGCAGGGCATGGGAGAAACAGGAAACTTCTAGTTATCACCTGGGAACAAAGTGCGTTCCCCCCCGAGCCCAACTCTGTGTATCTGTCAGGGATGTACCACGCCGGGACACCGAGGCTCCACGCGTCTCCCTGGAGAGGGCTGTTGGCCCACGGTGGGTCAGGGTCCTACAGGAGAGCGGCAGAGGTCCCCAGCCCACACTCATTACTAGTGGCCCCAGGACAGTGGCACTTGCCATATGCTGAATTAGACGGACATTTAAGGATCACCGACACCGGCGTCTTCAAATTGTTCCGGGCTAACGCCTTTGTCCCATGGACCTCTGAGTTAAGGCCAATTAAACTGCTGCCAGGTAGGGCTTATTCCCTATAAATCAGTGGGAATGTGGTCACACGAATTTTAAATATCAGATTAAAATCAAATTAGTGGGAAAATTTGGAACAAATTGCCTTCAAGTGCAGTGAATGAGTCTATTTTTAAAATGTTGCCGCACCAGGCAAAATAGTGAAGCAAACACATTTCCTAACAGCAAGTAGACACCGATATTTGTCATGCTTAGTCACTGTAATTGCTCTAGCAAACGGAGGAATCAAATAAAACGTGTTTGCAAATTGTAAATCACTCCGGGAGGCTACTTCAGACGGGTCCAAACCTGACGTGGAAGGTCACAGCGCCTCTCTGGGGGCAGGCAGACGCCTCTGACACCAGCTTGCTCTCTGAGCAGGGGTTATGCCCCCCGCTTCAGCCGACACCATTGTCCAATGGACTCAAGAGTGGGGCCGCCATGTTTCAGGGCTGCCATGTTTCAGCCGAGTTTCCTCACCGGCGCTGGTTCCTGGGGGGCACCGGGAGAGCGCTCCGGTTGCCTCAGGAGGGAGGTGGGAAGCGGGGGTGGGGGGGAACTCTGAGGCCTCCATGGCTGGGCAGGGTAAGGGACAAAGGGCACTCAGGAAGGAGAAGCTTTCTTTCTGGTGAGAGGTTGGCTGCTGCTTGCCAAGGAGCAGAAGTATCATCAGATCTAGAAGGCCTGGGATAGGCTGTGATGGCTCCCTTGAGGCCCTGTCTGGGTCACTGGGTGACATGCCCTGGCCCTAGGCCACTGTGTTGGGCCATTGATGATCCTGTCCTCGGGCTGTGGTCCCTCAATACTGACTTTGCCAGTCATCCTGGAGTGGGGACAAGAGGAGGGACACAAAGAAACCTTTGAGACCTTTACAGCAGAAATGCCATGATCCCAGGTGCCCATGTGTCTGAGGAGTTCTGTCAAGCTTGGGGTATACTGCACTGCCTGTCCCCAACCCTCTCCTCTCATCCAGAAAGCCCCCCTCCTCCTGTCCACCCTCCCTACGGAGCTGACCGTCACTTGGGGACTGGCTAGCCCCTGCTTCTGGTGCTAAGCTAATCACACAGAGGTGTTGAGGATTATCTAGAATCAGGTAGGTTACCTTTCTTTGCCCTTTCGTTCTCCCATAATGGTGAACCCCGGTCCCTCGAGTCCCTTGAACCGACCTCAGGCCATCCAGTGGACCCTTGCGTGGAAAGGCGGGGGTGAGGTTGTTTGTTTCATAAGCAAGGAGAGGGAGAGAGGAGTTGCAGAGAGAGATCCATGCATTCAGACACATGTGTTGAAGGCCTGCCGCAGGACAGGCCAAACTCAGCAGGAAGCCAAGAAAGGCAGGACCCAGGGCAAGTTCATTTCATTTGGCTGCAGGAGTTCATGGTGACCTTGGGGAGAACGCTTTCCAGGGAGGGTGAGGGTGAAGGTGGAGGGTGGGGACAGGGAAGACTAAGGTCAGAAAGTGGCTCTCTGGGTACTTAAAAACCACAAAGGGGGGCGCCTGGGTGGCTCAGTGGGTTAAAGCCTCTGCCTTCTTCGGCTCAGGTCACGGGCTCTCTGCTCAGTGGGGAGCCTGCTTCCCCCTCTCTCTCTGCCTGCCTCTCTGCCTGCTTGTGATCTCTCTCTCTCTCTCTCTGTCAAATAAATAAAATCTTAAAACAAAACAAAACAAAACAAAACAAAAAATCCCACAAAGGATGTTTAAAAAAAAACAACAACAACACCCATTTTCTATCCCAACTCGATCACTACACGAAAACTACGTATCTTTCGGCTGGGCTCAGGTGGGCCTCCAACCATGGCCTGGGGAATGGGGTTAAGGAAGCGCCCCAAATGAAACAACAGAACAAAACAAAATAAAATAATAAAAAATAAAATAAAACAAAATGCAGTAAAATTAAATGAAGTAAAATGAACAGGACTGCTTCCGTTCCCCAAAGGGGGAAAAAAAAAAGGGTCCTACTTCTTGGCTCTGCCTAGAAAGAGCTTCAGAACAGCAGAAGATCCTTTTCCTGTGGTCTTTGTCCAGTCCCTGGGGGCCCCTCAAGGCAGCCAGGCAGTGTGAACCCCTGTGCCCTGGCCCCCTAGCAGTCGTGCCTCCTTCTGAGAACTCGGCTGGTCTTCCTGCCCCAAGCGCCCACCCACTGTGCAATCCAAGGGGAGCCTCCAGGGGTCAGGCCCCGTGGGGTGCCCAGCACCGTCTTCTGCTGCTGCCAGGCATGGGGTGGGCTTGGGCGCAGTCAATGAAGAGAAAGGGGGATCTTTGGAAGCTATCGCGGGGAGAGTCCTGTTCCCAGTGGGTGGGGCCAGAAAGCTAGAAAAATAATAAATAAAAACAAAAGTGAAGGGAAGCGAAGCTCTTGGGTGCCAGAACGGGGCTGGCAGAGGCTGTGGCTGCCTGAGTAATGGGTTCCACATTTGTCTCGCTCTGTCTCCAGCCACCAGGATTCCGGATGCACGGGCCTTGCAGGGGGCCGGAGGGGAGAGCCCAGCTGCGGCCAGATCTAGGCGTACCCCCGCGATGGCCCCATCCCTGGCTGGCCACAACGTGGCTGAAGCACTGCTGCGAGCTCACGCTCCTGCATCCCAGCCTCTCCCCTGCCCCCGCCTGCAGCTCCTGGGTCCCTGCCGGCCTGCACAGATTGTTCGCGTTATTAATGCAGTTTTCCCAGAGATTCCATCTGGCTTTTTAATTGCTCTGGGATGGGGCTAGGATGCTTTGATAGTGAATTGGTATCTTTCCTATGTCTCTGCTTACGTCAAATGCTCCGTGCACAGAGAGGGGGTGCGGGAGGGGAGATATGGGGGGGCGTCAAGTGAAAGGGGGATTGTATAATCTTGCACAGAGACAAGAAGGATCTTTCAAAGGTGTTGGTGGTTTAGTTCTATTTAAGGCAGAGAAAGGCCTTCCCCCACCCGCCAGTATAGGAAATAAACAGATGGGGCAGAGCCGCCGTCTAGGCAAGGACCGTACCCTGTGTCTGCAGAAAGGCTGGGGGTGCCTGGGAGGACAGGTCAGGGTTTCTGCTCTCTCTCGATCGGCTTCCCTTTCTCTCCCCACTGCCCCCTCTCCTCCCATGAAATCAGCAGCTTCTGGAGGAGGCCTGGCAGGTTCCTGCCTGGGAAGGAGGGGGCGGGAGACCTGGGAGGGGCGGACTCCTCACCGGTCCCGGTGGCTCATCACAGGTGTCCCGGCCAAACCCCACGTTCACAAATTCCCAGGAGATCCAGGAGATAAGGGTGACATCCGTGACAGTGCTAAACCATCAGGCGGCATCTGGCAGCAAAGGAGCACCTCCCTCTCTCCCTTTTACCTTTGCTTCTTCCTCTCTCTCTCTCGAGAGAGGACAAGGCCAAGGCATCTGGGCATGTTGGACTGGGTCCATGACCGCATCTGGGATCAGACCGCTGCCTCCAGGAAGCCTTCCCTGGTGGCGTCTAGTCACTTGAGCTTCCCTTTACCGCACTTGTCACCCTTAAAACACATCTTGGGACCACGAGACTGTGAGTTCCGGGGAGTAGAAGCCAAGTCTTCAGCTGAGCGACCCATCCTTAGCCTAGGCCCTGGCACACAGTAGGCATCCAGTAAATACCTGGGGTGTGTTCAGCGCCAGGCTCTTGGAGTGGTTCTTCATGAAGACAGCAGTCGGGAGGGGAACCGTAGGGGCCCTGCAGGAAGCAGTGGGTGGCAAGGAGCAGCTCTTCCCCGGGGGCCCTGCTGGCCAGGCGCAGAGCACATGGCGGCCAGGTTCACCCCACACTGCCCCCTCCCCTCGGCCTGCTGCTCTCCCCGGGGGTCCCCCGCTGGTCCCATTTCCCTGGAGTTGGCTTTGGTGGGATCTGTCTTGTCCCCAACCAAGTTTGCCCCGGATCTCAGGGTCTACAGTAGGAGGGGAGCCTCTTAGTAGGCTGACAGCTTTGAAAGAGGAAACCCCGGGAGGAGGGCCAGTGGGAGGGGAGAGGGAGGAGGGCCAGCGGGAGGGGTGGCCCTCCCCTGCTCATCCTGGGATCCATTCTGGGGGCAAAGGGGGAGGCTGAGGTTTGGCCCCCTCAAACAAGAAAAACTGGAATTAGCACTGAACTCAGAGAGGGTTTGCTGGGGCCTAGCAAGCCGGGGCCTGCCCTAGGCCTTAGGCAGGCGGTGGGGCTCTGCCTCCTTGGTTCCCAGGGCGGTAGGGCAGGCAGCCGCCTCCACACTGGGCTTGTGGCCTTTCCTCTGCCAAGAGCGGCCATGGGCGAGGAGGCGGCAAGACACAGGACCGAGAGGGCGAGGGCGGGGGCTGGGGCGGGAAGGGGGCAAGGCACCCCGGTTAACCACACTAGGCCGGTAAAGCTAAAGCCTTCAGAATTGAAAAGGAGTGTGTAATTTCTTGAAACTGTCCCAGCCCACGATGGCACACACGGTAAGCTGCTCCAGTGAATCCTCTGGGGGTGAAAATAGAAGGTAAAGAGTGTCCGCCTTTTACTCTCAGCGACAGTAAAGTCAAAGGCCGGCCAGCCCCCTGTGCTACTTCCTGCCAGGCCTCGTTCTATCAGGCGTGAGCGTGGGCCCCTCTGGTTGGCTCTCACTGCTGCTACGGGGCACCAGGGTGCCTGTCCTCACAGGGCAGTCGGCTCAGTGGCGGACTTGGTCCAGGATGGGCACCGTGGGGAGGGTAGGTGCTGGTGCTGGCTCCTTGCCAGGTGGTCTGGGTGAAGGGCTTCCGAGGGTTAGCTGCGCAGGTATGGAAGGTGGGGCGGAGGGGTGCTCAGCCTTCAGGCTGCCCTTCGGGGCCACACAGCCCAGAGCAAGTGGTGAGAGGCAGGGGGGCCGCCTGCTTGAGGCTTCTCCCTGCCCTCCCAGGGTCCTGTCGGTGGGGATGGCAGGAGAGGCATGAGCAAGGCTGCTACCGAGCTAGACCTGGGAATGTTCTCGAAGCCAATGTGGCCAAAGGGCCCCCTGGAGCCTGGAGCCACTGGGCCAGGTCTGTTCAAGTCCCAGAGAGCCCGTGGCCACGTCAGGCAGAGGGATCCTTCTCTGAGCCCCCCAGCTCCTCCCTGGGGTTCATGAGAGGCCACACCAAGGCCCCGTGAAACCCCTTCCAAGTCACGCCCCCCCCAACCCGGGGGACTCTCTCTTTGGGCTTTCTCAGCTTGGAGCCTGCCCTCCTTCTGCCATTTAGTTGCCTTGGTTGGGAGAAGTCACCCCCTTAATGTAAAGAGGGGCTCAGGATGGGAAAGCAAATGAAAGTCAGGATCTCAGCCAGAGAATACGCTGTGATTATTTACAAATGTGACCCGGCCCACAGAAAACCTTGGAAGTAGCTTTTCTGGTTTTAAAAAGACACCAAAATTTACTTTGATATGTTTATATTATAGATATAATACATAAAACATCTAGCATGAAACTCTACGTTCTCCCTCAAAGAAGAGAACCAAGCGGTCCTTCCCTGGTCCCAGCCCCCACGATCTGTGCGTGCTGGCTGGCCGCCTCCCTTCCAGACGGGAGCCGGGGCCTCTGGGGGGACAGGCCTGCAGACGGCGGGCACTGAGGCCCACAGCCCCCCCCCCCAGGGAAAGAGGAAGCCCACCTCACCTCTTTGGTTCCCCTGGGAGCAAAAGCAATCCCCAAAAACCAAAAGGAAAGAGAGCCGCAGACCCCTGCCCCCCCTCCCGCCCCGCAGCTGTTGACAAAGAGTCTCATTTTGGCAAGTATCTGAGCAAAACCAAAACAAAACAAAAACCGAATAAAATGGTGGTTTAGCATAGACGTGCGCATTCACATTGCACAAGGCACCGCTGGGACCCGGAGAGGCCAGATACAAGTGTTGATATCGGCTGATAAAGCAAAATATTTGGAAAGCTTCTCATAACTTCGGTCCCTCTGGGCTGGACAGATTGTGCTTTGTGTTTGTATGGCAATGCTGGCAACATACAGGACAAGGCTGCTGGTCCCAGGGTCCCTTCATGCCCCCACCCCCTCCCCCCAACCAGAGCTCTAAGTTTCCCTGCGCCACCACGGCGCCACTCTCATGAACACATGTCCCGAGAGCTAACCCATGTCCTAGCTTTCTGGTCTGACTAGACGGGGGCTCCCACAGGTCACCCGGTGAGCCCCATCTAAGTGACTTCTGCCCAGGGAAGTCCAGCCTGTTGTAGGCTGGGAGGTTAGAGGCAAGGAACTAGGGACCCTCTACCTTCATGCAGAACTAGGGGAACAATCTTCCAAGTCCCTGTATTTCCTCCCTTCCAAGGACAGGCGCTGGAGGAGCGGCTAGGGCTGGCTCGTCGGGATCTCTGCTCCCTGAACCTTCCCTCCTGCCCTGGGCCTGCACACTGCCTTCTCTCCAGGGGGCTTGCAGCCTCAGGAATGAGGCAGGAATCCTCCCATAAATGACAAGGCACATATTTGCTCCCCCTACTCGGTAGGAATCGGAGCGGTGAGTTGGCGTTTCCAAGGCACAAGGTTATTCCTTAATACTAGAGTTGCCTGGGCTTCCGGCTCAGCCCCGCCCGCACTTCTCCTCTCCTGCAGGGAGAACCACCGCCTGACCCCTCGTCTTAGACGCACCGAATCTGGCGCAGAGGAAGGCAAGGGGCGCGCGCGGCACGCAAGGCTTTCTGGCGGCACGGGAATTTCTTAGTCCCGGCTTGCGCCGCTGGGGCAGTCTTGAGACTGCCGGAGACCCGAAACCACTCCCTGGGTCCCAGCCAGCGGCCGGCCCAGGGCGGTCCCGCCGCCCCGCGCCTCACGCGCAGTTGCCCATGGCCTTGACCAGGGAGCTCTCGGGCAGCTGGCGGAAGATACCCCGCAGCGTGTCCAGTTCGCGGCTCAGTTGTTCCACCCGCTTGCGCAGGCGGTCATTGTCACTGGTCAACTCCAGCACCTTTTGCTGTGTCTCCACGTTGCGCTGCTTGGCCTTGTCCCGGCTCTTGCGCACGGCGATGTTGTTGCGCTCGCGCCGCACCCGGTACTCGTTGCTGTTCTTGTCCACCGACTTCTTGACTTTGCCGGCGCCGCTGCCGCCGCCCGCGCGGAGATCGGGGTGCGCAGCGGGCAGCCCCTTGAGTGCGCCGCCGGGGCCTGGCAAGCCGGCGGGGCCGAGAGCCGGCGCCGGGTGAGGGCTGGGCACCGGCGTGGGCGGCGGTGTGGGGTGGCCTGGCTGCAGGTGCATGGTGGTCTGGCCGCAGTGCGCGATCTGGAACTGCAGGTGCGGGGCGGCCAGGTGCGAGGGCGGCGGGTGCGGGTGCGGCGGTGGCGGCGGCGGCGGCGGCTGGTAGGGGAAGAGGCCGGCCAGCGCCAGCTGCTTCGCCTCGTCCTCCTCGCGCGGCTCCTGCTTGATCACCAGCGGCCGCAGCGCCGGCGCCCCGACGCGCTCGTACAGGGGCTCCAGCCTGCCGTCCAGGTAGCTGGCCGCGGAGCAGCCGTAGCCAGGAGGAGGGCCGTGCGCCCCTCCGGGCATCACGGAGCCTCCGGGGCCCCCGGGGGCGCCCGTGTAGTCAAAGTCGCCGCCGCCGGCTCCTGCGGGGGCTGCGGCCGCCTTGGCCTTCTCCTGCTGCCGGCTGTGCTGGAACAGGTCGGCCAGGAACTCGTCGTTGAAGGCGGCCGGGTCGATGTAGGCGCTGATGTCGATGGACGTCTCGTGTTCGCAGATGCCGCCCAGCGGCTCCGGGGCGGCAGGTGGGGCGGGGGGTTGCGCGGAGCCCGCGCCCCGCGGAAAGCCGAAGGCGGCGCTGCTGGGCGCGTGCGGGGGACTCTGGAGGTGGCTGCTCATCGGGGGCCGCGGCTCCGCCTCGTAGAAGTCGGCCGACTCCATGGGGGAGCTACAGTACTCCCGGCATGGCGAGCCTCGGCGGCCTCCAGCCTGCGCGGGGCGCCAATGCTGCCACCGCCCACCCGGAGCCCCGACTCCCTCGCGCCCGCGCAGCTCCCGGTCGCGACTGGCCAGGCCCGCGCGGGCCCCGCATTTATACCGGGGGCGTAGCCCTTTAGAGTCCGACGGCAGAGCGGCGCCTCCTGGGTCTTAGCGCCTGCCTGCTGGAGGGGGTGGTTAGTGGGGCCGGAGCACAGAGCTGGCCCAGAGAGGCCCCGTCGCAACGCCCACTAACCCCCTGCCCCGCCAGCCGGACCCGGACGCGCGTGCGATGCCCCACCCTGGGCCGAGCTGTCGCCCCCGCACACACGTGGTCGGTGACTGGGCCCCCTCCTCTAGCTTCCCCGAGGCACCCACTTCCAGCCAACGGTCGGGGAGTCCGGGAGCACTCAGACGCTGCGCGGGGCGGGGCGGGGCTGGGGGGCGAGGTGGAGGGGTGTTGGTGGAGGGCCAGTCTTGGTCTCTGAGCTACTGCGGCGCGGACTCGCTTTAAAAGCTAGAACTAGTCCCTTTCGGGACCTAGGCGGCGGCGTGGAGAAGGGCCAGAGCCGGGGATGGGAGGCAGGGAACTGTTTGGGACATGTGGCCCAGTGCACACAGCGGCACGGGGAGGCCGAGGGAAGCGTCCTGGAGAGCGGTGATTTTGCGTCTTTATCTCTGATCTTCAAGCGACCCCACCGATTCCTCGCAGAAGTACCTCTCCCCCTCTCCGCCTCTCCCAGTCCTCTGGGGTCCCAAGGGCTCTGCACTGCCGGGCGCTAGGACCCCGCGGGGAGCGGAGGGAATGGGAGGCGGCTGCGGCTGTGGAGCTTGGAGGACCCGGCCGGTCCATCCGCTCTGGCTGGAAAACTTTTTCTTTTTAATTACTTCTCCTAGCCGGGGCGCTAGGGTTGCTAGGCGTGCGGGGCTGGCGCTGCTACCCGCCCCTGGGCCGCCGGTTTCTTCCTGCGGGACGCGCCGAGCTGGATTCCACGGCCGGGGTACCGGGAGGAGGTGGGGCGCAAAAAGGGAGGGGGCGAAATTGACTCGCGACGGCGATCCCAAAGCGGGGTTGGCGTTCAACCCGATCGGGATGCACTGTTCGCTCCCTCCTCTTCTGGTGCGGAGGGAACCAGGGCCTCGGGAATCTCGGCGTCCCAGAATCCGAGCACCTATTGGGAGACCCTGCCGCTCGATTCCCGGGATCTTGGGGAAAAAGGTGGCCAGGCCTGGGTGCCCCTTGGCAGCCGCATTCACTGCCGCCGGGGGAAGGGGTTTAAGGCAGCGCGTCTCCCCAGCCACGTGGCGCCTCGCGGTTCTATCCCGGGATCGCGGGCGGGGGCGGGGGGCGCCGCCGGGCTCCCGTGGGGCCTCCGGGGCCCGCAGGCCGCCCCCGCCCCTTACGACTTTGTGAGCTGAAGCCCGACACCGCCTGGGTGCCGGTTGAGGTGTGCCTGTTTGAGAAGAGTCGGGTTGCTCAGGTCAAGACCCCCCCTCCCCGCCGGCGGCCTTCCCAAACCTGGCAAGAAGCCAGAGCCCGCCCAGGAGCCCTCGAGGAGGCGCCCCGCAAAAGCACAGCCGGCTCCGGGAGGCCAGGCTTCCACTGTGGTCACTGCAAAGAAGCAGCTTCGTCTGGGGAACACATACTGTGCTTTAATCAAGTTCCTATTCAACATATTCCCAATGATTAATGGCCCAACTGCTTCTTTTTTTTTTTTTTTTTTTTTTTTTTTGCATCCAGAGCTCATACACAGGATATTTTAAGCTTTTCGCCTGGTAGTAAAAGTAAATATATTAAATAAATAACCTTTGTGCGCCCGGAGCCGCTCTCTGGGCCAGAGGCAGGACCCACTTCTACGCCATGCCCCTGTGGGGACCTGAAGGGAAAGGCTCAGTGGCATTTTCATTATTTTTTTTTTCTGCGATGAGAAAACTAAGGGCTGGTCACAGGGTAGTTGGAAAGCAGGGGCTCCTGAAGGGGTCCTGTGCCCAGCGTGCACACCTGGTCTGCTGCCTAGGGCTGCTGTTGCCAAGACAGGCAGCAGGAATGTTGCCTCTTAGGACAGGAGGGCACCGCAGAGGCTCTCCGGGCTGGGGAGGAATAAGGCCTCTATAATAAGGGAGTGTGGCGGGGGAGCAGAGGCACGGAGTGGGACCCACACCCAGGACCCCGGTCCCACAGTGGAACCAGAATTCTCCCCATGAGGTCTGCCCAGAGCCCAGCGAAGAGTGAGAGGGGGCCCTGCCCTCTCAGAGTTCTGGACACAGTTGGGGAGACTGACAGATCAGCACACAAAGTCTGCTAGGGGACAGTGGCCTTCCCACAGAGGGGGTGACCGCAAAAGAACAGGGATGGGACGAGGCAGGAGCACTTGGTCCTTTAGTTCAGGAGACACAAATGGGGATGAGGAATGGGGTGCTCTAAGAAAGGACAGCCTTCCCTGGTGAATATGGGGCTCTGAAGGGAGGCAGCAACTACCTTTGTGGGGGGAGGGGCCCTGGGCTAAATTGTGTCCCCCTCGCAAATTCGTAGGTTAAAATCCTAACCCCCAGTATGACTGTATTCTGTGATGCGATTTTTAGGGTGTCATAAGTTGGGGTCCTAATCTGGTAGGAGTCATGGCCTTATAAGAAGAGGAAAAGAAGGAGATATTTCTCTCTCTCTGTCCCCCCATCACCCCGCCTCCCTTCCTCCCTCTGCCATCAGAGTGTGCAAGGCCGTAAGAGAGCGCCCACTAGAACCTGACCATGCGGGCACCCCGATCTCAGACTTCCAGCCTCCAGAACTGTGAGAAAAGTCAGTGTCTATGTTTAACGCCACCCCCCACCCCCGTCTGTGGTATTGGTGGTTAGAGAGGGCTTCATGCAGAAGTAGACCTTTGAGCTGCACCTTGAAGGATGAGCAGGGATTTGCTGGAAGGACAGGCAGACAGAATGGCAGGTGCAAAGGTGGAGAGGCTTTGAGTGCACACGGCATGTTCTGGTAACAAAGGACAAGATGTGGCGGACTGGAGGGCAGGGATTGCTGGGGAGGGGCCTAGATAAGGCTGGATCCGCAGACAGGGCTGGGTTCACGGCCAAGGCCGCTCCTGCTAAGTACAGAGCCTATCTCAAAGGCTTTTGCTGTCCAGCTCTTAGCAGGTGAGCACTGTGATGCAGTTTGGGCTCCTGAAAGGCCACTGTGGTGGGGGCTAGAGAGGGGAGGGTGGACCACAGGAAAAACAGTGGAGATCCGAGGCCCCCCAGGGGAGGGAAGAGGACAGGGATGGATTTGAATGTCCTGACTTAGAGTCTGCGTGGGGCTGAATGCCTGACTTCTGGCTGGGGCTACCATCCCCCAACATACGCAATGCAGAGAAAACAGAGGGTCTCCTCCCCTGCAGGACACCTGCCTGTCTGCTCTGTGGCTCTGGAGAAGAGGACAGTCGCCCAGGAACGGCCTCCAGGATCTACCTGGCCATATTCTAGGTTCCTCTGTTGCAAGAGAACACGTGGGGATGGGAGGAAGCCGGTGGTGGTCTGTGGGCGGGGCTGTGGGGCTGAGCTGCGGAGGCGTCCAGGAGCCCGGAGCAGGAGTCTTGGAGCTGTGGGAGCCCCCGCAAGACCTGGCTACAGCTCCTGGGTGAGATCCCACGGGAGGTGCCCACGGCAGGCGGGGGTCTGTCGCCTGATAGGACGCATGTGCAGTCAGCGCTTGGCTGGAGTCACTCGGGCGGGATGTGGCTGTGTGGCTCGTGCTGAATCGAGATAGAACCAGGAATAAAGAGCTGCACGTAAATCCTCTGACCACCTTACTCTTCTTTTTTGTCTTCATTGATGACACTTGGCAGTTCCCGAGGAGAGAGCTGAAGGAGAACTCTCCCGTGTGCTTTGGCCTGGATACGCTCAGCAGGGAGGCCGGGGGTGGGGGTGGGGGTGGGACAGGGACCCAGCCTAAATCGGACAGGCCGCAGGCTCACCCAGCCCACCTTCTGCCCCTGCAGGGGCCAGGGGAGAGCGGAGGCAGGCTCTGGCCCTGGCTGTCCTTGTTACAAGGTAGAAAATCAGCCACAGAGGTGAAAATGCATTTCATAGGTGTGAACTGTGCTCCACCGAGCGCGAAGAGGAGGGAGGCTCCGCGGAGCTGGGGAAGCTGGGGGCCAGGTGGGGAGATGACAGCCCTCCCCTCCACCCCTATTGTGGCGCCAAGCGTTGGATGCTCTGAGATGCAGCCCGAGGCCAGGGTCCTTTACAACGCTGACCATTCTGAGAAGACCAACAGAACCCTGGGAAGTTTCCATTCGACTGAGTCAAGCTTCCTAATGTAACACAGACGAAAGAATTCATCTATAAGTGTGAAACTTGATCAGATTCTGAAGAGTGAGACTGGAACCAACCCTTCTGATTTCTTTTATCGACAGCTTAATGGATATAAGATCGGTCACCCAAAGGACTAATTAAGATAAATTAATGAGGACTAACAAAGATAAGACAGAAGACAAGAGCTGCACTTTCCAGGACAATTTGTGCTCTGACTCAGGGCCAGGAGTATCTCACACAATATATCTAACAGAGCCACTCAATAAAATACCCGCAAAGATCTTCCTAAAATGTAGATGCACAAAACAACGCGGGTTCCTTTTTATGACAAATGCACTGGTGAATGAGTTTTACACTAATTCGCTTTATGTCTTAGATATTGGCAGGTACAGTGTATGAACCCAATGGGCAGTTGAGCAAGAGTCTAGTGTTTCTTACCAACTGCCTCTGGGCACTTGGAGAAACCATTTTTATCCCTCATTAGATTATATACACCCTGTCTCAGCAGGAGCCCTGGTGATATGGGGGATCCTTCAGACCTGTTACAATCCCTCCTTCCCCATTTCCGAGCTGGGTGACCTTGGGTAAGTTGAATGTCTCCGAGCCTCCGTCTCACTTCTGTACATGGGGGGAAAGTATTTCATTGTGCATTTCTCGGCTTGTTCTAGGCAAAGCATGCGGAAGTCACGCGAGGCATAACTGACTGCATCAGCAAGAGCTTTCTAGCCCTGACTGAGCTGTTAGGAAATGTAACTAGATTATATATATGCCACATGCAGTCATAACCGTGAGGATTCTCATCTGTAGAAGAGCTGCACAGGTTCATGAGAATCAGCTGGTTTCCAGTTTTCTCTTAATTTTCATCATGCGTGATGTGTGTATGCACCCCTCCTTGTCTGTTTATCTCATTTGCTTGCAGCTGCTGGCGGATACATAGTAGCAGGCACCAAAAATTTTAGAAAAAGAAAACTGAGCTAAAATTTAAAATTCAGGGATGCTCGGGTGGCTCAGTTGGTTAAGCGTCTGCCTTCAGCTCAGGTCATGATCCCAGGGTCCTGGGATTGAGTCCCGCATCGGGCTCCTTGCCCAGCGGGGAGCATGCTTCTCCTTCTGCTTGCTGTTCCATCTGCTTGTGCTCGCTCTCTCTGACAAATAAATAAATAAAATAAAATAAAAAAAGCAATTTAAATTTCAGAGAATTCTATCCATTATCTTAATGTTTATTTAGCAAATTAGGGGAAAATCTCGTGTTCTATTTTGTTGGAAAACGCCCTCTGTAGATGATGGACCCCAGAACTCCCCACCCAGCATTCGGAGAACACTCCAGAAAGCAAGCAGTGGATGAAATGGGTAGGCCCGCTCCACATTTTTGTGGGATCCGGGACAAGAAATTGAATGGTAGCCTACATACCATCTGTTTAAACACTAAAAGTTATCAGCCAGGCAAACAAACTCTTAGATCCAATATGTTCTACCTCTCTGCCTTGTCGAATACCTCTCAGTCATGTCCTAGAAGGCTGGGTTTACGTTTAGAATTTGACTCCGGGACACGGTCGTGCAGGGAGAGCCAACCACCCCCTTCTCTTTCCACCCCTTGTGCCATTCCCCCACTGGAAGGGTCCTTTGTTGGGCGGGAGTAGATTCCCAGCACAAGGCTTCAACCCATGTCCGCAGTGTATCCCTTGTCTCTGACCTCCCTCTGATTATCCTGGTCCCCACCTCCACACTCGTCCTCACCGCCTTAGCCTCTAACTGGTCTCCCTGTCTCCTCGATCCCCAACTCTCCCCCCAACCCAAAGCAGCCCGAGCTCCCCATTAGACAGGCACTCGGTTCATGTCTCTCACCTTGGCCAACCCCTGTGCCCGCCCACCGCATGTGGGAGAAGACGGGCAATGACCGTCTCAACTTGGCCCCGAGGTCCTGCAGAAACTGGCTCTGACCTCCTCTCCTTGTGCCCCATACTCCTCCTGGCTCCCCAGGGCGCTGTTTGCGAAGCTGAGCATCTCCCAACCTCCGGGCGTTGCACTTCGCTCTGCTCTGCGGGCTCCCTGGAAAGTTTCTTCCCCAATGTTGGAGCCACTCCTCTCCTTTCCCGTCATCCGTCATGTCATCCGGGTCTCACCTTCTCCAAGAGATTCCTCTGAGGCACACGGGCCAACCCCTCCCGCGTCCCTCCCTCCCGAGGCCATTGTGTGTTCTCGTTTCCTCCTCGCACTCTCTGGAAAATGGTCTTGTTTACTTATTTTACTTGTTCCCTGTCTGGCTCCCCCCCACACACACACTAGAATGCCCGCTCCACAAAGACAGGACCTTGTCTATCCTGTTCTGCCTATTTCCAGAGTTAGAACAGGCCTTGGCATCTGGGAGAGCCTCAAATATTTGTCGAATGAACACAGAATGGATTCTATTCAAGAAAACTGCTACCCGGCCACCCTCCCAGAACTCGGTTCGTTCCCAAGACTAGGAGGGCAGCAGGGGCCCCCAATGATGCTTGTGAAGACCCCACCCCCTAAGTCAGGGCTCCCCCCAGGGCAGACTCATCTAGAGCCTACTGAAGCCGTGCCAGGCAAGACTGCCAGGGCCTGGAGAGTCTGCACAGGGCCTCTGGGCTAACTCGAAAGTAGTCCCCCTCAGCAGATGTGGCCCCCAGGGGCTTGGCTGAGCAGAAAATACCTTTGCCAGGAGGGAAAAGGGCCCCTTTCTCTGGAGAGATGCAGTCCAGCCAGGACACAAGGCTCGGTGCGGTGCGTAGAGGCCTCCTTCATTGGGCGGGTTAGTGTAGTGCAAACGCTCAGCCCTGCAACCCCGCCCTGGGACAGCCCTCCGCCTTGGCTCCGGGGCACCCTCTGTCTGTAGGGCGCTGTGGGGAGCGTGCCCCAGAAGAGCAAGGCTTCATCCCTGGGGCGTTTGCGGACATCAGATCCATCTGGGAAAACAGGCCTTTCTCCCTGCAGGCTCATAGGGAAGGCTGGGGTGACTTCAGCGTGTAGAACCCCACTGTGGGGTATGCTTCCCATGCACTCCCCGCGCTCCTACCTCTGACCTCATTCCCTCTGTTTGCAGATTCCAAGGATCAACCTCAAGGTGCATCTTTAAACACAAACCCTTACGTGAAGTGAGAAACGAAATCTTTGGAAAACCACAGCAAGAGATTTTAGATGCTGTGGTTTTATCACTCCGCTCCCCCCAAGTCTGAGCCGCTCTGCACTGTGGGTAAAACGGACACTGAATCAAGAGGAGAAGCGAGTTGCACGGGGTGGGGCTACCCAGGCTCTCCAAAGGCTCCCTCCGCCTTAGCCCGATAGATGATTCCCCAAGAGAGCCGGGATTAGCTCCTATTTGGGCTGCGGTAACGGTAACGGTACCATCAGCTTCCCTTTCAGAGTTAAAAAAGAAGTTGCAGAGGTTACCCTTCTTGGCACCCAGAATTAATCCTTACCTGAAAAAAAAAAAAAAAAAGCAAGGTTGGGAATAACATACAGCCTCCACTTCTCTGGGGAAAAAATTATTTAAATATCTATATATAGTCCGCGTACAGAAAGAAGTCAGGAGAAATACACATCGAGATGTTGACAGTGGTTCTGCCTTCGTAGGATGGGAGAGAACTTGTTCTTTTTTGTTTACACACTTGTGTCTATGGGACTTTTTAAACGGAGGAGTATGTATTTATTACTTTTATAGTTTTATAAACTATAAAAATATTTCAAGTCGCCTTAATTTTACAGTTTTATAATTTTTATAGTTTTATAAACTATAAAAGGTTTTAAAGTCACCTTAATTTACTCTACAAATATATAATGCCATAATGGATTGCATAGTTTTGTAAATAACTTCAAAATGCTTTGTAATGGCCCTGTTTTCCTAATGGAGAAATTCAGACATGTGCTCTAAGCATAAATTGTGGTCTGATCAGTGAATTTGCTCCTACGGAGAACCATACCTAGTCGCAGACCCTGAATCACGTTTAGTTCTATGTTTCACAAGTCAACCTTATCTTAAATGAGAAACGCACATGTGTTTGTATATAAACTTCTATAAATCTGCGTGACAAAGAATCCCAATCCAAAAGAAAATGGGCATATACAGAGAGTTTATCAATAAAAAACCAGTAAATGCAAATGCATTTTAAAACGTGTTTAAAAATACGAATTCCCTGAATAAAAATACATAAACTAAAGCTACACCAGTCAGTTGGGGAAAGAGAAAAACGTTCAATAATATGCTGTGCAGCCAAATGGAGGAAACAGGTAGGATTATATATTGATCCAACCTCTTTGGAGGACAATTTAAAAATGCCTGTCTAATTGGAAAGTGTCATTTCCTTTCACTTAACAATCCCACTTATGGAAATTTAATCCCATAAACTCTCATATGTTCATACATGCTACATACATGGATATTGACCAAAACACTTTTTAATTGCAAAAGGCTGGACACAACAGAATGTCTGTCTATTAATAAGGGACTGATTAGGGGCGCCTGCGGGGCTCAGTTGGTTAAGTGTCTGACTCTTGATTTCAGCTTAGGTCGTGATCTTAGTTTCCTAGGATCGAGCCCCACCACAGGCTCTGCGCTCAGTAGGTTGTCTGCTTGAGGATTTCTCTTCGTCTCCCCCTGCCCCGCCCCTTGCTCGTGCTCCCTCTCTTTCTAAAATCAATCAATCGATCTTTAAAAAAACACAATAGGAGACTAGTTAAGTAACGACAGACAGCTGGTTATTTAACACCTCTGTCTTTGTTGAAAAGGATGAAAATCTGTATGAACAATATGGGAAAAGCTGATACATTCATTTATACATACATATAATACAATTATTATTACATAATACATAAAATACATATATGCATGCATAATAGATCCATATAAAATACACATATAATATAAGGATAGGAATATATACATTTACATATACAGTGCAGAGAATGTGTATAATATGTTCCCATTTGTGTAAAAGGAAGGGGAGGAGTCTCCACACATGCTTATCTTGGCCTAGAACATCTCAGGAAGGACATGTAAACAGGGAAACTAGACAAGGACTTGCAAGTGGGTGAGAAATTTTTGTTATACATTAAGCTACGTAAAAGAATTAAACAACAATTACATAATGAGGAGTTGGGATGGCTCCCAAAATTGCAAAACATGATTGTTGAATATTCCCGAAAACACTAGTTTTGGGATAATAGGAAATTAATTTAGCTTTTAGATATAGGAAATTAATTTAGCTTTTACAAAATTGAACAGAACTAAATGACCACAAAAGCTCAAACAGTACATTTTTTCATTGTTGTCCCCAAGAAAATCTATAAACCAATCAATTACAGTAAAATTCTTTCATGCAACGTGAACTCATTTACCCCAAATAGGGAACTGAGCTTCTTATCCATATTGATTTAAGCAGTTCAGGGCCCATGGGCGGGGCAGGGTTATCCCTTCCCATCCCTCCAATTGGTTCTGTCTCTGCCATTTTCAGTCAAAATTCCAAAGGTCACTTGGAAAGCACATAACCCACTTAGCTGTCCAGACACTCCCTTTTGGCTAGATAACCCCCCACGGCCCAGATCCCAGCACAGAGTCTTGGGAACCAGAGGAATGCTGCTACAAAGCCTCATCCACTTGGTCAGTAATTGGACGTGACCCTGAACAAATGGAGTGTTTCAACAAGTATATCTTTAGAATCTGATTTTTATTATAATTGATTAGAAAATCCAGCTTGCATTCCAAATGCCGTCATTTTATCACAGTCAAGGTGCAATAACAGTTAAACAAAAACCAGCATGAGTCATGCTCCTATAAAACTGTCTGCTTACAGAGTTTGGCTTTTCTCTGAACGAGGGAAACTCAAAGTCAGGCAGCCTAGAAAGGGGTTGTTCGGCCTCTTACTGGGAGAAATTATTGTAAGAAAAGCAGGTCACACGGGATCAGCCCAATGGCTCACTGACATTGAATGTGCACATTGATTGAATTCTTTGGTTCCCCAGCACCATTAGAAGCCCCTTCCAACATCTGGGGATGTCCCACCTCCCCATGCAGAAGCCAGAACGACCCTCTCACGGCTGAGACGAGGCCTGCGGAGAGAGCCCACAACATACACGTTGATGAGAGTCACGGGCGTGGCCTGAGAGGCGGGAAAGAACAGTGCTGTTGGACTTCACTTTCCGAGGGTGACCAAGACTGTCTAGGGGGCTGTGGGCTTGGAAGCTGGCCACACAGCCTCTATTCTAGATCCTCTGGTCCTTCTAGAGATATTGCCAACTGCCCAATATTTTCTTAAACTCTTCTTTAATTTCATTCTCTTTAGCTAGTTAGTGTGGATTCTGCTGGTTATGCTCAGCTGGGATAAGTCTCTGCCTCGGATGACTAATGAGAACTGGGCCAAGATCAAAGTCGCAGATGGCTCTTTCCACCTTCTCTCTCCAGCTATGGCTTGGTCCTGGTATTTTGCCCTCTTTCCAAGCCATGTCTCATAGCCAGATGAAGAAAGACAACAATGGAATAAGTGGCTGGTTTGAATGCCATTCATGCACGGTGACTTTGACAAGCAGCTTAACCTTTCTTGCTCAGTTTTATCATCTCTGAAATCGGGTAATAAAGCCATCTTTGTCCGACAGAGGAATTGTGAAGACTAAATACAATAAACCATGGAGAGCACTTAAATGTTGAGGATCAACTTTCCCAGTAAGGGTACAAAAATAAGACTAATGTGGGCTGTCAGGAATTTTCTAATTATAAGCACTAAAAAAATCAAATTATAAGTACTAAAAAAATCAAAATTATTGCTATATTTTAGGTTATATAATATTATTATATAATATTATATTGTTATATTATAAGTACTAAAAATCAAAATCCCTTTCACAGTAAAATCAGGGATTCCTAGCATTTTTTTTTTCCTGGCCATAGACTTCTTTAAGATCAGTCAACAAAAGTAAAATGATATATCCAACTATAAGCTCTGGACAAAAAAAAAATCTAAAAGTCAACTACTAGAGATATGAAATCAACTACTATAGATGCTGGGGGAAGGTTGACAATTAGAAGAAAAGAACATTACAGAGAGAGTTTCTTTCTTTTAAAGAAGCATTTAGCCTGAAGGCAGGCCCCAGTCTGTGCATGCAGGGCAGCTAAAATTCTGATAGGAAGCCTGCATTATTATTGACTTGATGAACCTGAGGACACAGTTTATGACAACAGTCACTGGGAAGTGCGGAAAGGGATCCAAGAAAGGAAGCATGGCACCCAAATTCTGTGGATAAACTCTACCCAAATCTCTGGTGGACCCCTAAGCCACGCAGGCATGGAATGGACACCAAGCAGCCAGCTAAGGCCACTCACCAAGAGGGGACAAAATTTACAATGTAAATTTAGTTAAAATTACCACAAAATCTAAATCAAATTTTGTTTACCCCCAGAGGAACATAGCAGAATCCAGAGATTCTATAATGTTTCATTCACGATGTCTAGGATATAATCAAAATTCTCTAACATACCAAGAAAGAGGAGAACATCGCTCATTAAAAAAAAAAAAAAAAAAAAAATGACGACCAACGGAGACCAACTCCAACATGATTCAGATACTGGAATCACAGACAAGGAATTTATTTTTATATTTATTATTTATTTACTTATTTTTATTTATTTTTTTTAAGCTGACTACATTCTCGGCAAGGGCTTGAACGCAAGACATGGTGCTGACATCAAGAGTTGGACATTTGGGGCACCTGGGTGGCTCAGTGGGTTAAAGCCTCTGCCTTCTGCTCAGGTAATGATCCCAGGGTCGTGGGATCGGCCCCACATTGGGCTCTCTGCTCAGCAGGGACCCTGCTTTCCCCTCTCTCTCTGCCTATTTGTGATCTCTCTCTGCCTCTCTGCCTATTTGTGATCTCTCTCTCTCTCTGTCAAGTAAATAAATAAAATCTTTAAAAAAAAATGCTAAAGAAAGTTTGTCACACTGAAGGAAAGTAAAACCAGATGGAAACCCAGATCTGTAAGATGAAATGAACATCATTAGAAATAGTAAATATGTGGAGAACTATAAAATATAGTTTTTGCCCTCAATTTTTTTAAAATATAAATTATTGTTTAAAACAAAAAAATAACATGGTATTATGGGGTTTGTAATGTATGTGGATGTAATAATTATAACAATTATAGCATAAAATTTAGGAGCTATAAAATGGACTTATATGATTGCAAGCTTTCTACATTTTATGTGAAGTGGTGCAATATAAACTCTTAGCAGACTATGAAGAATTAAGGATGTATCTTGTAATCCTAGAGTAATAACTAAAAAACAAAGCAAAAAAATATAGCTATGAAACAAGTTAAAATGGAATTCTAAACATATTTAGTTACTCCAAACAAAGGAACAGAAATAGAAAAAGGAACAGAAGGGGTAAACAGAAAACAAATAGTAAAATTATAGGTTTAAATCTAACTATATAAATAATTATATTAAATAAAAAGGATTAGTATTTTAATTATAAGACAGAGGCTGTCAGAATGGATAAAAATGCAAGGCCCAATTATATGCTGTCTAGAGGGAATACATGTTAAATTTGAAAAATCAATGGATGGGAAAAGATACATCATGTAAACCTTAAACATAAGAAGGTTAGAGTGATAAAGTTATAGATAGAGTTACAAAAACATCAAAAAAATAGCATTAAAAGCAAGAGTATTATCAGATAAAGGAGCATTCCATAATGATATAAAGGTCAATACATTATGAAGACATGATTATCTCATAAATTTGTATGCACCTCAAAATAGACTCTCAAAATACATAAAGTAAAACTTGATAGAACGAAAGGGTGTGACTGAGGGTTGAGAGTAGATCTTTTATTTTCAATTTTATATAATTCTTATGGTTTAAATTTTAATACCAAATACATGCTTGTTCTATCATCATCATCACCATCACCATAGATTTCCAGAGAGATGAGAAGGAAAGGCATTCCAGACAAAGGTCGTGTGTGTGCCAGTGCAGGAATTCATAAGAGCATCTGGTGTATTCTGGGAGCATAGATTTTTGGCATGCCTGAAATATAGAGTTGGGTTGGTATTACTGAGAAGGGATAGAAGATAAGCAGCAGATGAGTAGAAGCCAGACTTGGAAGAGCCTTATAAATATTTTAAGGAATTTGAGCTTTATCTTGATGGCCATGCATAGTCAGTGAGGTGCTTTTCAAAAGGAGAGAGCTGGTGGGGGGTGGGGAGAAACAAGGAGGAGAGAGGATCATGAGGGTCATATCTGAGTTTTCAACAGATGATCCTGACTTCAGGTTGGAGAAGACCAAAGTTAAGGGCAGAGTGACTGCTGGAAGATGCTTCAGTGATGCAGACTAGAAATGCTAGAGGCTTAAACTGGGAGAGGAGAACATAGATGGAGAAGGAAGTATTGTTTTGAAAGGTTCCTTCAGGGCGCCTGGGTGGCTCAGTGGGTTAAAGCCTCCACCTTTGGCTCAGGTCATGATCTCAGGGTCCTGGGATCGAGCCCCGCATAGGGCTCTCTGCTCAGTGGGAAGTCTGCTTCCCTCCTCTCTCTGCCTGCTTGTAATCTCTCTCTGTCAAATAAATAAATAAAACCTTTAAAAAAAAATGCAAGTTTCCTTCAGAAGCGATATAGTGAGAATTTGGCAATTCTCTCTCCAAGTTGGGTTATGAAGCCACTTGGTGAATGCTACTTTATTTCCATTTTCCATAAAATAATAATAGCAACATAGAAATTAATATGCCATTTAGAAGTTTGTTTTATTCAATACCACCCCTATCAGAATCTCAGGTAGCTTCTTTGTAGAAGTTAATGGCACTGATCCTAAAATTTATCTGCAACTCAAGATATGAAGAGTAGCCAAAGCAATCTTGAAAAGAAAAATAATACTTGGAGGACTTACACTGTCTGATTTCAAAGCTTGCTATAAAGCAAAAGTAATTGAGACAGTGTGGTTGTGGCATGAGGATTGATAGATCAATAGAATAAAACTGAGAACCCACGACACCTTGGTGGCTCAGTGGTTAGGCATCTGCCTTTGGCTTAGGTCATGATTCCAGGCTCCTGGGATCGAGTCCCACATTGGGCTCCTTGCTCAGCGGGGAGCCTGCTTCTCCCTCTGCCTGCCACTCTGCCAGCTGTGCTCTCTCTCTCTCTGACAAATAAATAAATAAGATCTTAAAAAAAAAAAAACTGAGAACCCAGAAATAAGCCCATGTATCTGTGGTAAGTTGATTTTTTTTTTTTTTTGACAAGGATGGCAAGACTATTCAGTGGGGGAAAGAATCTTCAACAAATGGTGGTGGGACAATTGGATATCTATATGCAAAAAAGTGAAGTTGTACCCCTACCTCATACCATATACAAATCTTAACTGAGAACAGATCAAAAACCTAAATGAAAGAGCAAAAATTATAAAAAGAAACCAAAAGACGGGGTGAATTTCATGACCTCGGATTAGACAATGAGTTCTCAGATATGACACTAAAAGCACAACAACAAAAGAAAAAAATTGATAAATTTGACTTCATCAAAATTTAAAAAATTGTGCTTTAAATGACACTATTAAGAAAGTGAAAAGACAGCTTAAATGATGGAGAAAATATGTCTAAATCGTATATCTGATAAGGGACTTGTATCCAAAATACATAAAAAACTCTTAGAACCCAACAATACATCAATACATTAAAAATGGGCTTATGATCTGAATGAACATTTCTCTAAAGAAGGTATACAAATGGCCAATGTGTACATGAAAAGATGTTCAATTTTCTTAATTATCAGAGAAATACAAATAAAAACCTCAGTGAGAAACCAGATCGCAAAAACATCAGGATGGCTATAATCAAAAAGGCAGGTAATAAGTGTTGGCAAGAATTTTTTAAAGAGATTTTATCTATTTGTTTGAAAGAGAGAGAGTGCATGAGCAGGAGGAAAGGCAGAGGGAGAGGGAGAAGCAGACTCCTGGCTGAGCAGAGACCCTGATGCGGGGCTCCATCCCAGGACCCCGAGATCAGGACCTGAGCTGAAGGCAGAGGCTTTAACCCACTGAGCCACCCAGGCGCCCCCCCAAATTGTACATTTTAAATGGGTGAATTGTATGGTAGGGGAATGACACCTCAATAAAGCGGTTGTCGATAAAATTATAAAACAAGGAAAAGTTCATTTTATTTTTCATTTTTAAAACTATATAGCTAATGTATGTATATTTCACACTTAAGAAACCCCAAAGAGAGCAGGATGTAAAGGGACAAACACTAAATTACCGTCTAACCCCAAATCCTAATCCTATTGCAGTCCTGAGAGGAAGTCACCATTATCAGTTTAATGCAAATCTTTGTTCTCATTTTTCTTTGGATTTGCACATGAACATAAACAAGATGTAGATTCATAATTTAGTTCTGGAATTTAAAAAATAAGAGGATTTGTGCTATATGTGTTGTTCTGATGATTGCTTTTTTTCATTTAACACTGTGTTTCGGAAATCCTTTCATGTCATTATGTTTAGAACTTCCCTTAACAGAAATACTGCGTAGTATTTACAAAATATTGCATCAGTAAAGATGTAGGTAGGCTGAACACGTAATAGGGGAATTGTTGGGTTGAAGGGTATGGGATCTAAGATTTGGCAGATACTGCCAATTGTCCTCTAAAAAAGCTGAAAACTTTCACCTGCCCGCCCGTAGTGAATATATATACCCTTCTCTACACCCATGCAAACCACGGACATTGTTAGTACTTCTAAATTTTATTCGTTTGATATCTCATTGTTGCTTTAACTTCTGTTTTCCTGACTACTTGTAAGGTTAATGAATTTGAATTCCCCAACGTTTTTTCACTCTGAGTTATTTTTCTTAAGAGATCTGGTATGGTTTTTCTCACAACCGTTTAAAACATTTTTTATCCTTTTTATTTATCCTTGGGTTTTGTTTTGTCCATATCTCTTGTAAATAGCAAAGAGTTAGATTTTCTTGTTTTCCGTTCTCATCGATTTGCCTGATATGAGAGCCGGAGAAAATAAACTTGCAAAACTTCTTCACAAAACTTCATTTGTTAATGACGAATCACTAAGACTGAGGTTGTTTAAATGTCTGTCTGTAAAGCTAACTGTATGTTACCTCTATTTTGCTACAAAATTAAACTTTTTTTTTAAATGAGGAGACACATTTCACCTGCCATCTCCATGCCTGCCCCCTTTTATTTTATTTTTTAAGATATTTATTTGATAGAGGAGAGAACACAAGCAGGAGGAGTGGGAGAGGGAGAAGCAGATTCCCCGCCAAGCAGGGAGCCCGATGTGGGACTCGATCCCAGGATCCTGGGATCATGACCTGAGCTGAGGGCAGATACTTAACAACTGAGCCACCCAGGTACCCCAGAATTAAACTTTTCAAGTTTATTTATATAGAGGGCACCCGGGTGGCTCAGTTGGTTAAGTGCCTTCAGCTCCGGTCATGATCCCAGGGTCCTGGGATCGAATCCTTCATCCGGCTCCCTGCTCAGCAGGAAGTCTGCTTCTCCCTCTGCACCCCCCCCCACTCCCCGCCCCCCACCCCGCTCGTGCACGTTCTCTCTCTCTTGCAAAAATAAATAAAATCTTAAAAAAAATTAAAGTTTGTTTCTACAGAACATTTGAAGTTTTATCATAAACAATTCCACTGTGAAAAACACGTCTCCAAATTCTTTGATCCTTCTCTCATGAGAGGTGGAGTCTAACTCCACCAGAACTCCCTCCAGAACACGAGCTGGCCTCCGTGACTCACTGCCAACAAACAGACGGAAGTGATGCTGCGTCACTTCCGGCTTCCACTTGGCCTTCTTCCTGTTGGGATGCTTCTCTTGCAACTCAGCTCTCGGGTTGTGAGGAAGCACAGGCCAGGTGGAGAGGCCCAGCATGAGGGGGGCAAGGGGGCTCCCAGGTCACAATTGGCACCAACCGCCAACCCAGCTTTCGAGTCTTCGAGGCTCGGACATCAGGAGCAAAGGCAGGCCATCCCCACTGTGTCCTGTCCCCAGTGCCTGCTTCACAAAATCTATGACCAAAATAAATGGCTGTTTCATGCCACCAAGTTTTGGGGTAATTTATTATGCAGCCATAGTCATTGATCTATTTATGAATAAAGATAAGTTTGGAGGTATTCCACAATACTTCCAATTGGGATAGAACTGTTTATACCATCTTTTTTGGGGGTTTATCTATTTCTGAATAGAAATATGTTTCTTAATCTTTTTTTCATTAAAAAAATCTTTTACTGGCTTTGAGTTAATAGAATTTTCTTCAACTCATTCTTTTCCCTCTGAGAATTAGAAATATAGAGAATTTATACATCGTCTCTTCTTCTAGGATTACGTTTACCTTTTCTAACTCACATTTTATATCAGGATCTATATCCTCCCCTGAACAAGAGGAAGAACTTAGTGACCCTTCACGTCCTTCCTCCCTCTCTTCCCTACCATCTTTCACGTTAACTGATCTGAGCTTGAGTTCCAGACTGTCTTAAAAAAGAAAATAGCCAGCAATTATTTATATTTAATTATGGGCACCTGAGTGCCTCAGTAGGTTAAGTGTTGGCCTTCGGCTTGGGTCATGATCCCAGGGTCCTGGGATCGAGTCCCGCATTGGGTTTCCTGCTCTTCGGGGAACCTGCTTCTCCCACTCCCTCTACTCCTTCCCCCTGCTCATGTTCTCTCTCTCTCTCTCTCTCAAATAAATAAATAAATAAAATCTTTACATTTTTAAAATTATTTATATTTTATTATAAGCACACCCTCTACCCCTTGATTCTTTGCTTATCACCGGTTTTAGTATCACATATCTTTCTCATGGATTCATTTTATGACTTGCTGGAATTCATCTTCTAGCAAATTTTCAGGACTGCCTGGGAGTAACTTTATGAATCGTTGGATGACTTAACAATGTCTTTATTTTGTGTATCTTCCATTTGGGTGCTACTCAGACTTGGTGCAGAGTTCTGGGTTTAAAAGCAAATTTTTCCAGAACCATCTATGTGATGTTCCATTGGCTCATAGCAACCAGTGTTGCCAGTGAGACACAAGGCTGATACGATGGTCACTGCTATGTGGGGGATTCCAGTAATCCCTCTCCCCCGTCTCTGTTTTGGAGGATTTTATCTTTATTTGCGGTTTCTGAATTTCAAGAGATGGGCTCTTTCTTCACTCTTCTTAGCAACCTAAGGGCCATGCCCTTTGCTCTATAAATGCTTCTCTCTGAAACCACCCCCCTCTCTCCATCCCCTTCTTGCCCCCCTTCCTGTGTCTTAACTGTGCCAGCACCCCACTCTAGTCCCCCTGGATAGGACCCCCTCACCTGCCTGCCTCGCCCTCCTCCCCTCCATTGTGACCAGGCAGGTGGCCTCCTCCTGCCCAGATCCAGGCCTTTTCTCCTGCTCTGGACTCACTTCTCTCCCCCTCAGGGGCCCGTCCATGAGCATTCAGCCACGCGCTCCTCTCCCTGATTAAGGAAACAAAGCACCTCTCTCTCGACTCCACACCCTCTCCATTCACCTCCCTATTTCTCAACTCTTTATTCACCACTGAGTTTCTTGACAGAGTTGTCTCCACGAGCCAAATCTCCTTCCTCACCTGTCATCAGTTTGCCCACACGGCCCAGTATACCCCCCACCGAGCAAGTGTGTTCCTGAGACCCCTGGGCAGGTGCCTTCCCGCCAGACTCCGCAGTCAGCCCTCGGCCCTCACCTGCTTTCCCTTCCCGGCAGCATTTCCGCCCTCTTGTGTTGGAACACTTTCTTCTTTTGGTTTCAGTCTGATGCTTCTCCATCTCCTTTATCCGTTCCTCCTCTCTGAGGTTCAGGCAACAGCAGCCCCACCTTCTCACTCTATGCTCTTTTCCTGGGAGACCTCATACCCTCCCCTCGTGTCAAATACCCTCTGTTTGCTGTTTAATTGCAGATCTGTGCCTCCAGCCCGGTGCCAAGTCTGGGCTGCCTCTTCTATCATCTCGCCTATCCATGGATCTCAGAGTTGTCAGGTCAAAGACTGGATCTTATTTTCTCTCTAAATACCTCTCCCAATCTGCTCCTTCTCTCCACTTATTTAAGCCCAAATCCCAGAGTCGATCCCTACATCTCCTTTTCTCTTACTGCTCCGTGTCTGATCTCTTAGCATAATCTATGGACCATATCATTATGACTCAGCGTTAATGTATCAGGCTCTCCTTATGCTCAGGGCCACTACCTTAGTCCAAACCACTGACTCTCACACGGACCACAACATCCCCCCAGCTGGGCTCCTTGCTTCCTGTCCTGCTTCCTTGCAATGCATCTTCCATCCAGCGGCTATAGACATCCTCCCCAAAACACAATCCACCTCATAGCTTCCCCTTATCCCTAAAGTAAATCCTACAAGTTCCTGCCTGGTCCGGTTCCTCTCCATCCCTTTAATGGCATAGATGCCAATCTACCCCTATCCACCCCTACCCCTTCATTCATTCAGGGACCCTGGCTGTTTTACCTCCCGCCTTTCACACCAGCAAGGTACTTACTCATCACTCCATTTTGCAGGAAATTTACCAGTTGAGGAAGAGATGGACAATGGAGCAAGGTGCCCAAGGATGCAGCAGATGGGACACATTCCCCTGTGACATAACGAGGAGTATTTAGTTTCCTGACTTAGGACTAAAAGAGGCCCGAGAGATCTATGCTGGAAAAGTCCTTGGAATACACGTGGTAGATGAAAAGTGAAGATCCCTGAGTGTGAAGATCCTCAACTTGGGAGGAAAAACAAACACAAAAAAACCCATAGAAAAATGAGCAAGGGATCTAACAGGCTTTTCACAGGAAGAGAAATTCAGAAAGCCAATGAGCATATGAAGAAACGAAGGTACCCTCATTTTCTCAAAGCTCATGAAGTTGGGACAAATAAAAGAGTGGCTGGTGAGAATGTCTGAAACCAGATACTCTCACACATCGTTGGTAGAAACATGAATTGCAGCAATGCTCTGGGGAAATAATCTGGCAATGTCTATTAAAATTAACATGCGTGTCCCTCTTGACCCAGAAATGACACGATTAAGAATCTATCTTATAGGTATAAAATTACCAGCCTGGAAGTATATTTACCCCAAGATGGCATTTTAGCAACTGTTTGCAATATCAGAAATGAAAGGGGAGATTAGAAAAAGGTTGTAACAAAATGGAGAATTGTTCTCAATGTCATGTTAAGTAAAATAGGAAGATAGAAAATTCTAGGGACACGAGTACGAATCTGCCAACATGGACTGAGCATATGGACAAGAATGTGTAGAAATATTGGTTTAGATAGCTAATGGGATTGTGGGAGATCTTTGCCTTGAATGTCTGTTGCTATTAGAATATTGTTTTGCCAATAATGTGACTTTTTAAAAACACATGGGGGTGAGTCCTGGAAGTGGTGGTGGCTTAGGGGGTAAAGGTGAATTCGCCTTGAAGGCCATCTTAAGGTTTTCGACTTATTCTTTGGCAAGCCGTGAGTGGTGGATGGGTTTGGGGCTTGGGAGTCCTGGAGGTGGGCACGGAGGTGGAGGGGGTGAGTGTGGAGACTCGAGGGGAGACTTCACAGAGAGGAAGTCACTGCCATTCTATATATAGATCAGGCTTGGCCAGGATCAGATCTGGTGCAGTGGAGAGGGAAGGCAGGAGGCAGATTCAGAAAGCCAATTGGAAGGAACCACCCAACTGGGTAAGTGAGGAGGAGGAGAAGGGGAGGTGATTGATTCCACGAACCTCACCTGGGCAGGAAAAGCCTTGTGGCCAGTGGGATTTTTTAAAGAGGTAGAGTGGGAAGGGAGGAAACATATGAGTTTGATTTCCGACACACTGAATCTGGAATTTGAGAGTTTTCTGAACTTAATTTGGAACAGGGAACAGTTTGCTTTGAATAACAAAGTTTAAAAAATATATATTCAAGGGGCCAGAGATGGAACATTCTTCAGTGATTTGACTGACCTGTAGAAAGACTGATTCTCCCTCCAATAAGACAAAACTACTTTCAGCAGAGGGATTTCCAAAAATAGCACTTCCTCACTTTCGGGGACAGCTTTATCTTAGTATTTTCGTCTAATATTGAACCCAGCTTCTTCTTTTTAAGAAAGGGAGGATATTTTCCCTCTCCTTAACTCCTTTCTTTTCTTCAAGAAAGAATTCCCTTGCTGGTTTTGCCCATCCTGTATTTGTAAACAGCGGACCCCAGTGACCCAAACTCCCCCTTGGCGTTTTCGTCTTTGCTATGGACCAATTCCTCCATTCTTTTAATAACTTTGGTTCCTCTTTACACTCCGTCAGCCTTTTCCTTACATACTTGTGGTAGAAAGCAGCCCTCGCCAAGCACGGTTTTTTGGGTGTGGCCCCAGTACCCTTCCCTCATCTGGGCAGCCATGGTTCTTGCTGTCTCTTTCAGGTTCTCTGTGACCTTCTCCTGCAGGGACCTCTCCAATCCCGACCACCCACTATGGCTACTTTCAGAACCTTCTGCTGCAGGTTATAGATGCACCCTTCCCAAATCAGATGTGAGTGTTAGAACATCCAGGCTTGCCTACTCGGGTGGCCAAGGCCATTTTTAAAAAGGAAGACAGCAAGCGTCGTCGAGGATGTAGTAAAATTGGAACCCTGACATACGGCTGGTGGGAATGTCAGGTGGTGCAGCTGCTGTGAAAAGCAGAATGATGGTTCCTCAAAAAATTAAAAATAGAATTACCACATGATCCAGCAATTCTACTTCCGGGTACAGCATCGAAAGAATTGAAAGCAGCGTCTCAAAGAGATATTTCTACACCCGTATTCACAGCAACATTATTCACAACAGCCAACAGGTGGAAGCACGTCGAATCTCCATTGGCGGATAAATGGGTATTCAGAATGTTGTTCTATCCATACAATGGAATACGACTCAGCCTTAAAAACAAAGGAAATGCTGACAGGTGTTATAACCTGGATGAACCTTGAGGTCATCATGCTGAGTGAAACAATCCAGTCGCAAAAAGACAAACGATGTAGGGTGTCACTTATACGAGGGACCTAGAGTCAGATTTAGAGAGACAGAAAATAGAATGGTGGAGGGCAGGGGCTCCAGGGAGATGGGGTGGAGAGCGACTGTTTAACGGGTGTGGAGTTTTCGTTTTGCAAGATGAAAAGACTTCGGGAGATCGGTTGCCCAACAATGTGAATGCTACCGAACCACACACCTTAAAAGGGCAAAAATGGTAAATTTTGTATGTGCATTTTACCACAATCAAAAATTTCTTTGAAACATTAAAAAAACAGGAGACAAGGAGTGGAGCCAGATTTAAATCCATCCAATGTCATCCGATGACAAAGCCTGTTCTTAACACTAGGCTATGCTAGCCCTACAGGTGAGAGGACCCGTGCGCCTCAGAAGGCAGGTTATCTGTCACCCACTCTTGCCAGAGCAAGTCCTTGGAGATGCTATTCCCCAACCCAAGTGGCTTACTGGTGGATGCCTTATATGCACATTCAGAGCACACCCCCCCAAGAGCCACCTGTGCCCAGAGATGCTCTAGTAAACCATTTCTGTAACTCCATTTATCCTCGGAAGCAGAGCCCCTGCAGCCAGCTGGCTGGGTCACCCTGAATCAATTTAACATAGGTAATGCATCCTCTATTATTAAAGTTAGAGTGTTGGGGCGCCTGGATGGCTCAGTCGGTTAAACATCCGACTCGTGATTTCAGCTCAGGTCATGATCTCATAGTCTTGAGATTGAGTCAGCATTGGCTTCTGTGCTCATCGAGGAGTTTGCTTGAGATTCCCTCTCTCCCTTTGTGCCTCCCCTATTTGTGAGTGCTTGCTCTCTCTCAAAAAATAAAAATAAATAAAAATAAAGTTGGAGCCTTGTGAGTAGCTAACACACAGCCCAATACCCACCTCACAAAATGCACTCATCTTTATTATTTGTGTGCTCCTCGGGCTTCCTCATGACAGTTTAAGTCCCTCCAAGATATGCATCTGTATCCACAAGACCCTGGGTCTAAGCCTGTGTTCATGAAAGCTTTTCTGCATGTGCCAAGAACATTCTATTCATTCTTCTACCTTATGCATTCTTTGAAGGTAGGATCTTGTCTTGTGTTTCCCACAATATGACCACTATGTTTATACATGTAATAGGCATTAAAAAAAGAACAGTTTGTAGAGATTTTCAAACTTGATGAAAGTAGAGAAAATAGTATAATGAACACTCATGTACTCCTCGCTCCATTCTTGATCCCTAACATTTAATAAATATGCCGTGAGACAATACGATAGCCTTGAACGAATTTAGTCCAAAAATTGAGAATTTAAATGGAAGAACTTCTTGGTAGGTACATTCAACCTTTTTTTTTTAAAGGAGGTTAAAAAAAATTTTTTTTTAGCATGTGGGGCCCGAGCTCACAACCCTGAGATCAAGGCCTGAACCAAGATCAAGATTTGGACACCTAACCAACTGAGCCTAACATTCAGCTTCTTCATAGGTGACAGTGAGGAATACTCTATTTCTACATAGGTAGGCTAGATTCCACCTGTCTGAGATCATTTATATCTAATTCTGCTGAATGATAAGCCAGAGATAGGTTATTAAATTACCTCTTTGTGTATTTTCCCATCGTCTAAGTCCAGAAAGCCGCGGGCTCTTTGTTTACAAGCAGCCGAGACCAAGTCAGGTTGACTTAAAGCAAACAACCTATTGAAAAGATATGGAGAAGCCCATGGAATCCAAGGAAAATTTGGACAGCCTTGTAAAGGACAGAAAGCAGGGCAACTTCTGGACTCTGGAGAGCAGGAGCTCACTGATAGTCCCTTCAGGGTGCTGCTACTGTCTGGATGAACTAGTTCCAACCATTCTCTGTTTGTCCCTCCTGTCACCGCTTGAATTCCCAAGAGACGTGATCCCCCTTTCGAATTCCCAGGAGAGAACGTCGATTGCTCACTCTAGCCTGGGTCACGTGGCCACGCGCATGTGCAGTCAGTCACTATGACTCTAATTGGGCCAGGCCAGGCTGGTTCCCCAAAGAAGAATCTTTTTTTTTCCCCCCAAAGAAGAATCTTGTACTCTTATCAAAATAATAAATGAGGGATAACAAGGATGAGCAGAGTCCACACAGAGACCCACTAACACTTCTTGGCAGCACCATCCAGCTTGGTGTCTTGTGAACTTAATTTGTGTTAAGTGGCTTTGGATGTGGCTTTATTTTAAAAATGTTAAGTAGTTTTTAACGAATCCCTAAGATACTACCATCTTCTGGGATATTGCCTCCCTGTCCTGTCTGACCTTTTGGAGAATAGATCGGGTCCAGAAGAGTAGAAAATCCACACCATCCGTTTTTAATCCTAATTTCCCCAAGTATATTTCACTTTATGTCATCAATAAATGCTCAGAATCTACGTGCAAGTAACTTTCTTCTGGCAAATTGAGTTATACTTTCCTATTAATTTATTTATAACTTATATATATTATGTTTTATAAATTATATATATTTGTAAATGAAAATATAATATATCTCAAAGTTGCCATCCTTAAGTTCAACTCTTCTTTCGTAAGCGGTGGTTGTGACAATGGGATTCTCCTACGAGCTAAGTGATGTTCTCTTCAGAGACTACTTCGTGGACTAGACCAGTGGTCAGTAAACTTTTCCCGTCATGGGCCATCTTCGTGTGCCACAGACAATCTCTGTTGCATAGTCCTCTTATTTATTTTTTTTACAGAAACTTAATATATAAAATTATTCTTAGCTCATGGGTCTGTAAAAACAGGCTACAGGCCACACCTGGCAAAGATGGGCTGTAGGCTACATTTGACCCACAGGCCATAGTTTGCTAATGCTTGTCTAGACCCAAACTGAAAGAATCTGCAGTCCTTTCTGGTGACCCAGTTACCTGGTATATTCTCATGACGACAAACAAAGGTAATTAAAAAAAGACCTATCCAAATATAAATATGTACCCTTTGACACACACATACCACTTATAGACATCTATTGTACAGAAAAAATATAATCACACACACACGCACACACACACACACAGGCACACACAACATAGCAATTACATATGTTCAAAGATTCTCATTGCAGCATTGTTTGTAGAAGCAAAAACAGAAATATTGTCAATGTCCATCAATAAATGTTCTAATCAGTTATGATACCTTCATACCCAGAAACACTGTGTAGCTGTTAAAAGATATGAAGTAGATCTGTCTACAAGGACATGAAAGTATGTCCAGGACATATTGCTAATTGAAAATAAAATTACAGAATGGTATATTCTCATTTTAAAAATTGCGAACGCGCATGTACAGACATGCACTCCCATAACCCAGATTAGATCAGTAATCACCTCTGCGGAGTAAGAGCTGGGATAAAGGGGCAGAGAACTTTCACTATTTGCTTTATAAATTTCTGTATTATATTCATATTTCAATAGATGTGCATCATTTCTATAATAAAGGTAATTTAATAGGTGATTTCGATTTGTGGGCATATGAGCACCATCTTACTTGATTTTTTTTTTTAAGATTTTATTTATTTATTTGAGAGAGAGAGAGAGCATGAGAGGGGAGAAGGTCAGAGGGAGAAGCAGACTCCCCGCGGAGCCGGGAGCCCAATGTGGGACTCGATCCCGGGACTCCGGGACCATGACCTGAGCCGAAGGCAGTTGCTCAACCAACTGAGCCGCCCAGGCGCCCGCTTGATACTCTTTACTGTTCTATTTGTAGTAAGCATATCGAGCAGATACCTAAAAAATTAATCACATCAGTCATTTTCCATTTCTGATAATGTGGGTCAGAGTCCTAGGGAGGAGGAGGAAAGCTGAGATGAGCCCAACATTCTGCAGTTCTTTTCTCTTTGAAGCATTTCCTGATTCAAGATACTATGGAGGTGGGATACCCAAGAGAAATTAGTGACTAGGAATATGGGAAACCAAAAATTTAAACTTTCACTTGAAATCCAGGAGGGGCTATACTCAAAAAGGGTAGACTGGAAACAGACACCCTTCTCAAAAAACTGAACACAAACTCAGACATCTTTCAATCCCAAACTAGATTAAGGTAATTAGCTCTTCTCTACTTGCCTTCCAAGAGGGGAAATTAAATCCCCTTTGAAGGATGATAACATTGACTAGAGTGCCAAATTAAATGCATTATTTGTCATACATAGTAACTTGTATTCAATCTAATATTACCAGGATGTCTATGCATTATAACCAAACCAAATTACAGAGCATATAGAAAAATAGACAATAATAAATAAAATTTAAAAATGAAAGAAAAAGAAAATGGTATATAAGAAGTAGTATAAGCAGATTCTTAAGTGATCCATATATTGTGAATATCAGAAATGGGCTTTAAAAAAACCGATTCAAGTCCTAGCTAGAACAATAAGGCAAGAAAAATAAATTAAAGTTATAACTTTAGGGGCATCTGGGTGGCTTATTTGGTCAAGTGTCTGCCTTTGGCTTAGGTCCTGATCCCAGGGTCCTGGGATGGAGGCCCACATCCTATTTAAAGCTGTAGTAATTAAGACAGTACGGTATTGGCACAAGGACAAATGAACCAATGGAAAGGTATGTAGAATAGAGAAACAGCCACATATACCATCAAATGATTTTTTTTATGACAAAGTTTATGGAGTAGTGGAGTGGGGAAAGAAGGATTATCTTTTCTTTTTTTTTAAAGAAGATTTTATTTATCTATTTGAGGGAGAAAGAGAGAGAATAAGCAAGAGCACAAATGGTTGGAAGGGGCAGAGGGAGAGGGAGAAGCAGACTCCCCTCTGAGCAAAAGCCCAATGCGGGGCTCAATCCTAGGACCCCGGGATCGTGACCTGAGCTGAAGGCAGATGCTTAACTGACTGAGCCCCCCCGGCGCCCCAGGAAGAGTGATCTTTTCAACAAATGATGTTGGGCCAATCAGATACCTGTACAGAAAAAAATATTTTTTCCTTCTATCTCACCTACATGAAAATCAAATTCAGACAGATTGGCTATCTAAATGCAAATGTAAAACAATGAAGCTTTTGAAGGAAACTGTAAGAGAATGTCTTTCTGACCCCAAAGTAGGCATGGGCATAAAAAGTAGTGACCATAAGAGAAAATAATTGAGAAAGTTGACTATATTAGAACTTGAAACAAAGACATTACCAAGAGAGTGGTAACACACAAAAGTGAGGAAAGATATATGCCATCATTATTAGTGGACAGATTCATACACAGAGGACGTGAAGATCTCCAAACCCAATAAGAAAAACCCAGACAACTTAATCGAAAAGTGGGCAAAATATTTGAAAAACCAATCATAAAGGATGCTATCTGAGTGGTCAATAAGCATATGAAAAGATGCCCAACTTCATTCAATATCAATCATGACAGACACTGGGAAAATAGTTTGGCCATATCTGCTATAGCCAAACACGTGCATACCTATGGCCCAGCAATTCTCCTCCTATCTGTGTACCCATCAAAAATGCCCACAAATGTTCATGTAAAGGTATGTACTAAAATATTTCCTAACATCACTATTTGCAATGGTGCCAAACTGAAAGCTACCAAATGCCCTACAACCACTGAGTGCATAAATCAGTGAAATACTATATGTAGTGATAAGAACGAATTATCCATAACCAAACAACATGAACAAATTTTACAAAAAATAATATTGTGCAAAAGAAGTCAGACACATATAGTAGGTAGAGACTAAGACGGCCCTCAATCATTTTTGCTTTCTGGCATTCATGCCTTTGGTTAGTTACCTCTCCCCTCCCACAGAACCTCATGACTCATTTCTGATGAATAAAATGTGACAAAAGTGGTAAAAATGTCTCCTCTGATATTAGGTTGCTAAAGACTGACTTCCCTCCCGGGTTCCTTCTCTTATTTTCCACAAGGGATGCTGGTGACATATTGTGAATTGCACAGTGGGGAGGAGGCTCATATGGCAAGGAACTAAGGGGAGTCTTAGACCAACAACTCAAGGATCTGAATCCTGTTAACAATCTCCCACTGGACTTTAATCTCCCCTCAGCTGAGCCTTCAGATGAGGCCACAGTCATAGCTGACAGTCTGAATTCAGGAGATAACCTTGAGTCAGAGCTATCTAGCTAAGCCAAGTGTGGATTCCTGACCTGCAGACATGGTGAAATCCTAAGTGTTTCTTGTTTTAAGCTGCAAAAATTGGGGTTAATTTGTTATGCCTGGGCTCCGTAACATGGGTTCCCACTCACCAAGGCCAACTGGCTATGGCCGCCACTGAGTGCCCAGTCTGCCAGCAGCAGTGACCGACAGAGACCAACGTGCTACTGCCCTACCCTCCAGGGTGGTCCGCTGGCTGCCTGATGGCAGGTTGATTTCACCGAATTACTTCCAACACAGAAGAGGTGGTGTTTTGTTCTTACTGGAGGAGGGACGCCTGGGTGGCACAGTCAGTTAAGTGTTGGACTCTTGATATCAGCTCAGGTCGTGATCTCATCACGGGATCAAGCTTGATTCTGCTTGTCCCTCTCCCTCTGCCCCTCCCCCTACTCGCTCTCTCTCTCTCTCTCTCTCAAATAAATAAATAAAAATAAATAAAATCTTACTGGAGTAGACATTTTCTCTGGGAATATGGCTTTTGTCTCCCTATGCACAATGCTTTCACCAAAGCTACCAACTGTGGACTGACGGAATGCCTTATTCACAATCATGGCCCTCCACACAGCACGGCTTCTGAGCTAGGAACTCACTTCACAGCAACATAATTGCAGCAATGGGCCCACACTTGTGGATTTCACGGGTCTTGCCATGCTTTCCCACCATCTCGAAGTAGCTGGTTTGATAGAATGGTCTCTGAAGTCTCAATCACAGCACCAGCTAGATGGCAAATCTCGCCGGGCCGAGGCAAGGTTCTCAAGAAGTACTCGGAATCAGCATCTTTTGTATGGTGCCGTTTCCCCACAGCCAGGAGTCACCAGTCCAGGAATCAAGGAGAGGAAATGGGAGTGGCACCACTCGTGTTACCCCTGATGACCTACTAGTGAAATGTTTGTTTCCTGTTCCCACACATGTATGCTCGGCCGGCCCAGAGGTCTTCATTCCGAAGGAAGGAAAGCTTCCACCAGGACACACAATGGTTCCATTGAACTGGATGTTAGGACTGCCACCTGCCCACTTTGGACTCCTTGTTCTTCTGAATCAACAGGCAAAGAAAGGAGTTACTGTGTTGGCTGGGGTGATTGGTCCTGATCACCAAGGGGAAGTTGGACTATACTCCACCAGGGAAGTAAGGAAGAGTATGTCTGGAATAAAGGAGATCCCTTAGGGCATCTCTTAGCATTACCATGCCCTGTGATTAAAAGGTCAATGGAAAACTACAGGCCAATCCAGGCCGGACTACTAATGGCCCAGACCCTTCAGAACTGAAGGTTCGGGTCACTCCACCCCATAAAGAATCATAACCAACTGAGGTGTTTGCTGAAGGCAAAGGCAGTATAAAAACAGTAGCAGAAAAGGAGATAGTTACAAACACCAGCTAAAGCCATAGAGCTGGTTACAGAAAGGAGAGGTGTCACTGTCATGAATATTTCCTCCTGATTTTGTTATGAGTATGTGTGTGCGTGCCTGTGTGTAGGTGTGTGTAGCAAATGTCTTTGTTTTCCTCCTGCTTATTTGCTTTAACGTAACGTAAGGTGTATTGACTTTATATCATACTATTTAAGTAGTGTTCGTTTGAAATCATAGTATTTAAGTTACAGGATATCAAGAAGAGTAACCATCAACCGCCTCTTCTGGGAAAAGGGTTAATGTGTTTTCAGTTGTATGCAGAATAGCGGTATTGTGTTGGTGGAGTTATGATCGTCTTTATTTGGAGATTCATTTGGTTTGAGGGATGCCGTGGTGCCAAGATGACAAGGGGCAGAAATAGGGCAAGAGGGAAAACAGAAAATAATGTAAAAGACATATTGAAAATGTTTAACATCATATAATTGGGGTCCCAGAGCAAGAGGAAGGAGAGAATGGATTTCAAGCTGGCTATTTGCAAAGCAAGCCACACCTGGGCACATCATAGTGAAGATGTTAAAATTTAAGATGATGAGAAAGTTGGAAAGTATCTAGAGAAAAGAAAGGACATACTGTCTTCCAAAGTGACAGCTTAGTTTTTGTTTTGTTTTGTTTTGTTTTAAGGAGGGCTTGGGGGCAGAAGGAGAGAGAGAGAGAGAGAGAGAGAGAATCTTAAGCAGGCTCCGTATCACCAGCACAGAGCCCGACACAGGGCTTGATCTCACAACCCTGAGATCATGACCTGAGCTGAAATCAAGAGTCAGATGCTTAACCAACGGTGCCACCCAGGTGCCCCACAGCTTAGTTTTTGATAGAAAGAATAAAAGCCAAGGGGGGAAAAATAACCCCAAATCGTATCTTTAACATGCTGAAAGAAAATAATCACCAACATAGAATTCCATATCCTGTGAAAATATGCTTCGAAAATGAAGGTGAAATGAATAAATGCTTAGACAAACAACAATAAGAAATGTGTAGACAAATGTTTAGAGAGAAGTAGTCCCATGTTTACTCACTGTAGTACAAATGGTAGAAGGTGAAGAATTCAAGAAGCAAGAGAAAAATAGTCCCAGACTTAAGGGTGGAAATTCAGGAAAGATTAAAGAGTGGCAGAGACAGAAAATGCGTGTGTACATCTAAGTGGACACAGACTGCATAAGACAAAATAATAATGACTGATGAGTTTTATATACATGTAGAATAAAAACATATGGCCACAATACCATGAAAGGTGGGAGGGGAAATTATCAGAGCAGACCTGAAACAAAGTTCTGAGCTCAAATATTTGGTGCAGGAAGCTTACCCTGGTAATATCACTGTGGGACAGGGAAAGTGAGGTGGGGAATTAACATGCCCACTTTCTCAGGTCAGTAATTGGTTGAGGATTACTTCAGGGAGTTTTAAATTTCCTGGCACTTTTAGCCTCCTCTGCACCTCGCATCCAAAAAAGCCCTCGGGCCAGGTTAATTAGTGGATGCTGGAAGTTGTACGTTGAGCCAATGGGCATGGAAATGGTAAATGCCAAGGGGGTTTCAGTGGGGCAAAGAAAGTACTACAGAAAACAAGGGAATTCAAACACTCAAAATTTATTTTTAATCATCCAGGAAAAAAAATAAATGACTCCCATAAACAGAAGATGCACACTGTTATATTCAGATGCCAAAGAGTAAAAATCTATGCAATTGACAAGTTTGTGGAAGGCAAAAAGAATTGATAAAAATGGCTGGATTAATCAAAAAGAAGACAAAAAAGTTGAAAAGGTGAGCATAGAGGAATAGAATGAATGGGGGACAAATACTAAGATGGTAGGTTTTAATCTCAATGTAGCATTAATTGCAAAGTATGTAAAAGAATTAAGTATTCCAGGGGCGCCTGGGTGGCTCAGTAGGTTAAGCCTCTGCCTTCGGCTCAGGTCATGATCTCAGGGTCCTGGGATCGAGCCCCACATCGGGCTCTCTGCTCAGCGGGGAGCCTGCTTCCCCCTCTCTCTCTGCCCGCCTTCTGCCTACTTGTGATCTCTCTCTCTCTCTCTGTCAAATAAATAAATAAAATCTTTAAAAAAAAAAAAGAATTAAGTATTCCAGTTGAAAGATGAAGATGATCAGATCGAACAATAGGGCACCAAAAAATGCTCCTTACAAGAGACACACCTTCAATATGGAATCCAGGAAAAATGAAGATGAAAAGATGGGAAATATGGACACTGTGAACAGCAAACAAAACCAATTGGATGCAGTTCTATTAATATCGGACAAATTCTATGTTAAGTGCATTACTAGGGCAAAAGAGGATTAATGAGAAAAGAGTCAGTCACAGAGGAGATATGACAATTATAAATTTGTATGTACCTAGTCACATAGCCTCAATATGTATAAAGCAAATGAATGGAACTAAAAGGTGATTCACATTCGTAGTGGGAAAATTTTAGCACGTGTCTCTCATTAACCGAGAGGACACACAGAACCAATAAGAATATGTAACATGTCAAAAGGATTAACAAAGTTAATCTAATTAACGTCTCTAAAATATCGCTCCTGACATCTGGAAAATACACATTCTTTTCAAGAATGCGGTAACACTTACCAAAATTGGCCATATCTTGGGCCAAATTTTAGAGGACTGAAATCATACAAGATGTGCTTTCTTGCTATAATGGAATTAAACTAGAAATCATAATAAAAGAACAACGCCAACCCCCCCCCCCCCATATGTTGGAAATGGTGGCTCTAGTTCATCAGGTATCAGGGAAATGCAAACTAACAGGGTAATGAATTATCACTGTATACCCCCACCCTCACCGAATGACTAAACCAAAAGTGACTGAGGATACCACATGTTAGGATGTAGAATGGAGCATTATTCGTTTGTTGGGGCTGCTCTAACAAAACACCGCAGGCTAAGTGGCTTAACCAATAGAAATTTATTTCCTCATAATTCTGGAGGCTGTAAGTCCAAGGTCAAGGAGTCTGCTGGGTTGGCTTCTTATGAAGGCCTCTCTCCTCCGCTCGGCTGGAAGGGGCCCATTTTCTCCCTGTGTCTTCACGTGGTCTTCCTCTGTGTATATCAGTGTCCTAATTTCCTCTTCTTTTTTTTTTTAATTTTTTAAAAATTTTATTTATGTATTTGAGAGAGAGAGAGCACGAGAGGGGGGAGGGTCAGAGGGAGAAGCAGACTCCCTGCTGAGCAGGGAGCCCGATGGGGGACTTGATCCTGGGACTTGATCCTGGGACTCCAGGATCATGACCTGAGCTGAAGGCAGTTGCTTAACCAACAGAACCACCCAGGTGTCCTAATTTCCTCTTCTTATCAGGACAGTCATTGTGGATCCCAGGCTGCTCTGATGACTATTTAATTACTTCTTTAAAGACCCTGTCTCCAGGGGCACCTGGGTGACTCAGGAGTTCCAGGAGGGAGAAGGAGAGTGACTGGGGGTCGGGGAACATTAAGGGGGGGGGGGGTCCGGTCCCTTGATCTGGATGCTCGCCTGGTGTGATTTCATTGAGTTGGCACTTAAGTTGGCACAATTTTCCTTGATATATTATTTCAGTCATAAGAATAAAGCCCCTAACCCAACCTGATACCGCTCAGCAATGGATTTTAAAAAGTCACTTTTATCAGGACAAAGACCACGTCCCTGTTTTCTGTCCGTGTCAGGTAGGAGGCCATGAGGACAAACTGGCATTATTCTCTCCTAGCTGCTGAGCCCACTTTGAATTCAGTTCCTCCGCAGGTTCGGGAAATTTCTCCCCGGAGACTACACCTCCCACGGGCAAAGGAACATTAAGTTGACTATTCTTAGAAAGAGGAGCTTAGGTAAGGGGACTACTTTTATGACGGCATTGAAAAGGGATTCAGGAGAGAAAAGAGCTTGGGTAAACAAGACAAGAATAGAGTCCAACAAATATACCCAGGCAGTGTCTTCATCCCCGAAGGATCTAAAACTAATTTTCGGCACAGATCCCTCTTAAGGGCTTAGATTCTTTATTCCCAACTGATTTTTCTGCTGAATTTGGGCATTAGTCTGAAGTCCCATTCCCAAAAGCCCACCTCTTCCGGAGCCCTTCTCTACCCCGCCTCTTCCGCACCCCACAGGGCGGAGCTGAGCTGGGAGCGGTGGTCTCTAGTTTTGATATAATAGGAAAAAAAATTTTGAGCTCACTGAATAGTCACCTCTGGAACTCTTAAAATTTGGCACCTGTGTTCCTCATGTGATTCTGGGAGTATCTGACTCTTTTCATTCACTTCAAATCTGGCTCCTTTCACTCAATTCTGCCTCAAAACCAGAATTATTTTTCAGAACGATCTCGGTTTTATGGAAAACCCAGCAATCGCTGGTGGGGATTTCCTCCTACACAGGGGCCTCCTTGGCCCAAGGCCACAACTCTTTTGCTTTTCCAGGTTAAGGAGAGCAAAATCCTGGCAGGGGTCAAGGGCGCTTTTAGAAATAGGTATGGTGATTCCTAAGCCCATAGGAGAGAACACGCTCTCCTCCCAGGTGTGTCCCACTCACTCTTGCTCGGACACGTTTTGGACCAATAGGCCCCTTTTAAAACATAATTCATTTAGTATGTCATTTGGGTGAGTTTAAATTTCAAATTAAAAAAAATTAAATTAAAAAAAAATCTCCCTGAAGGAACAAATTTCATGTCAAGAGACAGGGACTGAATTTTTCCTTAGTCTAATTCACACTGCCTCTTTGAACACATAAGCGTATATAATCCTTGCAAAGCAGGGCTGGGAGGAAGGCAGAAGACATTTCCCCAAAGAACGACTTGTGATTATATCTACAATAGCACGTCCTAAGAGGAAAAATGAACCTAGCCACTCTCAGAGTAACGGGACACCTGTAGACAGCCATTCTAGATAATTGTGTTGTCTTGGTACATTGTGGGGTAGGGGGAGTTGATTATCTTATTTACTCTACAAGTCTGCTCCCACACTTCACCGTGACCATCCTCTTTAAATGTACTCAGTGCCCCAGCCTTTCCTCCTTATACTCTTTCCCCCTCCTCCCAAGATTTACCACCTATTAATACAGGGAGGAATGTGACCCCAGGAAGGCAAAGATCTCTGTCTGATTTGTTCACTGGTACATACTAAATGCCTAGGACCAAGCCTTGCATGTAATGAGCATTCAATAAATGCTCGGGGGCAATTTGAAAATTGACTACCTTCATTAACGAAGTGCCAAGTCTCCTGATCTTGCCTCATCTCGAACTGAAAACTTTGATTAAAAAGTCTTTGCTGAAAACAGAACTGGATCTGTACATACAGAGAACAAACATGGTGGCCAGAGGGAAGGAGGGGGAATGGGCAAAACGGGTGAAGGGAAAGGGGGTAGGACAGGCTTCCAGTTTTGGGATGAATCAGTCACAGGGATGAAAGGTACAATGTAGGAAGGAGAGCCAATGGTATTGTAATCGTGTCGTATGGTCACAGAAGTTAGCTACACTTGGGGCGAGCATAGTATCATGGAGGGACCTGTCCCATCACTACGTTGTACCCCTGAAACTAACATGTGTGTCAATTTTACTTCAGTGAAAAAAAAAATCAGTCCTTGCTGTTATCCAAAGGGTATGGTAACAGATTTTCCAGAGATAGAATCAGGCTGCGCTACCCTACCCTTTTATAACATCATTTAAAATACATTATTATTAACAAATATTAATCTAATACGAAGGTATAAAAATTCTGGAAATTAAAAAAACCTTGTGTATGTAAATATACATCATCTATGATGTCAAGCAAATTTGGGGTTAATTGAAGATTCTCTAAAGACGAACTCAAAGACACAACACATTTGTCTTTAATCATGGCATGAAGTGTCTGGGTGAGGAACACCATATGAAAAGTGCCTGGCTTGTTATGATTGGTAAAACCGTGTAGAAGATGCCTGGGTGTGCCAGACCTCTAATTTCCCCAACATAGTGTTACCATCCACATCTACAGACGAAGAGACTGAGGCCCCACAAGGAGAATGACCTGGCCCAAGGTCACACAGATTTCAGCTGATCTCAGCCCCAGGGTCTATCCCCAGACGCTGGCTCGCTCTCCAGAAAAGCGCCCAATGCCATATCACGTGATAGCCACATATGTCATTGGTTTCATATTCTTAGTCAACACATATGTTTTGAGTAATTGTTATGTTCTTAGCACTGTGCTGGCTTCTTTGGACATTGCTCTAAGAAGCCTGCTGTCTCACTGGGAGGCACTCATGGACCCGAGGGAGACCATGCGAATGGAGGAGCGGGACCCACATGGATGCTAGGGGAGTTCCGAAGAGGGAGGAGCCCTCACGGGCTGGGCTCCTGGCCCTAATCATGGGGTGCCCCTTTGTCTTCTCAGCCATGCAGGGCCATGGGTTGAGTCTGGACTCAGCTTTCTATCTCCCAGTCACAGTGGCACCTCAAGTCTTCGTGAGAAGTGACCTTTCCCCACCGTTCGGTTTGGGCACGGGGGTCATGATCTCCTGCTGCCCCCCAGCCTCTGTGGAAAACAGAGAGGCAAATCCTTCCTCTCTTGGATTCTGGTGGGGTGTGAGGAGGCATGGGACAGCCAAGTGCGGGGGCCTGTGGCCAGCACCTTTGGTGTTGCGTGAGTGACACAGGTACAGCAGGTAGGCATGGGGAGGCAGCAATGATGATGGTGGATAGAGGTCAAACCAAAGGACCACATCTCAACTGACTGCTCCTGGATGAGCCAGTGATACAGATCCTTTATTGCCTAATGTAAGCCCCCTGAGAACAGGTTCATCCTCCTCCAAGTCTGGAAGCCTATGAGATCTTCCCACAAACCCCTTTGCAGTCCTAAATTTCTTGTCCAGTCTCGACTGGAAAGATGTGTGTTTTTCCCTTTACCCTTTATCTGGAACTTAACTTGGATGGGTATAGTTCATGAGAAAAACCACTCTAGGGATGCCCATCCCTGAGTCAGAGGGTGAAGTTTCCTTTTAGGAAATGGGCGTTCACTTACTCAGATGCTTTCTCCATCAGTCGGAGCATGCCTGATTCTTACCGAAGAATTCTGTATTCCTCTGAAGTTTCCTGAAGCTTGGTAATCATGCCAGAAGCCACCAGGAGTCATGGAGTCATGGGCTAGCTCAGGCCCCCCAGGCTGAACAGGGCTTGGGCTCAGCTGGTAAGGAGTGCAAGGCCATGACCCTGGGGATCCGGCCCATCTTGCTCTGTGGGATGGTGCAGGGAGAGGCTTTCCTATATTTTGGCCCAGAGCATAAGATCTTATCTGCAAAAACCACATCACTCTGCCCGGTCCTGAAACCATCAAAGAATGAAGCCCGGGATGACCCATTTATTGGGTGAATGAAGGCTGCACGCCCCGGCACTCTTCATTACCTTCCACAGTGTGATGTGTTAATTCAGAGTGTATTTTCTGGGCACATCGACCCCTTTAAACTCCCTGCACCCATAACTACAGTGTGCAACTGTAATTTGAATTCACCAAAGCCAATTATTCCAGTTCCTTTTTTCCAACTCAGAGCTTTTTTTTATTTTATTTTAAGTTGTCATGGGAAAATAATTCTTAATAAATCCCTTTAAGCGCAGGGAACTAGGGCAATTACAGACATTTTAAGAATTATTGAAACATTTTAAAGTTTTTTTGATTTATGTTCCAAAGGACATAAGTAATCCTTTCTTCTTCTTCTCCTTTTTTCTTGTTGGAAGAGGTTCAGTTAATTTCAAGGACAGACATGGGGCACACAGGCTATTCAAATCTAATTAATTATCTGGCTTTGCCCACAACAGTCACACCTTCAAAACACTGAGGTTGTAGCTAATCATCTGAAATTCTCCCACACTGAAATAATTGCACACACCCTTTCAGGTCATGACAGATATATGCACAGGGTGAATTACAAGAAAGGAAGGCGCACCCCCAGAGGGATATCAAGTTTTATTTGTTAGTGACTCATCAATTTAATCATGTATTAAATATTCAATATCTGATGTAAAACATTTAAAATCCTGAGGTAGTACCTTGGAGCAAAAATACACAAGTCGGGTTATCCAATTGTGTGAGTGGTTTTTGTGTGTGTGTGTGTGCCCCCAATTAGATTTGAAAATCCCACAGCTGGAGAAAGCAAGGCTGGGAAGGTCCCAGGGATGGTACAGCTCAGAGACCCATGGGTGACGGAACCTGATGAGACTGACAGGTGGGTTCCTTCCAGTTTCTGATACACGGGAAGCCAAAGGCCAGTGACTGTTGGCCGTCGGAGAGATCCCCCCAACCCAGTGGCATTCACTTGGAGTTAACTGACTACATTAGAGCATGCGTCGAAAAATGAACACGGAGTTTACGACTCATATTTGCAGTTAACCTAAAAAATACTTGATTTTCCATGCATTGGTAAGTTTTAAAAGTAGAATAAGAGGGGAAAAAAAAAAAAGCAAACGACCTTGAAACCTAAAAAGTGAACATGTGGCAGCCGTACGTCTCTCACGGCTGAGAGCCCAACCCTTTCAGTTCACCCCATAAGAAGACCTGGTCCACCTGGTTAAAAAATAAAACCATAAATTCTGTGCGAGTCGAAGTTTGAGCGGTGGTATGTCGGTCTGGAGAACAACTAGAAAAGGAAGTGTCAGCACAGGCCACGGCATGCCCGGGGAACTATCAGATGTATCTTTTCTTTGGCACAAGAGTTTGGAATTCACGGCTCCAAGGTTAAAAACTGCTTGTCAATCCAGACTTTGGATCAGGGAGTCAGCTCCATGGTAATTCTGTGTGAACCGAGTGGTTTCTAAAGGCAAGAGCGCTAAAAACAAACAAACAAACAAACAAACAAACAAACAAATAAAATAAAAGCAAGAGAGCTCTCCCTGGGGGCGCTTGGGTGCTGTTGCCAATGGGGAGTCTTCCAGCCATTTCTTACGGTCAGCTGTGAGCAAGAGAAGCTGGTCTTGCCCGTGGAGGATGCCCGAGTAAGGTGAGACAGAGGCGAGCAGCGGACTTAAGGCAGTATTAACCCAGAAGCTGGACAGGACAGGCCAAGAGATGGTCTGACGCCTGAAGATCATTGATGATTCAAGGGAAGTTGGTGTTTGGACCTGCCAGTTTGACCCAGGCCACACTCTCAGTGGCACCGGGGATGGTCTAGGGCTGATCTTCCATTTTCCAGGGCACAGTGGACCACGAAGGAGCCCTGCCCGCTCCCTGCCGGGTGGCCCTCAGCCCCAGCACCACACCAAGCCCTTCTGATTGGGGGCGGGGGGGGGGGCTGGTCCCCAAATGCCCCAGCCTCCTGCCTTCCGCTTGACAACACTCTGAAAAAGAAATTCACACTAAGCAACCAATTGCGGACGAAAGGTTAATTTGTGGGAGGTCCTCATTATCCCAGGATAAAGAGAATCACATGCCACCCGAGCCAAAGCCCCACAAAAAATTGGGGTGAAGCTAAAACTCCTGAAAATAGGAACCAAAATTTCACAGTAGAGTGAGAAAAAGCTATGATTGGGGCTTTGCCTGGAATATTAAACGAGCATTTCGTTTATGTTTTGTTTTATAGTTCAGGAAAGTCGATTTTGTTTTCTCTTTCAGAAAACCTGGGGTGAAATTGTAATCACGCACAGTTCTTAAAATGAACAAAGAATGTGTCAGGTGTTGATGGGCGAGGTTCTGTTTATGGTATGTGATGAGACTCGATGGGTTGTCCCTTAGACTGTGGCAGGGTGATGACACAGAGTCACTGTATTCATTTCCCCAAGAGTTTCCCTTTGCTTTATTTAATCTCATTCTGTTCCATGTCAGTATCCTTTATCCCGCGATTTCCCTTCCTCAGTCGGTCACCTATTCGAATCTTGCCCAATCCACTTCTGTCAAGGACTGTGCTTGTGATACAAGCTATCAATATGACTTTGACAGACTGTGTGAAATCTGCCCCTCCCCCCCCTTTTTTTAGCAATCCCACATCAGGTTGGATTTATTGTACGTGTATGCCAGTCCGTTACCCCAAAGGACTGACCCCTCAAAAAAGTCACACGAAAGGTGAAATGGCTCCCCTATTGGCTCAGGAGATGTATAAGGGAGAATTAATTTCGACCATGGCAAATTCATCATCCGTGGCCATTCATATTCTCATGTTATAATTATCTTGGATCCTTTGAGCAACTTTGTAAATATCAGGCTTTGGATAAAGAAATCCCCTTTTACTTCCCAGAACTGAATGATAGCCCATTTATTCTTTTCCAATAATACAAGCCTAATCTTGAACTGAAGCCTACACCTATAAATTTTCTTGAGTAACTAAAGCTTTGGCCATATCCTCAAAATTTATTATATGCTGTTCTCATAATTATTTTCTGAGTGTAACTGAAATTGCCATTTTTATGATATATGAAAGATTTATTATACCGAAAAGATTTTTAAAGACAATTTTTCTCTTGATTTATAAGTTATTTGATTGTTTTGTTGATTCTTTTATTTAATATCTAGTTTTATTTCATTGCAGACAATAGAAGTTCTACTTTTTTAGAATATATTCACATTTCCTTTATTGCCTAATGTAAATTTGTGGGTGTGTGAAGGATGTTTGAAAAGAATGCATGTTCTTTGAGCCATACAGCACTGATACATTTTATGTATTAAATCATAGCTGTACGTTGCTATTTAGATCTTTCATGTCTTTTAAAAATAAAAGACACAATTCACATTTCACATAATTCACTGATTTGAGGCATACAATTCAAAGTTTTCTGGTATATTCACAAAGTTGTACAACCACCACCATATTCTAATTTTAATCTAACATTGAAATCTATTTTAGGTTTATAATGACATAGTCCAGTGAAAGACACTTTAATCCTAAAAAGCTCCATTCTACCCCCTGTTATGTTATTATTGTTATAAATATTACTCCTCTATCTGTTAAAAACTCAATCATACATTGTTATGATTCATGCATTATGTAGTCTCATGTATTTTCAAGGAACAGAGAAGAAAGAAAAGCAAGTACAGTTGATCCTACAACAACATAGGCTTCAATTGCAAGGGTCCACTTTTATGTTGATTTTTTTAATGTTACAGTCCTGCAAATGTATTTTCTCTTCCTTATGATTTTCGGAATAACACTTCCCTTTCTCTAGCTTCCTTTATTGTAAGACTACAGCGGATAGTACCTTGAACATACAAAATAGGTGTTAGCCAATGGTTAATGTGATCAGTAAGGCTTCTGGCCAATAGTAGGCTATTAGTAGTTAAGTTTAGGGGAAGTCAATATTATATGCAGGTTTTCAACTGTGTGGGGGTGTCCATGCCCCCTAACTCCTGCATTGTTCAAGGGTCAACTGTATATATTTTTAGAGTTGTTATAGTACCTTCTTATTGACCCTTTCTGGTTCTCTTCATTTATTACTGTAGATTCGTATTATCACCTTGTGTCCTTTCCTTACCCCCATATAGTTTTGCTCCTACTTTCCTTCTATGTAAAGTTATTGTCAAATATATTGTATGTCTATGTATTATAGACCCAACAATACAATTACATACACATTGCTTTATAAATCAGTTTAGGGAAAACAGGAGAAGAAATATATAATTATGTGCTGTCTTGCAATTACTACATAATTAGCTTTACTGAAGCTCTGTGTGTGTGTGCGTGTATGCGTGTTCATGTGCGTGCATACACATTCAAATTAGTGTCTGAGGTCACCTACGTTCTTCCTGAGTATTTTTTTGTAAGGCAGTTGGGCTTATCAACAAATTGTCTCAGGTTTTGTTTCTCTCAGAATGTTTTTATTTTGCCTTCATTTTTTAAAGATAATTTTAGTGGATATGAGATTATTGGTTTGACAATATTTCACTTTCCCCACTTTTACTATGTCATCCCACTTATCTCTGGCTTTCATTCTTTCTGACTAAAAGTCAGCTGTTGGTCTTCCGGGGAAATCTTTGTATGTGATGAGTTGTCTTCTTTTGCTGCCTTAATGATTTTATCTTTGTCTTTGTCTTGCAACATTTTTCCTATGATGTGTCTGGGTGTGGATCTCTTTGTTCATCATACTTGGAGTTTGTTGAGATTCTTGGCTAATAGATTGATGTGCTTCATAATATTTGGGAGATTTTAGCTATTTTTTTTTTTTTGAATACTCTTAACGTTCCTTTCTTCTTTTCCAGCTAATTCCTTTATGCGTATTTTGGTGCATATACTGGAATCTCACTTTTTTCCAAGGCTCTATTAATTTTTTGTTTTCTTCTTTATTATTACCTTCTTACTCTCTGTAGATGGATGTTGAACTATATCTAATTTTCTTCTGCCAACTCAATCTTCTATTGAGCCTGTCTCTCTAGTGAAGTTTTCTTTTTTTTTTTTGAAGTTTTCATTTTGATTATTGTATTTTTCAACTCCAGAATTTCTATGTTGCTGTTTAAGTAATTTTGTTTCTCACTGCTGTTCTCTATTTGATGAGACATTGCTGACATTACTATCATCCTCTCCTTTAATTCCTTAAGTGTGATTTCCTTTAGTTCTTTGAACATATTTATAATGGTTGCCTTAAAGTTTTGTCTATTTCACCACCAAGGCCCCTTCAATGCCATGCCTTTGAAATATTTATCTGCTTGACCTGTCAAAATAAAAAACAAGAGGTATATTAAAATATCCCACTAAAAATATGGTTTTGTGCTTTCTTTCCCTTATATTTCTAACTTTTAGCTTTCCAAATTTCATAGACACATAAAAGCCTTTTCTTTCTATTTTGGTGTTTTTAATTTTTTGATTTTTTAAATTTTTTATTTTTAAGAGACTTTATTTATTTATTTGACAGAGAGAGAGAGAAAGAGAGAGGGAACACAAGCAAGGGGAGTGTGAGAGGGAGAAGTAGGGTTCCTGCTGAGCAGGGAGCCAGATGTGGGGATTGATCTCAGGACCTTGGGATCATGATCTGAGCTGAAGGCAGATGCTTAATGGCTGAGCCACCCAGGTGCCCCTATTTTGGTGTTTTTTAAACACTGAGCAACTATAAATTAATATTTGGCATGATGAGTATCAGAATATGTACCCATCAAATTTAAGCAAAAGAACGCTATCACTAATTTTTTCATTTTTTGTTTTGAAGAACAAATTTGGAGGATTTCACAGTACAAGATCTAAAGACATTACTATGTCACCAAAATATGTCATTGTGGTATTAGCGCAAGGGTAGATAGACAAATAGACCAATGGCGCAGAACAGAGAGTCTGGGAATAAATCCACACATATATATGGACCCTTAGTTTATAATAGAAGTGACAAATACAGAGTAGTGGATTTGGTTTGTAGAAGCTCAAATATTAACAGTTATCCTGTGTGAGTTATATATGTTACAAATATTTTTTCCCAGTTTGAAGCTTATTAACCCTTTAGCTTCAATTTTTCTCTTCTCAGTTATACAATTTTTTTTTGTTTTTTAATTTGTACATGGTAGAATCTGTTGATATATTCTTTTTGAAATTCTAGGTCTCATGCATTATTTAGGGGAAACTCCCTAATCCGTGTATATAGGAAAATGTTTTACTCTAATGGGTTAAAAAGTTTTTTCTAGGGTGCCTGGGTGGCTCAGTTGGTTAAGCGACTACCTTTGGCTCAGGTCAGGATCCCAGAGTGTGGGGATCAAGTCCCGCATCGGGCTTCCAGTCTGCTTCTCCTTCTGACCCTCTCCCCTCTCGTGCTCACTCTCTCTCTCAAATAAATAAATAAAATCTTTAAAAAAAGGTTTTTTTCTAATACTTAGATCCTTAACTCATCCAGAACTTCTTTTGTGAATAGTGTGTGGTAGGTGTGTAACAAACAGCCAATCGTCACTCTCCCCTCTGTTGACTGATCCTTTCTTTCCCCCAGGAACTTAAAGGGCCATTTTTCATCTTCTAAATTCCCACATGTAACTGCTGCTGTGGGGTTTTCTATTCTGTTCCCCTGGTCCATTTGTCTAGTCTTGGACCAGTATCACACTGCTTTAATAGCTGTGAGTTAAGGGTATATTTTAATTTTGGGGGGTAGGACAAGTGTCTGTTCAGTATTTTCCCCTAAGCCCGTGGTGAATTCATGAGGGTACCTTCTAAGGTCTTCGGAGTCTAGAAATGCTGAGGCCAGGCAGAGCATGTAGATTCTACAGAAATATCTTTGGTGCTAGCCTTCATAGCAAGGACCACAGAAATACCCTGGACAGAATTATAGCCTCCGACTTCCTCTGAGCCCCATGATGCTCCAACATTTCACTTTTCCAGAGTCAATTCTCTTTCCTATTCTTGTTAGCTGCAATATTATACCTCAACATCTCTGAAAACCACCATTTCTTCATTGACTCCTTTGGGGTGAATTTTCCTTCTAATTTACAGAGCAAAAACAAACCGTAATATGAGAACTTCTTAACGGCAAACTTACAAACCTGCACCTGAATCTATTATTTCTTCTTCTCCTCTTGTTAAAATGGTAGGATGGTCCTACCCTCTCCCTCCTGGGCTCTATTAAGGAAGATGTGGTCCTATGCCCTCCATTCCCATTAGGGAATAGCTCCTGTCCATCCTCCCTATCTGTGTTTAAATGTGCCGTCCCTCTCATCCTTACACAACACACACACACACACACACACACACACACACACACACACACACACACCCTTTTCACTCCAGACTTCCCTGCAGCCATCCTGCTATCTCCTCTTGCTCAAAGCCACACTGGTAGAGAAAGTTGTCTAAACTCATCATTCTTCTCCTCCCACTCGTTTCTCAGTCTGCTGCAAAGGTCACCTGTCACCTGTTAAGTCTTTACTAATATTCTTGACTCTGATCGTGGTCTCCTTCAGTCAGTTTCTCACTGTAGCAGCTGGAATAAATCCTTTGAAGATGCAAATTTGGACACATTCTTTCTCTGCTTTAAAAGCTTTCATGACTTCTTATTGATCTCAGATAAGATCCAAACTCCTTGGCAAGGCCTCCACTGTCAGTCTCCTTAATCTCTTCAGCCCTCTCCAACCACAAGCTCTGGTCACACCTTGCTTCTCACTGTCCATGATTGGCTCTCTACGCCTCCCCCGGTCTTTTGTTTTGCACCTTCGCCTGGCTCACTCGTACTTACCTCCTGCCCTCCAGCAAAAGGTGGGAAGCCTTTTCTGACCTGCACCCCTCCAAGACCAGATGAGGTCCCCTTCTTTGTGTCTCCCTGGCACCCGGTACTTTATCCCTGCTATGTGGTACTTCCCAGTTTCTTTCTCTCTGTCTCCAACTAGACCAACAACTCTTGAGAACGGGGATCATTTCCTAATCACCATCTAACACCGACATTGAGCAAAGCACCTAGCACATAGCAGATGGTCTATAGATTTTAAAATAAATGAATAAATAAATAGCTCCTGTAATAGCCTGGAAGGTCAGCATCATCTGTGACTGTTTTTTTTTTTTGGTACCTAAAGAAGACTGTTTATTTTTATTGTGGTGAAAAAAAACACATATCATAGAATATACCCTCTCGACCATTTTTAAATGCACGGCTTAGTAGTTATACTGCATTTACATTGTTGTGAAATACATCTCCGGAACACTTTCTCTGGCAGCGCTAGAACCCATACCTGTTGTGCAGACACTTGTTCTTTCTCCCCTTCCTCCTATCCTATATCCTGTACCTACGTATGGGAATCCTTCAGATACCTCATGTAATGGAATTGTTCAGTATTTGCCGTTTTGTCACTGGCTTGTTTTACTTAGTGTCATATTTCCGAGTCTCTTCCATGTAGCGTGTTGATAGGATTGCCTTTCTTTTTATTTATCATTATTTTTTTTTTATTTAAATTCAGTTAATTAACATGTAGTGTATTATTAGTTTCAGAAGGAGATTCAGTGATTCATCAGTCTTATATGACACCCGGTGCTAATTACATCGCGTGTCCTCCTTAATACCCATCCCCCAGTTACCCCACCCTCCCATTCCCCTCCTGCCCAGAATCCCTGGGTTTGTTGCCTATGATTAAGGGTCTCTTATGGTTTGTCTCCCTCTCTGATTTTGTCTGGCTTTATTTTTCCCTCCCTTCCCTTATGCTCCTCTGTTTTGTTTCTTAAATTCCACATATGAATGAAATCATAGGATAATTGTTTCTCTGATTGACTTAGAATTTCCTTTCTTTTTAAGGCTTCAGAGTACCGTACTGTATAGATATAACACATTTTGTTTATCCATTTACCCACTGATGGACATTTGGGTTGCTTCCAACCATCGGTGACTTTTTATGATTTTCTCTAGTACTTATAATTCTGTTTTTTTGAAGTTTCTGACCCTACCACATTCAAATACAGTACTTCAGATACTATAAGCAAACATATGCTTTCTAGAAATACAAAGGGCTTTATTAAATGTAATATTTTGTTGTCATTATAGTTATTCAACTCTTTCTAATAAAAATTTTATCTTTAGAATGCATATATAGCTCATATATATTTCACTGTATCAAGCCTTGTTAAGAACAAAACCACTTATATAAGACTAGGTATCAATCAGTTTAATCAGATGAATAAGATTCATCTTTATAAGGTCAAATTAGGGGCACCTGGGTGGCTAAGTGGGTTGAAGCCTCTGCCTTCTGCTCAGGTCATGATCTTAGGGTCCTGGGACCGAGCCCCAAATCAGGCTCTCTGCTCAGCAGGGAGCCTGCTTCCCCCCCCCCCCCGCCCCTCTCTGCCTGCCTCTCTGCCTACTTGTGATCTCTCCCTCTCTGTCAAATAAAGAAATAAAATCTTTAAAAAAAAATAAAATCTATAGGGTCAAATTAACTTAGAAGTATAAAATTCTTACTTGAGAGTCTGCAACTATATATATAAACTATATATAACATATATGTATAAAATCATTCAATAAAATAGAGAACATAGTATCATATAGAATTTACAACATATATATCACTTCCAAGGCAAAGTGTGTATCTCTTTTGAAAGAAAGAACATAAGTAATTAGTCTTGATTTTGTTCAAACAACAGACAGCCCAGAGGAAAACATTTTTAATCAACACCTGAGATCAGGTGCGGGTGGATAGAGTTCTGTGCACTCATGGTCAAATTACAGCGCAATCCATACAAACAAGCCTTCAGTTCCTCAAGGGATAAAGACAAAGGAAAGGTGACCAAAAAAAAAAAAAAAAAAAACCACCAAAAACCCAAAAAACCCAGTAATAGTCCAAGTCTATTCCTTTAAGCAATTACCCATGTTAGGCATATCTTTTCTTCCAAGCATCACCTTCTTTTCTTCTTGCTGAGTTTTGAGAATTTAGTGGCCACTGGTTAGGACTAATTCAAATGGACATTTAGAGCAGTTCTTTATCTGCTATTGTTAACAATGATATAATGTACTTCCTTGTATCTTTCTCTGCGTGCGTGATGATCTTCTCAGAAGAAATGATGGAATTGAAATGATCAGGTCAAAGGATGGGCACACTTCTAGGGTTTTTATTGCAAATTGCCAAATGACCTTCCAGAAAGATTCTATAAAATTGCTTCCCCCCCACCCCAATCAATTTACCTTCTCGCTGATGCATTTGTTAACATGTTTTTTGATTATTTATAATCAAAATAGAAAATGGTATCTCTTTGATTTGATTCGCATTTGTTTAATAAAAGATATTTTTTCATGTCTCAGGCCATTAGTATTTCTTGTGAAATGCCTGTTGATATCCCCTACCTTTGTTAATATTGTGGTGTTCATCTTCTGATTATTGATTTTCTTTTCTTTCTTTTTTTTTTTTTAAGTAGGAGGAGGCCCAGCATGGAGCCCAATGTGCGGCTGGAACTCAAGACCCTGAGGTCAAGACCTGAGCTGAGATCAGGAGTCGGCTGCTTAACCAACTGAGCCACCCAGGCGTCCCTGATTATTGATTTTTAAGAGTTTCTTGTATGATAAGGAAATTGATAACTGTTATGTATTGCAAATATTTCTCTAGTTCCTCATTTGTTACTAAGTTTATTTATAGTATGTTTTTATATCCAGAAGTTTTAAATATTTATGTGATCAATTTTGTCAGTCATTTCCTTTGTTTTTGACCTGGGAGCCAAAGTTAAGTAACCTCCACATGGCATGTTCCTATCCCATAGGGAAGCAACTTGCTAACTTCCCTGAGAGCCCTGTGGCAGGGGTTGGGTTAATGAGGAAATTTTTCTGGCTGTCTTTGTGCTTGGGAAGTCTTACCTCTTGTTGGCCATTGGCTCCTCTCTGGCAATGATAACCAATGGTATCTGCCTAGCAACACGGTGGGCGTCACAGGGGATGAGGGAGGGGTCCTTGTCTCTGCAGCACAATGGCTGCTTCTACTCCCAAAACACCAGCACAAGCTGATCTGACCATGGAACAGTGATCAAAAATAGAAAATTAACATTGACCTGGTACTAGCGATAAATCTATAGACCCAATTCGATTTTCTCCAGTGACCCCACTATATCTTTTTTCTGGTCTGACATTTACTCATGATTAGATTGAAATCATGCATTTTGGCCAGAATGCCTCAGAAGTCACGTGCCTTTCTCAGTGCCTCCTAATCGGGGTCTGTGATGTTAATTCGGGGTCTGTGATGTTAATTCGTCTTAGTGCTGCTGATGGTAACTTGGAGCACTTGGTTAAGGTGGTATCTTTCAGGGTTCTCCAATGTGAGGTTATTAATTTTCCCATTGTAATTAATAAGTATCTTGTGGTGAGATACTTTGAGAATATGCAAACATCCTGTTTCTCATTATCCTTTCACTCATTGATTTTAACCTTCATTGATGATTCATTCTCACCAGTTATTACAATGGTGTTTGTCTGAAGGTGATTTGCTCTTTCACTAATTCTTCCCACGTTTAGTAATTGGAATTTGTTATAAGGAAGAGCCATTTCTTTTCTGTGATTTATTTGGTTATTCAATTATTTATTTATGTCGATATGGACTCATGGCTATTTATTTTATTCTGCAACTTATAATTCTTTAATATTAATTATCCGATTTATTTCATTGGTTACTATTTGTATTTTAAATACAAATATAAATAATACATATTTAATATTATTTATTTAATATTATTGTATAAATACAATAATAAATAATATTATTTATAATATTATTAAAATAATAATAAATTTATTGCTGATTATTTAACATTATATTCTATTTAATATAATGTATTGTGTTATTTAATATTATTTATTATTTAATTATAATATTTATTTATTACTCATTTGTCCCAGAGTTGGCCATTGGGAACTTCAAATTAACTCCTAAGTTTTTGTGATATGTCTCCATCAGTTTCTGAGCCTTTCTTTACTTCCTGGAATGAGGAGATGTGCTAGATTCTTCTTGTGTTTTCCGTGCCCAATTCTGGAATCAACCGCTTCAACAGGGAACCCTAGTTCCACTCACTGAAGGGAGATATTTAGTTCCATCATTTAGTTCCTAGGGGGGAATCATTACTACTGGCGTGTTTTTGCTTTGGGGTCCTCTCCGTGGACGAGGCTAGAGGACACACATGACTACATACCCCCACACACCTACACACATCTGTATTTATTTCTGTATCTATCAATCTGTCTATATACTACAAATCATGAATTTGTCCTAATAACCTCAGACTCCAACCCAACACCACAGGATTGATTCAAGCCTTCCTTCCCCTTTATTTGTTACTTCTTTCTCCAACAGCGAGAAACTCGATCTCGTTACCCAAATATATCTACTTGTTTGCTCGGTCCTAGCATGTATGTAAAATCATTGCACAATTGCTACCGTACACCTTTGAAAGATTCAGGAACTAGTACCTATTAATTGTTGCCAGTTATTTTTGCTGTTATCCAATCCAAATACCATTTTCTAAAGTTATTCAGGTTAGATCCTTTCTTTGCCACAGTGTGGCTATATTGTTCATTTGTAGTGCAGTTGGGTTCATTGGTTACTATTTGTATTTTACTTTGGGTTCCTCCCACATCCTGGTTGGTGTTAACTGTCTATTTATTTCTGGGGTGCGGGAAACTTGACCATTATATGAGGACCATGAAGAACATGGTCTTCACAGTCAGAGCTATACAAAAAGGTACGCTTACTCTCCCCCTCATCTACTCTACCCTCTTTCCAATTCCCATCCACCCTTGTAGATAACCAATCTCATTAGTTTCTGGTTTATTCATCCTGTGTTTCTTTTGCATTAATGATCTCCTGCCAAATCTTGATGGCAAACAGGCAAACACGGTAGCCAGGGCTTAAAAGGACAAGGTAATGAAGAGTACAGATTTCTCAAGGTGGAAGGCGTGGGTCCGTTCGACGGATGAGCTACTTAGACCAGAAGAGGTGCCAGCCAAGGGTCAGGAAACTCTAGTATGGGTGGTAGGGGAGGCCGGGGATGAATATTGGTGTAGTCTTGAGGTCGGTGGCAGCAAATCTTTCCAAGAAATGGGACCATCCAGAATCCTAGAGAAGCTCTTCCCAGGTGGGACTAATTTATTGTAAGTAAGAAGTGGACTCAGGCCGTGGAAGAGTAGACGTCGTGGTGTACCCCCCACCCCACGTTTCCGCATTCCCATTCGGGACGGAGACCCTCACTGCCCACCCACTGCATTTTCTGATCCCTCCTAAGTACCTGGTGCAGTGTGTTACGTGCATAAAACAGAACCTTCTCTTCCTATAAGAACAGAGTATAGCAGACAGGAGAAGAGCAAAAAACACCACAGTGTGCATTTTAATGTTAAATCCTATGCCACTGAGAAGAAAGAGGAGGGCCAGAGGAACTGGAGTAGTCAGCAGAGCTGAGACCAGCCTGGGTCTTGAGGGGTCGGGAGAGTCTGGGTGCATGGAACCGGGAAGGAGTGGCCACCGGGGCAGCAAGCAGGAGTAGTGGGCATTTCTAGCCTTTTCTTTTCTTTTCTTTTCTTCTCTTTTCTTTTCTTTTCTTCTCTTTTTTTTTCTTTTCTTTTCTTTTCTTCTCTTTTTTTTCTTTTCTTTTCAGATTTTTATTTATTTGACAGAGAGAGAAAGAGAGATCACAAGTAGGCAGACAGCCAGGGGGAAGTAGGCTCCCCACTCCCCATGCGGGGCTCGATCCCAGGACCCTGAGATCATGACCTGAGCCGAAGGCAGAGGCTTTAACCCACTAAGCCACCCAGCCACCCCCATTTCTAGCTATTCTCCATCGTTTCCCACTTCCTTTCCCCTTTCCTCTCTGCCCTAGACACGTTGTGACCCCACAAGATGTTCTGGTTGCTGCACCTTGGTTTCACTGATAGTTTAGCCAAGATAAAGCAAGGGAAAATATTCTGTTTTGGCTCTTAAGTTTCCCCGAGCTTTGCCACCTGTAGGTTTGTTCGGGTCTCTTTAATAGCAGTAGAACAAGTCTCCAACTTTGCTCCCCAAGTATTTCTTGGCCAGGTCCATGGAGCCCCACCATGAGGCCCTGCACCACTAACACGGTCCCTTGACCACGACCAAGGTCTCTTGAGGACAGGCCCTTCGGCACAAGCGCTATTTTGGCTTCTTCTTTGCAGAGTTGATCCCCCAGGCCAAGGAGGGTGGATTCCTGATGTTTACAAAAACACAAATCCTCCAGGCCTCAAAGCAGCTCCCCCCCCAGCTGAAGAAATGGGGTCACTCACAGCAGTGGGGGAAGATGTCCCTGTCTTCATAAAGACTGCTAAATAGTGCTTGCCTCTCCCAATGCCAGATGTGTCCCCAGAAGCCTTTGCAAAGAAAAAGAAAACAACAGGGCGCCTGGGTCTCAGTTGGTTAAGTGTCCGACTCTTGATTTCAGCTCGGGCGATGATCTCAGGGTCACGAAGTCAGTCCTGTGTTGGGCTCGGTGCTGAGCGTGGAGCCTGCTTGGGATTCTCTCTCTCCTTCTCCCTCTGCTCCTTCCCCTGCTTGGCATGAACTTGCAAACATTCTCTCTGAGAAAAGAAAGAAAGAAAGAAAGAAAGAAAGAAAGAAAGAAAGAAAGAAAGAAAGAAAGAAAGAAAGAAAGAAAGAAAGAGAGAGAGAGAGAGAGAGAGAGAGAAAGAAAGAAAGAAAGAAAGAAAGAAAGAAAGAAAGAAAGAGAAAGAAAGAAAGAAAACCAAGAATTGGGTCCTAGGTAGCAAATGCTTTTTGGAATTATTTTTGTGCCTCCCATGTGCCACATACTATGCCAGCTTCTTTCCATGTCAGTTTACTTAATCCTCATAAGGACTCCTTGTGGTGTGTACCGCCCACCTTCTCTGCAGATGAGAAACAGAGCTATAGCTACGTCCAACACAGCCGCCATCACTCTTGTCTGTCTGCAGAGCCCATCACACTGCCGTGATGGAGACAGATGTCATATAGATCATACATAAGCCGAAAACAAAAGACAAAACCCAAACACCCATTTAGCTTCAGTTTGGTGCTTCATAGGCACTGGAATAACTCGCATGACAATTATTATGTAGCTGGCAATCGGTGCATATTCAGTGGGGTCAAGATATAAGACCCTTCTGGGCCCACAAAAGATATAGATGAGCTCTCCGGATATGCATGACGTCATAGCCTTCTCTTAGGTATATAGATGGCCCGTACCTACCTTTATATACACGAATGGCAGGTACCTGGCCTCAGGCCCACAGATGCATACAGCTCTCCTCGTGTGTGTGGATGGCCTGTACCTACCTCCGCTCACATGGTACACACCCAGCCCTGTGCACACAGGTGATACGTACTATTCTTAAGTGCACGGGTGACACCTTAACTCACGGGATAAGGAAGTCTGACACGGGGTGAAGTGCATTATAAAATGGACATTCACACCATCTACTAACTGTTCAAGTTTAAGCCATGTCAGATTTTTCTCTTTCATGCATTGTACCCGCTTACAGAAGTTAGGGTGTCCTAAGACCACCATTCAGCATC
>CM052803.1:13985273-14037592 GCA_028533885.1 Nasua narica | reverse complement strand
AAAATACAGATATGGCCCAGATCTTCTGTCACAGACAGTTAATCTGGTATACTGAATTTTCAGAAACTTTCCAAATATAAATTTATGGTAAGTACTTAAGTATTATCATAAGTACTTAAGATACATTTAAGCTACATGCATAAGCTTGCCTAGTAAACTTTTATTTTTTTTAATTTTTTTTTCCTAGTAAACTTTTATTGATCTGGCTTTCTAAACAATAAGAGACTTGAAATTACCAAATTTTTCCTAACTCTATGGAAGCAATAAGATATGGTGACTAAGAAAACTATTCTAAAAAACACCTTTTGGGCTATACTAGAGAGTCGACATGAACACCTTCAGTAGTCTGTGTATTTCAGTGCCTGAATCATCAAAGCTCTATGAAGCACAGCTTGACCTTGAAGGGTGTTTTAGTCTATAATTTTACAATAGAACTTGTTTATAATTCATGTATGAGCATCATGGTAATAACAGCTACTACTTTGGAGTTCCTACCACGTGCCGAAAGGCAGGCACCTTTCTGGGGGCCAAACACACATGAACTCCTTTAACCCCAAGAGCAATCCTCTTGGGTAGATACTGCCGTAATCCCTATTCGCAGATGACCGAGAGGTAACATAATTTGCCCAAGGTCACACAACCATTAAGAGGTTAAGCTGTGGGGAGAACAGCTTGATACTAGAATCCACACCTATTGGGTAACTAAAATAATCCTAGTAGGTCTCAGGTAAGTAGCATAATCTAACAAGACATCCTACTTCGCAAGTCCTCAGAGGGAGAGGGGATTTTGATGTACTACTTCTTTATAAACTCTTTGGATTTGTAGAATATGGATCGGATATCAGTGAGGCAAAGATCGATGCAGGAAATCTTTTATTAAGAGGGTTTAGGGTCCCGTGACTCGGAAGAGAGCAACACAGTGGATCTCCTCAACCCAGAGACGGCCTCCGCCAGGCTCTCCTCCTTTCTTTATGGTGAGAGCAAAGCTTTCCAAGGTTTCCCATCTCTCTTGGGGTAAAAATCAGAACCCTTTCGGGGGCCACAGGCCTCATCAACCTCACCAGTCTCCACTGGGACACAGTGCCTCGCTACTCTTGGCCTTACATTTCTCCCATCATAAAACCTTTTGGATAAGACATTTCCTCTGTCTGGTACCTACCACCACTTCATCTGTGCCACTTAGGCAAGTCCTAACTCATCTGTTGGGCCTTCCCCGAACCATGGGCCACATCTGGTTCCCTTATAAACTCACAGCATCTTGTACTTCTTTCTTGTATTTATGAAAGTGGTAACAGAAAAACTGTGTAATTACTGAATGTCTGTCTCCCTGGCTCCAGGGGCAAGCTTCATGTAGGCAGGGGCTGTGTTTATCTTGTTCTTTGTTAAATCCCCAGCACTTAGCCACAGCCCAGCAGGTAATTAGCCCCCAATAAATATTTGTCAACTAAGTAGAATTACCAGCCCTCAGTGAAGAGGAAATAAATACTTGAGTCTCCTTGGCATTAACCAGGCCTGCTGAGCGTGGAAGACCTGCCCAGGTCTTCAGAGAATGCGGGAGCACTTTGCAGAGTGGTCAGTAAGCCAGAGAATAAACGAATATACCTATGAAAAATGTTTTTTTAGACAACTTTTAAGTGATTGGCAAGTGGCTAGGGCAAAATTACGATTTTGTGAGCAATAAAATACAATCCAATTTTAACAGTCCTAAAATCTTGATCAAAGAAATTTCAAATCAGAACACTGAGGGCCAAAGTAAAAAACATAGTGGTTTTGATGGTATTATGTCTTGCTACCAAGTATGTTTCTATAGTTATCGCTCTTCGCTTTTAGTTGCAGCCCTTTCAATTTCATGTTTTATCTTTAGTTTTGCAAAGGTTTTTTTTTTAATCATCTCTTTACTGATTCCTCGAAACAATCTTAGGCGGGGAACCGGTGCCATAGCCTGGGTGATGAAGAAATGTTTCCTCTTTCAAAGACTATTTTTTGGACGATAAGAATTGCTAAAGAGGAAGCAATCAAACATATCGCGCTGGCTCTGTCCTCCACCCAGCGCGCTGCTTCCTGGTCCTAGACGCTTTCAGATCCTCCTGCGAAGTGCCCCTGGACACATAAAACCGGACTGCCATGCGTTTTTTGTTTTTTTTTTGTGGGGTTTTTTGTTTGTTTTTGTTTTTTAGATCCCATCTCTCAGTCTTTTCACCTGGAAGACGACACACAGGAATCGGTGGCTCAAATCCAATTCGTTTCCCGGTGACAACGAACCACAGTTTGCAGCGTTCACCAATGTGACATCAGTCCTAAGCCTACGCTGGGAAAATGTGGCTCCACTCGTTTTCCGACAAGCCTGCACCTGTCTTCGCGGCCGTGGGGTCCTGCACTTCCCTCCAGGCTCCGCCGGGCGCCCCGCAGTCCCGGGAGTCGCGTCTCCCGGGAGGAGCTTCTCCGGGGACCGTCCCTGCGAGGGACGCCTCCCCGAGGACGCGGGGAAACCCAGACGGGCTTCGGTGATTCAAAAAAACCACCGCAGGAAGTTGGGCCTCTTAAAGACAGGTGCTGCCTTCGCAAGGCCTCAGCTCCCCAACGCCTCCAACTCTGACAGGTCCTTTCTCGCCGCGGGTCGCCCACAGCCCGTGGTTGCCGCCCCGCGCGAATCGCGGAGGATGCGGACGGCGCCAGGAGCGGCCGTCTGCTCCCGCCACACCCGTCCGCCCCGCCGCGCCGCGCCGCAGCCAACGCCTCCGCCACGTGCCCGCCTCCCGCAGCCAGGCCTCTCGCGATTGGCTGACGGCGCCGCCCGTCGCGAGGGGCGGGCGCGTCACCCGCAGGCCGGCGCTCCTATTGGTCGTGGCAGCGGCGGCGGCGGCGCGCGCGGCCCGGGCGAGGAGGGGAAGCCGGTGGAGGCGGCGGCGGCGGCGGCGGAACGGGCGGAGGCAACCGGTTTCGTAACCGTCGCTCCTCCTCGGAGACTCGCGGGTTGCGAGGCCTGGGTCCGTCGGACCGCGCCGCGCGGGGCCGCTTGGAGTGGAGGCCGCCTGGGGGCGGGCGGGCTGGAGGCGCAGGTAAGGAGGCCGCGGGCGGGCGGGCTGAGGGAAGAGGAGGAGGCCGCGGCGGAGCCAGCCGCTTGCCTGGATGCCGGCCGGGCCCGAGGAGACCCGGCCTGGCTTGAGGCAGCCGGCTGGCCGGGAGGGCGCCCCGCGCGGCCCGCGACGCGGGCGGGGGCCCCGCGCGGCGTCTGATGCAACCTGCCGGCAACACCCGGCGGGGCCGCTGAGCTCATCTCTGGCCAAGGCCCAGCGCCGCGGCGCCACCCGCCGACCCCCGCGCTCCTCGCCGGGAGCCCCTAGCCGCCGGCCCGGGACGGGGCGGGATGGGGCGGGGGACGTGGTGTGCCCCTCCAGAACCCGGCGTCTGTTGGAGAAACGGGCAGTGGTGACAGGTCAGGCGCGTATTGGCCCCCGGGGATACAGGGTGTTCTCCAGAGCAGCAGTAGGTGGACCGTCCCTTACTGTAGTGCCACATCGGATCTTGCCCGCCCCTCCAAGACCGCTCGGTGCTACGGTTGCGAAGTGAGAGCGTTCAAGTAAGCAGGGAGCGCAGTTGATGTTGAACTTCTTGACTTTACAGAACTAGTCCCGTGCTTACTTGCGGAGCTGTAATTTGAATATCCTGCACTTCACTGCTTAACGATGTTAGATGAACGTGCAGCTACCGCCGGTGGACTAGGAAAGAGAAGGGCCAGAAACGGAGCGCTTCGTTAGCCGGTCGCAGCGAGCACAGTCAAGAAAATAGCTAGCAGAGGTGTCTAGGTGAAGAGGATGGAAATGCATGTTTGAGGGGGAAGGATCATCTATCCTCCCAAGGGAGGTTGTATGTTTTTATTCTTCAGAAGGTTTAATTGGTTGGCCTTGTGTCTGAGGTTTCTGTTGTAATCTGGCACCTTAAAACGTGTGGGTTTCAGAAAGGTTTTCAGGTTAGTGGGTTACACAAAAATTGGTAGTTTCCTCCAGGAGCCTACGCTCAGCAAATCTTTAGGTGAAGAGTTTCCCCTTAAATTCAGATAGGATAACGCGACTCCCAAATAAATTTTGGAAAGGAAATACTGTAAGGGCTTACTATACTAAGAAATTTTGCATTTTAAAGTTCTTAATCCTGAAAAGTTAAACATCTGGTCAGGTATTACCACTTGATCAGTGTTGGGGATGAGCTATTCTTAAAGTGGATTCTCTGTTTCTGGAAAAATTTACTATAAACAAGGCTGAGTAATTAAAGGATGCCAGGGAGCTGAAGAATTTTTCGATTTCTTGATTTCCTGCTTCTGGTGGGTGCACTTGGCTGATTCAGTCATTTTTAATACCTGCCTGAAAAACAGGAGGAAACACAATTTCATTTTTTCAGAGTATCCTTTTAATTCTCCAGAGCACATCATGACTGTCAGCAGTTGTCTAATTTTGGAGAGGTGGTTTCATATGTAGGGATTTAGACAGCACAGGGTGAGTACCACAGTCCGTGGTAAAGACAAATAGGACCTCAGGAGGCTGAATTTGGTCTTATGGTCTAGGATTGCCTCACCTGATCACAGTAATGGTAAATGTGGGCAGCCATAATTCCAGGTGTGTTGTATATTCTTGGGAGCGAGTGCTTCCACGGGGTTCTTGTAGGTACGTTGGTCTCCTACCTTTTTGGCTTTCCAGCCCTATCGACTAAAAAAAAAATTTTTTTTTTGAGTATGATTTCCTAATAGAGGTGTATTTATAAACAATGTGTGTACTGTTTTTTTGTATGTTGTAAATCCTACCAAAAGTAGATTAAAAAGATGTTAAAAAAAAGACAAATGAACATACATTTTCTCCGTACTCCAGTGGACCATTCATGTACTCCCCGAAGGGATGTACCCTCCTTCATGGACCCCCGTGTTGGGTCATAGAGCAAGCAGCGGCAGCTAAATAGAAATCCTGCTCATTTGGGTATGTATTGACTTTGCTTACCTTGACATCACATATTGTACCGAGTTGTCAGATCCTGGCAACACGTACCTAAGAACTTGAGGTTATTCATTGGAACACATAACTGGCTAAACAGAAAATAAAGGTTCTTAAATGAGATAAAGCAAAGACCAGACAAGAAATGTTCATTGTGTAAACTAAGCACTCGAAGTAGTAAGTGGAATTGTATTCTTATTTTCCTGTACACCTTTAACCAAGAACTTAGGGTAGGAAGACTATAATATCTTACTAACACTCTTGATTTCATTATGATTGTTTTAAGAGATTTCAGTGCTAGAGAATCTCGTTTTTATATAGGACATTTATAAAAATAAATGTTTTCTCTTCGGCTCTGAGCCAGCATTGGATAACTATTTCTCCAGCACCACCACTCCGTGGCTGGCCCTGCACTAGATGTTGGCCATATGGATTTGAAGACCGAGTCCTGTCTCTAGCTGCGTCTGCAGGGAGCCACATGACAGAGCTGGCCTTGACAGAGAACCTAGGGGAGCAGATTGGACAGCCACACAAAGAAAAGAGCAAGCGTGACCGTTTAGGGGATCGGTAGTGGTTCGGTATTACTGAGACGTGAAGCATAAGGGAGCAAGCGCTGAACAGAGCTGGACGCCGGAGCAGGTTTGAGTGCTCAGTGGCCCTGGAGACCGTGGTTGAAGGGTGCAGTGCTAAACCAGAGGGGACGAGTGCCCCCGGGAGATGACGTCAGCCTGAGGCAATTCTGTGGTGTTAGGACAGAGAGGGATGGTGGTTCTTTGGGAAGGCGGACGGGTAGAATTGTCAGATACCGATGATTATACAGATCGGGAGTAAGGGAGAAACATCTGTGAGTATTTGGAGTCTAGATGCTCACTGAGGAAATTTGAGTTAAGAATTTATTTTGGGGAGCATGGTGAGGAATATCTGGTTGTACATAACGTTAACGTTGTACATAACGTTGAAAAAGAAATAACAGAAGGATTAGGAAAAATCTTGGCAAGTTTACTTTCCCAAATGAAACTTGAGAGAAATTTGTTTTACTCGTTCTAACCTTTCTGAGTTTTCAGTGTGTTACTTATTTGAATGAACACTACCTGAATTAAGAAATTTGAATTTAAAAAAAATTTACCTAATCAGACTGTCTTTCTTAAGATTCATTGTTAATCTGTAGCATTGACTTTAAACCTCAGTGTCAACGGAATCATTTGGAGGTCCCTTTAAAACAAGATTGCTCAGCCCTATTCCTAGGGCTCCTGGTTCTTATGTGTGGGTGGGGGGCAGCCTGAGAATTTGCATTTCTGACAAGTTCCCAAATGAGGCTGCTGCTGGTCCAGGGACCACACTTTGAGAACTGCTGCTCTTCAGTCTGTCTCCTGCTCCCTGCTTGAATGATTCAAATACAAGGAAACGAGGCACCGCCCTGCTTCCTGTGGAATGAACTTTGGAATAGTGTTTGTCCACATAGGAGCCAGACTTTCGTTTAGGACTGAATATCCCGATTTGAAATAAACTGATTTTTTTTCCCCGTTGTAGGTGCTCAGTGAATGTTTGTGGAAGAAACAAAACCATAAATGATAGTGGAAACTGTGAAATGTATAACTTTGGAGGCAGCTATCTTGCTTGTGTAAAAACCGAATTGGTAATCTAGAGTTAAGTATCTTGGACCACTTGGCCCTATGACCCCCTTTACTTGGTTTACTTTCCTTAATGGATATGGTTTTCACTTAAAACTTACTTTGTTGGCTTTGGTTGAGGAACCTTAAAAAAAAAAGATAATTTTTGAGTTCTTTTTATTATTTCCAAGTTTCCTTGCTCATATCATTACCAACTTGATACTCTTTGTTTTTCAAGCAAAGGGCATATTTTCAAAGCCCCTCCTACTATGTTCAGCCTAGTACCCTAGCAAGATGAGTCAGGCTGAGGTAAAAGAGCTCTTCCCCATTCCACTATCTTTGGGTTACAAAAACAGGTGCGAACATCACTGAATTTGGAGCCTGTATTAAAAGTTTTTAGTGACTTGGGAATAAAAAGCAGAGCATAAGGGCTCTTTTAGTTTTTAGTGACTGAAGTTGGTGGTATATTTTCAGAGTCAGAAGACATCTTAACATTCTACGTCCCTCATTTGCAGATGGGGAAGTCGAGGCCCAAAGAGGGAAATGATAGGTCCACAGCAAAACTGGGGGAGCCAGGACAAGAATTGACCTGGTTCCGGCTCTGTGCTTTTTGGATCATTGTTATCTTTGAGCTGTCTCTAGAGATTAGCTTTAAAGATTAAAAACATAACTGGTGTATGAAAAATAAAAAAGTTAAGATGACCATGATAGTTGAGACAATCCCAGGAGAAGTGTTAAAAAAGTTTTAAAAGTCGCCCAAAATTCTTACGCTCACTTTACACAAATAAATAAGCAATAATGTAGATGGCCACTAACACTTATTAGTGGTAAGGTGGCCCAAATTAATACTGAACTGCCACTGTTTAACTGGAAGGAAAAAATAGGCAACATATTATCCAGGAAAATTGTGAAATGTCCATTATTGAAGATAGACTTGGAGTAGATATCCATCCGTGGTTTGGAAGGAAGCTTTCTCTTTTGCCTTAGTTTTGGAGTGAGAACAGATGACCCACTAACTCAGGGCTGCATGCATGGTTTTGAAAACAATTGAAAATAATGATAATGTGGACTTTTTAAAAGGAAAGATTTTTAAAAGCAGACCAGTGAAGAGTGTTTATATAAGAAATGCCTGGCTAAAGGTTTGGGTGAAGCTACCGGTGTTTACTAACTGAGCTTTTCTTAAAAACTGTGAGATGTACTGGGGTGCCTGGGTGGCTCAGTCCGTTAAGCCGCTGCTTTAGGCTCAGGTCTCGATCCCAGGGTCCTGGGATCAAGTCCCATGTTGGGCTCATTACTCGGCAGGGAGCCTGCTTCTCTGCCTGCTGTGCACTCTCTCTAACAAATGTACTTATTTGAGGCATTTCATAGTTCTGACTCCAGGTTTCTTCCATTGATGTACGTTTACCAGTTTTGTGATGAGAGAACAGGACAGTTGTATGGTTCGTAACACTTCTTTCTGAATTTCCAAGAGTGTTATGGTTTCTTGGTGGACAGGGCTCATCTGCTGACTCAGTTTGTCCTGAAGGGGCCTCGTTATCGGATAGGTATGCTTTTGACACATCTTGAGGCAATTGTAGTGACCTAGTTGGATTGATAGTAATCCAAGTATGACTAGTTTCTGAAACTGTGGCTTCATTTCTAGGGGCGGCAGCGCAGGAGCACTTGAGAGTTGTCATTCCCTCTGAGCCGCGTCTGCCATGTTCAGTGGGCGCCTCAGCCCCATACTTGCTCTTCCTGGGGTGCATCATTAGGGCTTTTGTTTCTCTCCCTGTGGTTTCAGGTTGCCCATGTTGAGATATGTTTATAAATTATGTCAAGAAGAAAAAAAAAAAACTCACTGTTAGAAGCAGCATGGTGGGATGGGGCGGCACACTGGGGGTCCCAGAGCTCCTTTCTGAATCTCTGATCCAAGAAGCTAGCTTAGGAAATCTATGTAAACTACTGTCTGTGAGGTCATTAAAAACAAAAAAACAAAACCAAAACAAACGACAAAACAAGAATCCCCCCCCCCCCCCCGCAAAAAAAGTCTTTTCATAATATTCCATAAAGATGTACTCTGGGAGAAAAGTCAAGTCCTTGGTGTAAGGAGCATGCAGTTATCCTGACAAGCCGTGGAGATCCTACTCGGCCTTAGGATTCGGTTTTGCTGGGAGCCGACAATGAAACTTTGTCTCCCTTCCCTTGCAGGTGTCTCTTCTATCATAATTGAACTCAGGTTTTCCATGTCTCACCCAAACAGCTCAGATTTCTCTCTGGCAGATTGTCAAGTGCTATTAGTTCCTCTTTGCTACCTAATTAGTGGCATTCTTTTGTTTTTCCTTCCATTTTTGATAATAATCACAGACGGGCAGTACCCTCAGGGATTCAGGTGGGCTGAATTTGGCCTTATGGTGCTCCTCTACTAACTTACCTTTCTGAATTAAATGATTTAGACTTCTGAAACATCGGAACAGTTGGCAGTTGCTCTAGACTTTTCTCAGCACAATCAATTAATGTTGGCCTGCTGTTAGGTACATGCAAGTTTAATCTCATTTGATCTTGTCATTTCAAACATTTTAATGCAATTTATTTTTTAACTAGGCACATGTGAAGATTTCTTGGCAGCTTAGTGTGGAAGCCACTGATCACCTTGCTCTCATTTCTGCGTGTTCTGTGTCAGCAAGAGAGAGTGCCCAAATGAGCAAGATAGCCCAGCAGAACAGTAGTCCGGGAATAAGTGTTATTCATACCCAGGCTCCTGCCAGTGGCTTACAGCAGGTTCCTCAGCTGGTGCCTGCTGGCCCGGGGGGAGGAGGCAAAGCTGTGCCTCCAAGCAAGCAAAGCAAAAAGAGTTCGCCCATGGATCGCAACAGTGATGAGTATCGTCAGCGCAGAGAGAGGAACAACATGGCTGTGAAAAAGAGCCGGTTGAAAAGCAAGCAAAAAGCGCAGGATACACTGCAGAGAGTGAATCAGCTCAAAGAAGAGAATGAACGGTTGGAAGCAAAAATTAAATTGCTGACTAAGGAATTAAGCGTACTGAAGGATTTGTTTCTTGAGCACGCTCACAACCTTGCAGATAATGTGCAACCCACTAGCACTGAAAATACAACAACAACTCCCGATAATGCAGGACAGTAGACCTCACCCCTTCTGAGCTTCACAGCTTGTGGCTTGAACGTTGAAAGTGTGACTACCTACACCACTCATATCAATGACCGAACACTGTCTTGTTCCATTATTCAAAGATCCACTGAAGGTCGTTTTCTAGGATCAGCACTGAAGAGTTGATTAGCTTAAAAATGTTAGCCATGTAATTTGAATATCTAGTTTTAAATGATATGGATTTTTTTGTGCGGATAAAACAAAATTTTAAGGTATATGGTTAAAAAAAAAAACAAACCCCCTCAAAAAACGCACCCCTGGACCTTGATGTTCTTAATAAATCCTCACCTCCCAAGAAATGCTTCATTTGTAGGTTGATAAAAGGAATGGGGAACTGGCAGGTCCTGCAGAAGGGTCTTGGTTTTATTGGAGATGATTAATTAGACTAAGAAGAGTTGAATGCCATCTATGTTAATCTGTTTGTGATTTTTTTTTCTAAATTATGTATTAAAAATCCTTAGGGTTATAGAAATCAATCACTTTGTAATTTGGAGTGATTTTAGGTATAACATAAACCTTGTTTTAGCCTAATTAGTACTCTTTTCCCCCAACAAGTAGAAGTTTTTGAGTATTGGTGCCAGGTTAAGTAAATTCTGTTGCGTTTTAAAGGCAGCATACAGCCAGTTGGTTTAAAAATACAAATAATTAGGCAAATAGGTTTCTTAAAAATAACAGTAAAGCATATTAGAATTATGCTTTTGGGATACCTTTGGCTTATTGGATCGGCATTTTGTTTTCTAACAAAAAACCCCCAAGAGTTGTATACCACAGTTTTTGTTTCTGTAGATGCTGGTCAAGTAAGTAAATATCTTTAAAATACCATTTTGACAGCCAAGTTAGTAAACAACCCCTTAACAGTTTACTGATAGGTAGTTTCTCCTGTGTCCAAATATCTGAAATGGGGCCATGATTTTTAAAGGCAAAAATTTCTTGTGAAGGATCATTTGGCATTTGATCCTAACCAACTGATTATTAGAAAAGTATGTCATCAACTCTATGCCGTCTCCCAAAATAATTGTCTAAGAAAACTTGAAAGCATAAGGCTTTACCTTTAATTTATTTCACTTAAATATGTCTTTTTATATTGTTTCTGTGATGTTTCTTTTTCTAGTTAGTTGGCTCTTCTAGACTTTTTGTACCACTCCTTCTGTTTGTTCATTTGTATGCTTTTGTGTCCCGTAAATTATTTTAGAAAGAAAATACTGATAAAGCTCAGGATATTGACATTTCTGTTGAGACTAAAAAATGGCCATCGCTGAGGTCGGGGATTGCTAGGGTCTGGTTTATTTTCTTTCTTTTTTTTTTCTTTTTTAGCAAAATCTTAGATTTGTTGAATTTTGTGTGTGTGTGTGTGTGCGCACGCGCGCGACAAGAGACAGAGTCACATCTGATTAAAAAGTTTGTGTTACCAGGTGTCTAGTTTGGACATGGTCACTTAGTGTTTGGCCATGTTGTTTCTTACTAGGACCTGGAACAGTGTAACCAGGATGTGACTCAAGTCGTACCCTTGAGTTGGTGCAAGACTGCTGTCTGTGCTCTTCTGGGCAGGCGAAAATACCATTGTGACCTGCAACTCAGCAAAGCCATTATTAAGGCCATGAGCCTCTTCCGCATTTGACTGGAACCCAGTGTGGTTGATGAGAGCCACTGTCCCAGGAGCGTTAGCTCCCCGGAGAGCCAGAAGACAGGATCAGGATCGAGGTTTCTGTTAGGGTCCAACACCGGTTTGCTCTGGCTGGAGTATCAATCTGCTTCTGGGCTGATAGATGTTTTGACTAGGAGGTAACCCACAGAATCCTACCAAATCTTTAATACCCGATTGATGTTATATAATTAACCTAATTATAGAGGTGCAGTTAGGTCACTTGAATCTTTAAGCGCGTGTGAAGGTGTTACATCGTAATCTCTTGTTTACTAAAAAAACGTCTTTCAGAAATTGATGTCCCTATGGAATTTATGGTTCCCAATTATATGAATTGACTTAACTCTCTTGGAAAAGGAGCTTTAGGGAAGTCATCAGTGGTGTGCACTCGATATTTCAAATCCGAACAGATTGAAACTTGGGAAAAACTGATTCAAGCTTTCCTGTTACCTGTGCAGATCAGAACTTTCGCACAAGCTGTCATGTATGCATAGAACAAAAATGTTAACCATTGTCTTAACTGTCTTACTGAAGTGTTTGGGAATGAAAGTTTGCAGTTTGATAGATTTCTCAGTATCAAATTGAGGGAAACCAAGTATGGGGAATGGGTAAGTTTAGAGCTTTGGGAATTACAAGGTGACTTTTGTAACTTCTGTAGGTTACATGTGAACCGTTAGGATTTGATCTGCCTTTCCTGGCAGGTCCAGTGACTTAGGAATTAGGCTTTAGTGTCCATGTCTAACTGCCTATGTGTCATCTGAGGTGGGCGCTTTCTGGCTGGTGTTGGCAGCAAGTGGGGAGATCAGCTCTCCCGCTCTCTGGCCCCTTGCGGTGACTAGAAGATGAGCTCAGATGCTTTGGACGTTCTTATCAAGACGTAGTAAGATAGCAGGTTTTTATGACCAGATGTTTGAAATTCAGGTCACGAGTGTGAAATCCTGAAATTTACATAAAAAAGTAGTATGTGCAGTTTAATATTTGGTATTAAAAGAAATCAGCCTTTGATGTTTCTCAGTCCCCATTAGAGGGCTTAAAACTTTGTACCTGAACAACCCAGTTAGCACTCAGAGTGCTTTTTGATGCCTTAGAAATAGGAAGCGATTTTTTGTTTGACAGAAGCTAGGGAGGAGAAAGTCCATTCTAGAGCTGTTAGAGTTGCCTCTCAGGAAAAAGTCCACACCTTGTTCTTTTTGTTCCTGGCTTTCCTCAGTTTGTGAGATTACTCTATTTTTTTAAGTATAATTTTATTTCTTTCAATGAATTTGAAATAAAAAAAAAACTTTGGAATAATGACTGTATTTCCTTGTGGGTTTCTTTCCGCTCATCAACACCGAGGAAGGAGTCCAGATGTCTGGGGGCTCTGGCCGGCAGGCTCGGCCGACTTTCCCTGCCCCCAGCCCGGGGCAGGGGTGAAAGGCGCGGAGGGTGGGGGCAAGAGGAGCTTTGGTCCAAGCCTCGAGTTCCCCGATTGGATAGGAACGTCCTTTCCTCCGAGTATGGAGTGCCTCTTGAGGCCGTTCTTTGTCGCATGGTCTAACCCGGAAGTGCGGACGAGGGCAGAGAAGGCAGCGGCCGGCTTGCCGGCGCGGGCGCCTCGCGTCTCGGTGTGCGGTTTGCGTTCACACAGTGCCAGGAGAAGCGAGTTCTTGAGGCTCGGAAGTAAGACGGCAGTGTCGAAGTAAGGCCTTTCCCCTCGCAGCACAATTCTGAGCGTGCAGCTCCTCTTCATTTACGTGGTGCTGTAGCGTCTGTACAGATGAACAGCTCAGTCCTGAATCGTGCCGATTTGAGTGTTTCCAGGGAGGATGGCATCTAGAGACCCTTCAGCTATTTTCACGTCTTGGGAAGTAGGTTTCTACTTACTCTACCTAAATGGCATTCGTAGTGCAGTAATTATTTCTGCAGGTAGTAGGTCCTATCTTGTTGTTACAAAGTAGGTGTTATTTGGAAGCCCATGAACAGTTTGTCTTGGGGGGTTTTCTGTAGAGATGGTTTGTGAAGCAAAAGCACTTCCGGACCTGCTCGGTCGCCCCGCGGGAGTGTCTGGAGCCCGCGTGCACTGTGCGCGTGCTCAGAGGGCACCACCAGCCCCGGGGCGTCTCCTGTCGGCGCGCTCCTTGCGCAGCTCGGCCTGGGAGCTCCGTAGCGGTGCTTTGCTGACCCCGGAGGGCCCGGGGTGCAGAACTGGGCCTGGAAGCCAAGGGGCGTCCAACCCACCTTTCCCTTCTACCCCCGAAACGTGCTCCCCTCCCTCCCCCACCGCACAGAACCATCATCAGCTCTTGCCCAGACTTAGTCTCCTCGGACCACTGCCTGTCCTCCAGAAGCTTCTGTCGTTCCCCACTGCACCCAGAGGGAGACCCAGTCTCCTTGTGGCGTGGCTCCCTTGACCTGTGGACTTGCTTCCCCTCCGTCCTCTGTCCCCTGTTACTTTGCTTTGGCCACAGGGCTCCTCCAGGCTCCACTTTGCAACAGCTCACGTCTCATCTCGTCTTGCTTTTCCTGCCGCAGCCCAGCCCCCTGACTTCCTAGACAAGGCCAACCCCGTTACTTTCCTTTGTGGCACTTGCCCGTGAAGAGATTTGTGCTTGCTTGTTCAAGGCGAAGCCTCTCGGGGAACCCGCAGGCTCGGGGAGCAGGGACGGTGGGTTCGAACTACACCGGCCCAGAGGAGATGCTCTGAAACCCGGGGTTTCAGAAAGGCTTTTCGAGTGCTGGTCAGCTTTCTGGAAGGGTCTCCGGTGTTTCTGAAGCCGTATGCGTTTCTGCAGAGGCTTGGAGGCGTGAGGAGTCGGGCGCGGAACACGGGGGTAGAGTGGGCTCTGCTGGCCTCCCGCGCCCCGCACTGCCGGAGGGGGTCCTGGCTCCCCGACCCGGACGTCTCTGCGACAAAGAACGTCCAGTTTACTGGAAATTGCCCCGTACTCGTTTGATTTCTTGCTTGGTAGTCACAGAAAATGTATGTGAAAGGGGCAGTTTTGCTATGAGGTGCCTGAAGGAAAGGAAGGGGAAAGATGTGACGCAGCTGGCCGTGTTTGTTCCCACGAACTGTCCATTTGGAGTGCCCGCCTCACTTTAACCGGGTCGCTCTCGGGGCGGGGGCAGCTGAAACCCCGGGGGCCAGAACGTGTCCCTGCCCCCCCGCCGCACCCCCACAGCAGCTGTGGCAGAGACACCTTGGTGAATGGAGACTCCTGACACTCAAGACCGTCACTGCCAACCGTTCCAGGGCACAGCTAACTTGGGGACCGCCTGCGCACCGGGGCAGACCTGGAGACGGGGATGTGAGCGGCCTGAGAAGCCGACCAGATCGATGGTGACTCGGAACCAAGGTGGTCTCATTTTAATGTCACTTTGCATGCACTTCTGTGTTACTGCCGCAGGAAGAAATTGGTTTGTACGCAACACTTCGGTGACATCTCAAAATGTCTCACTTGGGCTACGGTTTCCCACCCTCTGGTGTCCCTTCACCTTGGCGCAGACACGGCTGGATGAGAGGGCTGTGGAGAGACGGGCCTGGGGCCGCTCAGCACAGAGCTCCCCGGCTTCCCGCCTGGGCAGGGCCGCGGGACAGGGGACCTGGGCCCGCAGGGGTGAGGACGGGCATCGTGCCACCGGCAGGGACCGGGCCCAGCTGGCCCCAGAACGCTCCCTGCCTGAGTGGGGTTTGGTCCGTGGGTTTCCACGTAGGGGAGACAAGGGCCTCAGCAAACAGGGAAGACACGAGAAGGCTCACCTCTGCCACGGAGCTGCCCTAGGTGGGCGTATCGCTCGGGCGGATGCTGGCTTGGTTCGCACGTCCCCATGGAAAGGGCACCAAGGACCAGCACCCCTGCAAGCCTCCGATTTTGCAGAACTGTGTCTGAGGTGCCATGTAAAAGTTCTGCCTCCTGAAATCTAGCTTTGAGGCAGTAGCCACTTGGGGGAAGGCTTCTCCTTCCACAGGGTCGCCCGGGCAGGGCAGCTCCAGCCCTGGGCCCCGGCAGCCTCCAGGCCCGCGCGTGGCAGGCCCTGCTGCCCAGCGAGAAACCCAGAGAGGAAGCCTTGCGTGAAGGACCATTTTTGGCAAGTTTTTATTGCAAATTCTACTCTGCACATTGATTTTTGAGAGAAAACACTGGACATGGATCTTCCCTGAGCAGAAGGATACCAAGCGACAGCAAGACACGTCTTAGTTGCTACTAAAGAGAATTATTTTCCACGGGCCATTGAAAAGCCGCTGTCATTCAAGCAAAGTGGTGACCTTGCGGAGGGTTACGAGAGAGCCCCCTCCCCCCGAGGAAACCGCGCGCGCGGACGCGGACGCAGCCCTGGCGGCTCTGAGCGCCAGCTCTCGCCGCTCCAGGGCCAGGCGGGGCTGGGGCCCTGGTCCCCCTGGGCACTTCCAGCCGGCTCTACTTGGGGCCGGGGAAGGGAGTAAAGGCCTTGTCACTGCCTGCCATGCACGCTTCAATCTCCTCCACGGTGCGGGGCACACAGGTCAGCAGCTCCATGCCGCCGGTGGTCACCACGACGTCCTCCTCGATCCGGACCTGGGTCACAATGACAGACACTCACGGGGGTGCCGGGGGGGGGCTCAGGGGGTCGAGCGCCTCACTCTCGGGTGTCGGCTCAGGTCATGGTCTCATGGGTCCTGGGAGCAAGCCCTGCGTCGGGCTCCACGCTCAACAGGGAGTCTGCCTGAGAGTCTCTTGCCCTCCCCCCCCCCGCCCCCCGCCACCGCGACTCGGGTGCATCTAAAAAAGGAAAACTCTGAAAAAAAGAAAAAGGTAACAGACACTCATTCTTTCTGAGCTGTGGCCTCAAGACTGGACGCACCAGCCTGGAGGGGCAGGCGAGCCGCTGGTTGGAGGCGCCCCTTGTGAGGAGCGGTCTCCAGGCCTCCGTGGGAGGCTGTCGGGAAGCAGGCTCCTCCCGTGGGGCCATCTGCTCTGCCCGGCGGGAGGGGGCCCCGCAGTGGGCCGGGGTCTCAGAGAATCTGCATGCGTCTAGTTGACAGGCCGCGAGAAGGCACAGGCCGAGAGAAGGCACAGGCCGGGTCCCTCTCCAGGGGGAAAGTGGAGACACCCATCCTCCCACCAGGGGCTCCTGTCTCCAGACGACGGGGTGACGCGCCGCAGTGCGCGTGGGGGTCCTGGGAGCCGGGACGCAGGGTCTGTGGGCACTCACCCCCCCGAATCCCCGGAAGCGCTGCAGGACCTCGCGGTTGAAGAAGCAGGCGCGGGCCGGGTCGGCCAGGGCCTCGTCCAGGAGGTGGTCGATGAAGTAAATGCCCGGCTCCACGGTGAGCACCATGCCCGGCTCCAGATGCCGCGTGGTACGCAGGCTCCGCAGGCCGGGCTCATCGATGCGGTCCACGCCCTGTGCGGAGAGGAAGGGCCCGGAGCACCGCAGCGGGGGCACGGACGGAGGGCTCCCCCCGCAGCAGCAGCCGATGGCCACAGGCCCGCCCGCCGCGCCCTCCCTGCGGGCAGGAGCACCGGCGCTGGCCCCGGGGGTCTGCTCTCGCTGGAGCTGCCATGGGCACTGCAGAGGAGACCCTCCCCTCTCTGCAGACACCCCCGGACGTGGCTGGTTTCTGCCCCTTGTTACCCCCAGCAGGGCCTGCGGGAGCCCCTCGGACCTCTATGTGCACGGACTTGGGGCGAGCTGCCCGAGCTGGACGCCCTCCTCCAGTCCCCACCCCCACCAGATGGACGGCAGAAGCCAAACCCGGGAAGCCAAAAAAGCTCTTAAGGAGGCTGCGAGGCTTCCCGCGCTGCATCGTTTCTTCCAAGCAGCTTGAGTGGAAACCGGGCCCAGAGGTGCTGGGCCCCACTCCCCCAGGCCGAGACCCAGGTTTTCCGTGGGGCCTTCCAGGAGGAGGGACAGGTGCTGTCCCCAGGGCGGGCCTGCCTGTGCCAGCAGCTGTGGACATGTACAGATGCACGTGGAGCCCGTGTGCGTGGCCCCTGGGGGGTGTGGGAGGCCGGCACCCGCCCGGGGCTCTCAGCTGAACCCCAGGAAATGGCTCCCAGCCCTCGCTCGAAAAGTGAGCGGCTGGGGCAGCGGCTCCCTGCAGAGGCACCCTCTCCCCCCAAATGCACACCTGGTCTGGGCCCCTCGAGTCGCACGGCATCGCCAACACATGTCTTCCGAGGTCCCCGAGGCCCCCACCCAAGCCCCGGCCCAGGCCCGTGAGCGAGTGGGCAGCGAGCAGCCTTCCTGGTCCGGCTGGGAGCCTGCCCTGCCCCGCTCGCGGCTCTCCCCCGGACGCCCAGCTGCTGGAGATGGAGCTGTCATTTCTGACTGTTTGGGGGCCAAGAACATCAGATTTCAATTAGCGGTTCATGTAAGGTAACCAGAAACAGGCTGGCTCGGCCTCCGCGGCCGGGCACAGCAGGGAAGCCTGGGACGGGGATTCCGTGAGGGTGGGGATGGCAGGGCACGCACGGGAACTAGCGCACAGCCACCCTGACCTGGCGTGAGCCGGGCTGGGGCGGAGGTGAGGAGGGGACACTGAGGCACCGTGACCCCTGATGGCTTGCGCTTCGGGCACAGCTGCCCGTGTGGAGTAGCGCCCGATCCTGTGACACTCTGCCCGGAGGGGTGAGGCTGGAGGGCCGGGGACGCATCCCCGGGCTCGGAGGGGAGGTGCTGTGGGGCCGGCCATCGGCCTTCTGCCATCGCAAGTCCGTGCCTGCCCTGGCACGTCGTCCCTGTCCCTCACCTGCATGCTACCCCTTAGGTGCCTGTCCCTTTCCCTCCGTGCCAAGGTCGTCAAAGCCGGTGCCCCGGCAGAGGCAGCAAACCGGTAAGTCAGGTCTCCCCGCGCCCCCTCAGTCACGGTGGGCCCAGGCTGGGCCGCGCCGTGGGCGCACCCGGGGGGGGGGGGGTGCGGTCTGCTCAGGCCTGGACAGAAACAAGGCCTCTGGAAATTTCAGGACCACCCCTCCAATTGTGGGTGGGGGGAGAGGGGGCAGGGCCCCTGCCGCAGCCCACCGACCTTTATCCCTGCAGAGCGTTAGCTCCCAGGAGTCTCCCGCCACGGCTCCCACCCGGGCAGGCCCCGGGGAAGCGTGGGGGCTGGGCGGTGGAGAGCAGGCCCCCTCCCGCCAAGGGGAGAGGCCGAGCCCCCCTTCCCTCCAGCCCCAGGACCTAAGCCCTGCCGACAGTGGGGGGTGTCTGCCCGTGCCGGGTCCACACCAGCTTCCGCCAGGGCAGCGGGCCGGACGGGGCCTCCGCTCTTACTGGGCCGAGCGGAGGAGACCCAGATGTGTTTGTAGGCCTCCAAACAAATGACTTTTATAGGAAAAGCCATATTTCTTCTACAATGTTTATCTGTCAAAAGAATAGACTCTGTGAGCACAAAGGGCTGCTTACTGGAAAAGATAAAACAGTTTGCTGCCAATTTTCTCTGGTGGAAAAAAAGCGCTCTGGCGACTAATGAATAACGAACCTCAGTTAACAATGTCTGGAAGGCCCTGCTCCTGGCTCCCTGTACACAATGTGATGGATAGAAATTAGGAAATTAAAACTGATTTTGTTTCTCCAAATTTAACTGTTTACACTTGAGGAAAAAAATAATTGAATAATAATGCTTCTCTTGAGCAATTTTTTCCCCCCTAAAATCATCCTTCGTGCTTTCAAAATACCCTGCAGCCAACAGGCCCGGCCTAGTCTTGGCTAAGCGGCTGGTGGGCCCCAGGGCGTGCACCGATTGCACAACCAGCCCCCTGCACCTTGGGCGCCGGGCCAGGCGGCAGGGCCGGGCTCACCCCCCACCCGCCCGGGGCCCGGAAAGGCTGCAGCCACCTGCCGGGCAGGGCCTCCCCAAGGCTGGCCGAAAGCACCCTCTGGGTGGTCCTTTCAGGAATTAGTGGGTAGGAAGGGGAGGGGAAAGCCTTGTCTGCAAATGCCCACAGAAGCCTCCCTCCCCTGCTAAGGGTGCCCCGAGGGCCTGCGGACCAGGGGGCCACGGGGCCGTGCTGGCCCAGGGGCTGGGGCTGCTGCTGGGCCTGTGAGGGGCGCTGGGCTCTACTTGTCCCAGGAGGGACCCGGGCCAGCCGCCTTAATGGCAGTGCCTCACCGCCCCGGCCTGTGTGAAGCCAGAGGCAGAACACGGCGGCTGTGATGTTATGAAGACCCAGGTCTGGGGTTTTCATTGCTCTGTGGGAACCCAAGATCTACCACCCCCCAGGGCAGGGCTCACCAGGCCCCGGGGCGGGGGCCACCAGAGGCGGCACGCTGGCGCACTCTCGGGAACGCCTCCCCGCGCCTGCCGGTCCCCGCAGCGGCCGGGGGCCAGCACCAACCAATGCGTGTGAGGAGAGGAGGGGCAGGGGCCCAGTGGGACCCCGTTCCTCCTCCTCTGGCCTGTCCTACTCCACCCCGGCTGGCTCCCAGAGCCCCGGCGAGGGCCACTCACGCTCATGTGTCCACACTGACCTCGGGGTAGCCTCCCACGTCGTGCACGTCAATGCCCAGGAAGTGGCCGAGCCCGTGAGGCATGAACACAGCTCCCAGGTGGGCCTGGACCATGGCGTCAATGCTGCCGCTCAGGATGCCGATGCGGGCCAGCTCCTCCAGGTGGATGCGGTCGGCCAGGCGGTGCATGTCAGGCCACCAGACCCCTGTGGCTCCAAAGGAGGCTGGGATGAGCTGTGGAGACTTGGCTGCCTGGCCGGGGCTGCCCGAGGGAAGGTTTGGGGGACCCACGAAGCCCCCGCGTGGGCTGAGGCGGGAGGGCCAGAAGTGGGTGGTGAGGGTGTGTGCCCGGGCCGGCTCGCCAAGGGACCTCGAGACCTCCCTCTCTCCCCATCGTGCCCTCAGGGGTAGGCTCCTGTCGCCCACGGCCAGGCGTCCAGCTTCGGTCTAGTCCCCAGGCCACGCCACGTCTGCCCTCGGCCAGCGCGGGCTTCTGGGCCAGGGGAGCCCAGGAAGATCCCTGAGCCACAGGAGGAAAAAGCATCTGTCCCCAGCAGATGGGGGGCAGCCTCAGGGAGCCCTGCACTGAGCTCAGAGCGTCAGGCTGTGGGGGCAGGGCATCCCCGCGCAGCCCGAAGTGGGGCTGAATCACCCTAGAGCCACTGTGGGGAGCAAAGGTTTCCAGGGTGAAGGTGCGGCTGGCTCGGCCTCCCGCGGGGTCTGGGGCCCCGCCCGCGACAAGCAGGGGTGGACCCTCTCCGTGGCAGCCCCGACACCCAGGCCCCAGACTGCTGATCAAACTCATCTTTGCCCCGTGTTTCTGAGGCAAAGGTCACTATGGAGAGCTCGTCCCCAGGCACCGAGTTTCGGGGCGAGCGAGCTCCGGGGGCTCCGCCTGGGGCTCTGGGGCAGCCGCCCGCCAAGACCCTCGGCCGTTGCCAGGGCACGCTGGCCCTGCCCACGGGGCTCGGGAGTCCCCACCTTCAGCCTCACTCCACGGCACTGGGCACTCAGCCTAAGCACCGCACAAGGATGGAGGCCGGCGAGACTCGCCACCCCGCCCCCCGGGGCTGAGTTTGGGGCGGCCCTGTGCCGGCCTCGGCCAGTGGGCCAGGCAGACAGGGCGGGGGCATGCAGCCCCGCGCAGTGCTCCAGCCACAGCCTGGCCAGTGCTGGCCCTCGCAGCCCCCTCCACGCGGGGGGCGAGCCTGGCTCCCAGGAGGCATCCCCACGATGCCCCGCCGCGCACACCCTCCACACGCACCACGACTGAGGACGGCTGCTGCCGAGGACGGCTGCCTGCTGAGGACGGAGGAGCGCCCCGGGATCCCACACCGTTGGGGGCCTGCCCGGGTCCTGAACCTCTGTGGCTGGCAGGGGGCAGCCCAAGGGCTCCATCCAGCGGGGAGAGACGAGCGCCCACTCTGGGACACAGGCATGGCCCCTCAGACGCGCTGGGCGCCAGGCCTGCAGGTGGGGCCCCTTCCCCACCAGGGCAGAGGCCCCATAGTAGGGGGCTTGGGCCAGCCAGAGGCCTCCCTAGTCTGAGCGGGAGGCCCACTCGCCGGGCAGTGGCCAGCCCCCGGCCGCAGGCACAGGGGGGCCAAGGGGGGAAGACCCGTCTCTAGGGACACTCAGCCTTCTTGGAGTCCAGCTCCTGAGGCCAGCCCTGTTCCATTCTACCTGCCAAGGGCCACAGGGCACCATGGAGGAGGTGGGACCCTGGGCTCTGGCGTCACCCGCAGCACACGGCCAAGGGCCTAGTTCGAAGCCCTGGAGGCAGAGCGGGATGCGCGGCTCTCCTCGGACAGTCGGGCGTCCTCAAATGGAGAGCTGGGCACTGGATCCCAGCTCAGTGGCTCGCCCGCCTCCCTCTGTCACACAGAGCTGCGACGCTGGCCCTAGGAAGCTGGCCACAGGGGCTCTGGCCTCTACCGCAGAACTGGGTCAGTAGCCCCCCAAGACTGTCACCGGCCCAGCCAGACGCCGGTTCGACCCCTGATACTGGCCGTGCTCCTGGGGCACCAGCCCGAGCCTCGTGTCCCCGCTGGTCCCTGAGGCCGACCCTCTCTACCTCACGGTTCCCAGGCCAGGCCACCTGTCACACGTGGCGATGCACGCGGTGGCCTGAGTCAGCCCGCCGCCTGCGACTCAACCCCCGGGCTCGGCCAGTACTCCCTCCCCCGGTTTACGCCCCTCCCCGCACTTGTCCCCCAGCCGGGCCTGCCTGCCTGCTTCTCCTGTCTCTGGACCCCAGGGCCGCTGCCTCCCCGGGCACCCCGGGCCTGGCCTCACGAACGCTGGTTCAAGGGAGACAGCGCACAGGCTCGTCCCTAAGTTCTGCTCCTGCCCAGAGGTTCTGGGCCGAAAAGCGCCCCGGGCAGCTCTGCAGACTCGCTCCGGGCTGGCCCGGCCCCTGCGGCTGAGGAAGGGCGTCCCGGGCCGTGGCTGACACCCCGGCCTCACAGCGACCCCGCTTCTCTCAGGCAGGGGTCTTGTTGGGCGGCCAAAGGGGAGCCCCGGGAAGCGGCCTGATGTTGGGCCCGGCCGACTTCCAAGCGGGCTGCGGCCTCGGCAGAGCGGGGAGTCAGGTATAAATCACGCTCGTGCCGGCAGCTCGGCTCCTCTCCTGTCCTCCTGGGGCCGGACGCGAGGGCCCGGGCGGTCCTCACGGCGCCTCCCGGCCGCCTCGCCCGCGCTCCTCGGGGCCGGCCTTGCACACACGCTCGTGGCTGGCAGGGGGCTGCTGCCTGTGTGTGGTTAGGGTTGTGACAGTGATTCAACCTCCAGCAACTTGGCCCCAGTGTCTGGCCCGGATGCTGGTTACGACACCCTCGGCCAGGGCAGGGGCCCCGCAGTGTGTGAAGGTCGCTGTCCTTGGGCTGGGCTGGAGGAGGGGATGCGAGCCAGGGGACTCCAGCGGCCCCCCGCATTGGCCCCCCGCACCAGCAGCCGGCAGGCACCTCGGGGCCCGCGTGGCCAGCCAGCCAGAAAGCCCGGTGGTCCCCTCAGGCCGCTCATATTGGGGACGGACGCCACGTTGGGGAGCACACTGCAGACCTGGTGTCACCAGCCCTGCGCGGCCTCCCACCTCCAGCAAGCACCACAGCTTGCCGCCTTCCCCCCGGACCTCTCGTGGCCTCCTGCCGCTCTCCTGTGACACCTCGTTCTGCCTGCATCCTGCATGAGGCCAGGCCCTGCCCTGGGGCAGAACCCCAAGTTCCTCAGCCTGGCCTCCCTCTCACCCGCCCCTGCACCCCCGGCCCTGGTGGTGCCGGCACTGCCCTGTGCCTTCCCCGCTGGCTGGGACCACCTCACCAAAGCCCCCACCTACCCACACTCACTCCCGTTCTTCCTGTGGGCCTCTGTTAAGGCTTTCTCCAGGAAGCCCTCCTTGACTGCCCCTTCCTGTGCTGTCAGAGCTCTTCCCGCCAGAGGACGGCATAAGGGCCCAGCCGTGGCCTGCTCGAAGCCTCTGTGCTCGGAGAGGAAGGACCCTCTCCATGAGGTGGAGGTCCTGCTTCATGCCTGACCAATGTGGGCCTGAAGAGGAGCCCCGGCCGGTGCTGTGACCTCAAGGGCCCGGGATCCGGCTGTGCCCCTGCTCCTCTGTGCACTCAGACCCCAGGGATCCAGCCTAGCAGCTGGGTTTGTGCCCGGCCCCCCATCCGGCTGTGGGCTCCGAGGGACCCTGGTGCCCGGGCCCCGGTGTGTGTCCAGGCCAGTCCCGGGTCATAGCTGGTCTTCTGTGCCCCCCCTGATGCCCCCAGACCACACCTTCCCCCGACGGGGCCCGGGCCCAGGCTGGCTCCTTGGAGCCTCGGCGGCATCCCTCAGCCCGAGGCCTCCTGCCCAGAGTGCGGCAGCCCCAGGGGCTCGGGCCCGAGCTCGGCCAGGAGGGCCCGGAGAGCTGAATCCTCGCGGCTACTTCTAGACAAAGAACTCACTTCATCCAAAGACAACGACCCTCAGGAGACCCCGTGTGCGCCAGGCCCTGGGGGGGGGGGGGTGCGTAAGCGAGGCACGGGGCCGGGTCCCAGGGCAGGCCTGAGGGCTGCAGGGAGCTGTCTGGTGGGCCAAGCTGGCGCGGAGCTGAGGGCCTCCGGCCACCCCCCGAGACCCGTCTGCTGCCAGGACCTCCGGAGACCCATTCACCCCGCAGGAAGGGCAGGGGGCAGTGTGCGCCCCGGACTGCAGGCGCCTCCATGCTGAGCGGAGCGTAGCCGGCTCCCGAAACCTCCGCGTGAGACACCCCCACCCCTCCCGCCTGCAAAGAGACTGAGGGAGTAAAGGAGGCCAGGGAAGGTGGGAACTTGCCCAGGGGGCCTCTCAGGATAGCGGGGCCACACGGGGCCCTCCCTAGACAGCCCTCCCTGCCCTGACTCCTGCCACAGAGTAAGCCCGCGGTCCGCGTGGCGCTGTCCCCGCACCTCCGTCTGCCCTACCCCTGCACGTCTCGCCCGGCCCCTCCGCCCCTGCCCCTGTCCCTGCCCGGCAGGGAGGCAGAGCAGGCAGACCCCCAACCGCAGACCATAGCAGGCACGTGCCAGGCCGTGCGGGCCTTCTCCTGCCTGGTGCCCGGCCCGTTCACATGGGCTGTGCCTCCCCTCCACGCAGGCGGCTGGGACCCCAACCGCCACAGAGCAGGGAGCGGGGGAGCCCTGCCCTCCTGCTCGCTGGGGTGCAGGAACGACAGGGGGCGCTGCGGGGGAGATTGTTTGCATAGACAGAGACTCCTCCGTTGTGCAGCCCAGGATCGGTGGGGCCCCGGGACCGGCCTGCACTCTGCACCCCCCATGCGGGGCCCCGGCGGGGGCGCGGGCTCAGGAGCGGGGTTGGGGGGGAACCAGCACGGGCGGCCGAGGTGAGCCCTGAGAGGGAGGAGCGTCGGCTGCTGGCAAGTGGGAGGCGAGGCTGCAGGAGGCCTGGGGACTTGAGTCCACCTCCCTGCTCCGTGGTGGCTGGAGAAACGCTGCCATTCTGGAGGCTACAAAACGGCCCCAGGGCGGCGGCCCGTGGACACCCCTCTCTGGGCGCTTCTGCTGGGGTCAGCCAGGCCTCCCTTGCAGGGGCCCAGGGGTCCCCATGGCACACTCCCTGGTCTGCCCGGGGTGCGCCGCCGGGCCCGACACAGAACCTGGGGGGAGCTTCGATTCCGAAGGCGGCACCAGGCCCCTCCCGTGGGGCCAGCCTTCTCCCGGGGGCTGCGCCCTCGAACCCCGTGCGGCCCCTCTCCGTGAGCTCAGCCGCCCTTCCCCGGCTGTCTGGGGGACAGGGAGGGGTGCCCCCGACCCCGGGGTCCGTGCGTGCTCCAGCCGCGCTGTGTGGCTCCCCCGGGCACTAGCCGTGCCCCGCCCGTCGGCTCACTGCTCCCCGCGAGGCCGCGAGAAGCAGTCGTGCAGTCTCAGCGCGTGTGTGTCTTGGCCCAGCAGCTGAACCCGCAAACCAGGGGCATTTCCGCCAGCACAAGACATGGGGCTGACCTGACCACGGCCTCCTTGCGGCTCTGGGGAGGCGACCTGTCCCCATCGGAGCAGCCCTGCTTGGCCGGGGCGGTCGGCGCGTCACGACCCCCAGCCCTGGTCGGAGAGGACGCTCAAGGCCCCAGTGCCTCCTGCCCTGCGCCCCGCTGTGTGCCAGGGGCGGCCCACCTCACGCGGTGTGGGCGTGCGCAGAGGGGCTCAGCTGAGCCCAGCCTGGCCGGGCCTGAGGCCTTCTGCCTGCCCCAAGAGTGACACAGCCAGGCCGCCTCATGGGACCGAGGTGCCCAGGGGGTGCGGGGACAGGGCGCCCGGGGGCCTGCGGACTAGCCTGTGGGCCCAGCCACTCTCCGGGCAGGATCAGGGCTGCCCCGTGAGCCGACTCAGTCGGCCAAGACAGCGGCAGGGGGAGTGCTACCAATGTCCCAGCAGGCTTTCCTGTGGGTGGGGGGGCAGCAGGAGGGCTGGGCCAGGCCTGGGCCCTCACCCCGTCTCAGCACAGGGCAGAGGCTAAGCAGGGCCAGGGGCTTGAAGCCTGCAGCTCTGAGCTAAACAGAGACCATCTTTCTGAAGCTCTGCCTGCCATCCCTCCAACCCTCACCTCCCTCCCCAGCACCAGGCCCGGGCTGGTCGCCCGCCAGCCCTCCCTCTCCGAGCTGCAGCCCACCCCCACCGCCCCCTCCAGGGAGCCAGCATGGAGGGCGGGGGCACAGGGCCCCCGCGGGCTCGCGGGCAGCAGAGCCTGGCTCGGACCTCAGAGGGCGGGAGCGCCAGGCCCTCCCAGCCCGCGGCCGGGACTCCGGGACATCTATATTCACAACCGCTCCTGGTGACGGCCCAGCGTGGGAGCCCGGGGTGGAGGGAGACACCGGGGAGCCCCCCACAGCGCTCGGCTAGTGGCCTAGAGAGAGGGAGTGGAGAGCGGGGAGGCTCATGGCCCTCGGGTGACTGGCCGCTGCGTCTCCAGGCAGGACAGGGAACAGGGACGCCCTCGCCCCCTGCCCCCCGCGGACCCCCAGCCCGCTCCTTCCAGCGCCCCTCTCGCACCTCCCCCACAGCAGGACTGGCCACCCCGACCCGTGCTCTTCTGTCTCCCCGCAACGAGCATCCGGAAGGTTCCCAGGCTGATTAGGCTTTTCAAACAAGTGATGAACACGAGATCCCCTTTCCTTCTGCAGCCACCTAACCACACAAGCCCTGTCACCTCGTCACCCCAGCAGAGGTTTAGCCTGCAGGTTTTCCATTCTCATCTTCCCGTGGGGGGCGAGTTCCCCAGCTGGAGACGCCCCTGACGGCCAGGCTTTGTCCCTCTGGACCCGTGAGGGTGCGGGGAGGGGCCTGGGTGCACCAGGATGGCTCCCCGGCTCCCCGGCCTCTGCTGGGGGCCCGGACGGGGGCCATCTGGAAAGGCTGCTCAGTGCGCCTCTCAAGCCCCAAAGCAGCATCCCGCCTCCCGACCCAGGCTGTGACTCCTCCCAAAACCTGGCCCGAGGGACCCCGGGCTCGAGAAGCCGCAGTTCGGGGATCTTCTCTTCCTACGTAAGGGCTCCGTGGGGGGGATGCCAGTCTGACTGCACGGTCCCTCTGGTTTCAGAACAAGCCGGGAGCCCAGCCTTCGGGGGTGTCACAGCCAGGCCGCCGGGGGGCCCTGCGGCCGCCGCCCCCCAGTCCCCGCGCACCCAGACGCTCGGCGCCCACCAGGGGCCGCCTGAACGAACGGCGCCCCGACACCCGGCCAAATGCCAGTGATGGCATCTGCCAGTCAAGCTCTCTCTGGAGGGGACCTTGCTCCGGGACACGACGGGGGACATGCTGACATCCCAGGGGCCCCTGCGAGCAGAGGTGCTTGCTGGTGGAAGATGTCTGAAGGGATGTGGGGTGACTTTGGGCCGTGCTCCCCAATCCCCAGCCCCGTCCCTCCTTGGTGGTCGGCCCCTTTCCCAGTGCTGCCCCCGGGGTTCCGACACCACGGACGTCTCAGCCGGCCGAGCCCGCGACGGGGGACAGTCAGGCTGCGGAGGGCCTGCCCCCCGCCGCCCCCGTCCTCACCTGGCTTCATGGCGCTCATGACGGCCCGGCAGCTCCGCAGCACCGCCTCGTAGATGGCCTTCTGGTCTGCGGTGAACTTGCCGTTGGCCGGGAAGGAGCACGTGATGTCGGAGGAGAAGCAGTAATACTCTCCGCCCATGTCGAACAGGCTGCGGGGAGAGGGGGCCGTGAGGCTGGGATGCCCCCTGCCCCAGGCCCTCCCCCACGGGGCTCAGGGGCGGCCTGCGGGGCCTGCTGGGTGTCTCCCCACGTCACCCTGCACCAGCAGTATGGGGCCTCCCCCTGCTGTGTCCTCACGATGCCGGCTCGGGAGGCCTCTGACCCCGGCAGGGAAGGCCGGAGCGAGTGGGGCCGGTGCCGCGCACACTGCCCTGCCCTCCCGGGCCTCTGCTGGCCAGCATGTGGATGCCCTGCGGTGAGGCCTCGCTTGGAGAATGGGGGAGGGGCAGAGATGTCCCCAGGCCCCGACTCACCGCCCGGCCTCCACGCCAGCACTCCCACCGTCCCTCCCGGGACTTCCCGCGGGAGCGGGACAGGGGCCTTGGGATGCAGGCACCCGCCCGACGGGCAAGGTGGGCCAAGCCACACCACCCAGCTCTCCTGGGCCCCGGGGTGTGAGTGAAAACCCTGGGCTCTGTTCTCAACAGAAACAGTGGCTCTGTTCCAGCACCGAGGGCCCCCTGAGCAGAGTGGGGTGTCCTTATCCCCTCTGGGACGGGGCAGATGTGCTCTACCAGGGGTGGGAAGGAAGGACCAGGAAGACGGGACAGATGGCAGTCCTCACGTCCCGCAGGGCGTCCCCGCATCCTCGGGGGGAGAGGAGGAAGGCTACGGAGGCCCCGAGCTGGGGTCGGAGAGCCAGCAGAGGCAGGCTTCTAAGTCAGGGGGCGGCCTAGCTTGCCTGCCCGCTGGACCCCGTGACAGGGCGGCGGGGCCAGGAGGGAGCAGGGCGGGCCTCTCCGATGCCTTTGCCGCCGGCCCGTGTGCATAGATAGGGCCCAGGAGCCGGGGCCGCAGCGTCCGCAGTGGTCAACGGCAGGAGAGGATCCTCCCCTGCACCCTGCATGCTGGAATGCGACAGGAGGTCGCGGGACCTCGAGGGTCGAGGACGCGAAGGGCTGCGGGACCCCAGACGAGAGCAGGAGAGGCGTACAGACGGAGCCCCCCCTCCTATCCCCCGTCCCCCGAGCATCTCGGCAGGCCGCTTGCCAGCAGGCATTCAGAGAGGGCCGCTCCAGCACCCCTGGCCCCTTCATCAGCCAAGCACGGCACCGACGGAGATAAAGCCAACTGAGGGACAGTGGTCCAGCCCCAGGATTCTGCTCCCTCCCCAGGGCCAGGTGACCAGAGTCAGGTGGTGCCGAGGGCTGGGGCTGCCCTCGGCCGCCGTGCCCGGCTCCGTCCTTGGTCCGCAGCTGCGTAGATCCTGGCAAACCCGAGGCCAGGGCAGGACCGTGCTCTCCGCCAAACCCAAATCCCTGTGTGATGGGCATGGCGGCTCGGCCAACGTCCCAGGGGCCGCCTGAATGCCTGCCTTTGGGGCCCTGACCCCGGACGACAGAGCAGGGGGTCCCTGCCCCCGCAAGCAGAGCAGGAGTCGGCCCGTGTGGCCTGATAGGCGGCACCCGCTACTCCAAAGAGACAGAGTTTTAAAGGACAAACTTGAGTGCTTAGGATCCCCGGACACTCTGCTGGAATCCAAAGTCCCCCGCCAAGCGCTTTTTAATCTCCTGTCTTTTTTCGGTTGCAAAACACCATAAACAGTGTCAACAGTGCAAAAAGCACCAGATAACACCTCGGGTGATTCTCAGGGGTTGGGGGGAGGGCCCCAACCAGTATGGCACGAGAACGCCAGGCGGGGTCAAAGTCACAGACTCTAGGGGACCCCGCCTGGGGCAGGCTCGTGGGGGGCCCCGGACCTCGCTAGGGGTGACCCGAAGACAAGACAGAGAGACCTTGATCAGACACGCCTCAGAGGCTCCACACGCAACAGGGTATTCGGGCAAAGCCCTGTGTTGGGGGGTCAGCAGCTCCGAGCCCAGCACCGGGCGCCCCCGGGCCTCAGCGTGTCTCCCCTTAAGCTAGGGATGCCACTATCACTGTGTCCTCTCGGGCTGGCGTGCAGGCAGGCGTGGGGAGCGGATCTGTGCAGGGGCCACGGCCGAGTTCCACGCTGAGAGCAGAACATTCCCATTTGCGGCCCCCCACCCCCGAGGCAACAGAGGAACCCGGTTTGTGGTTTGTTGATTCAGAATGCCCGAGAATGGTCTGAGCAGACAGGATTGAGCTGGGGGCCTGGGCGACACAGACTCGTGGGGGGCCGCCCCACCAGCAGGCAACCTGAAGCAGCGCCCCCGGGGGCAGACGGCTGGACGGAGATGCTCTCAAAGAAAAACAGAACTGGAACTATTTAAGAAACGAGGAAGCCCGCGAGAGAGCACGCTGGAGGCTGGAAGTCAGCTAGAGCAGCGAAGACGAGACGCTTCTCCGGGGCAGACGAGACTCGGGCTCCAGGGCTCCAAACACGCTTCTCCTCAAAAACACAGCGAGAGCGTGGGACGGGGTGCCGGGGGCCCCTGGGCCAGGCGGCTTCACTGCTCAGACTCTAGAAGGCCTCGCTTGGCTCCGTTGGGTGAGGCCCGCCCACTCGCTGCAGAGGGAAGTGAGCGCCCGAGAGGCTAGTCCCATCCTGCCCAGCGCTGCGCGGGCACGGGGCTGGAGTCTATTTTCGTGATCTCAGTTCCCTATCTTTCTCTGCTTCAAAAAAAAAAAAAAAATCCCCCTCGGAGTTCCTACACACATAAGTTACTCGGATTCAAGGCACTCCGGAATCCAGGGACGAAAAACACCTCTTTTGTAAGTCCTCTCTCCCGCTCCCCTGTGTCGGCTTCACCAGTCTGTCACCGAGCGCAAAGCGACAGCGGGGAATTCAGTCATCCTTTGGCTCCCCCGAGCGCTCAGGATCCCCCTGCCCCGCCGCTGGGGGACACCCACCAGGCCGCTACTAACTCTGGCCGAGCGACCGCGTGTGATAATCTAAGACATCTGGGGAACCGTTGCACATCTCCGAGCAATATGCTGGCGTCCCTCTGCTCACGTGTGTTTATCTGGTTCTATTTCTGGCCAGAATGAGAGATTCTGTCTGCCCTTGGCTCAGCTGGGCCCTCCCCAAGCCCCGCTCGGCTCCCGGGCCCCACCGCGGGGACCAGCCGGCCCCAGGGCAGAAGGGCTCCGAGATGGTGGGTCCAGTGACGCAGGCTTGGGCAGCATCCCGGGGAAATGCTGCTGTACACGTACAGGGCTCTCGGCGTCTAGGCTGACTATTGCCCCGAGCTGCGGCCTCACTGCCGGCTGCCTGTCACTCGAGCCCGGCGCTGGGCCGGCCTGCCGGGGCCGAAGCATTTCAGAGCTCCCCTTGCCGCCGCCGCCCCAGCCTGCGTTCCAGGGGATTTCTGAGAAGCAGGAAACTCCTGCTTCCCTCCAGACCTCACTGTGAGAGAGGAAGAAGGGCCGCTCGCTCTCCCGTTCGTGTCCTGCAGCGGGCAGCCCCTCCGGACGGGGCACGCGACCCGCCTGCCCGCCCCCCTGCCTGTCCTTCCCCGCGGTGACCGGCGGGGCCGAGGCCATCACTTGGCGGCCGCGGGCTGACTCATCAAGTGGACCTCTCCCCAGTACCTTCTAGGCATCCCTGCTGCCCACCTCAGCCCCGGGACGGCGGCTCCTGTGGGACTCTGGCAGACAGGAAAGTTGCCCAAGCCACCGGCCCCCCGAGGCCCACACCGCCCGCAGCACAGGCTCGGGCTGGGGCCCTCCCGCGTGTCTGGGGAGAACGGTAGTTCCCGTTCTACGGATGGCGTGGGGAGAAGCGGAGCACCCGTGTCGGGCCAAGTCCCCAGGAAGGGCATATATGACACAGTGACTGTCCCCTCACAAGCGCTCGTGCCCCCACGGCGCAGCAGACGAGGGCTGGGCGTCAGGGCGGCGGCCTCCGCCGTGGAGGGCTGGAGTCGTGTCACGAGCCCGGCACATGCTTCGTGTCACTCGTTTGGTCAGCAGTGTCCCGTGATGCCTGTGGGCACCCGGGCCGTCTGCACCAGCGCTTTTCAACCCGGGGGCGGTGAAGTCACTGAGTGGGCTACGGGTTCCGGGCCGGGCCGGTGTGCACACGCGGACCTCACCCTGAGGCCTGGGCATGTGTCACCGAATCGTTGGTAAGGGGCTGCTGGGTGAAAGTCAAGTGTTCCTCTGAGGAAACAGCAAGGGGACAGGGGTCAGGGCTGGGCCTGGCCCCAGGGAGCAGGCTCTGGAGGGGACACTGGCTCTCTGAAATCAACCAGGCCAGCAGGCTCTCGGACAAGGGAGGCCTGGAGGCCCCCTCAGCCCAGCCCCGCCACCAGCTGGGGGGGCCCGGGCCCTAGACACAGACTCGTCCCCTGTGGGGCTGCAGGTACCGGACAGACATCAGAGCAAGCGGCTCCTGGGAGTGGGCAGGACCGTCCTGTCACAGCCTGTGGGACAACAAGGGGGCTGCTGGGGCCCCGGGTGAGGGGCGCCTGCCCCCCAGCCTGCAGGCTCGGTGCACGGGGGCCGGGGACGGAGGCGGTGAGGTCAGGTGACCCCCCCCCAAGCAGTTTTAACATCTAGTCCACGTCAAACCTGCAGAACTAACCGGGAACGAGACAAGGGCCGGAAGGAGCTGGGGGTCAGGGCGCTGGTGGCAGGAAGGGTGGCCACTAGGGAAAGAGCCTGCCTTGGCCATGCCCCCTCACGGGCCTGTCCCCTCATCTGTGGAAGGAAAGGACGAGGCAGCTTGGGGGGGGGGCGTGACATGGTCAGCGTGTGCCACTGACGTGCCAGCGACAGGTCAGGTGTCTCCCAGGGGCTTCCCTGGGAGGAAAGCCCTTATTTCTCCGGGCAGAGAGAAGCGGGGCTGTGGTCACTGTGTGCCGGGTCCCCACCTCTACCGCTCAGCAGGCAAGGCAAGCAAGACAGGGCATCAGGCTGACTGTTATCAGGGTGAGGACAAACAGGGGCCCCCGACCCCTGACAGGAGAGGAGAGGAGAGGGGGGGAGGACTCTGCGGGGGCTCCCGCTAACTGGCGGGCTGCCCCCTCCCACGCCCCAGGGGCAGCGCGGACACCGTGGCCTGCGGGCAGCAGGCCTGCCCACACATCTTGAGACAAGGCTGCCCTCTTCTGGCCAGTGCTGGGATGGCCGGCTCGCCACCCACGGGCCACCGCAGGCCTGCAGCTGGGCAACCCAGGCCTGGGCATCCTGAGACAGGTGCTCTAGAAGGTTCTGAGGAGGACCACAGAGCATCCTACCTCAGGAACCACTCCCCCACTCCCTGATCAAATGGCGGGAGCGGGAGGCCGCAGTGGTAGAGAAGGGGCGTCCCAGCTGTTTTCCAAATCAGAAAGGCACAGCCTGGCCCCCTCCTGCCTCTGCCCCTGGGGTGATGCTGCCCAGGGGCCCCGGGAGACGGGAGGGCTGCAAAGGCCAGCCTCAGATCCAGGAGTCCAGCACAAGGGAGGATCTGACTCTGGGTGCCCTGCTTCCCAGTGGATTTTTTTTTAAAAAGATTTTATTTACTTATTTGACAGAGAGGAGAGAGATCACAAGCAGGCAGAGAGGCAGGCAGAGAGAGAGGGGGAAGCAGGCTCCCCGCTGAGCAGAGAGCCCCATGCGGGGCTCGATCCCAGGACGCTGGGATCATGACCTGAGCCGAAGGCAGAGGCTTTAACCCGCTGAGCCACCCAGGCGCTCCCCAGTGGATTTGAACACAGAGACCAGCGCTCCCTGGTGGCCCACGGGAGGCACACCAGCCCCCTGGCACCTCCACCTGCCTTAGGGACTCTGGTTTCCAAAGCCCAGGCTGGCTGTGGGAAGCCAGGGCAGCCCACGGGGGCCACATCTGTCTTCACAACATCCGTGCTCCCACCCACCTGGCTGGGGCTGAACTGGTGGGGAGGGGTCTTCCGGGGCTCCCACCCAGATAGGGCGTCCAGGGACAGGAGCCACCATCCTTTGGGCGAGCACGTGAAGAGCACGGATGAGCAAGTGTTCCACGCTCCTGTCACCCTGTGTGACGAGGTCCGCCGCTTGCCTTAAACCCCAGAACAAGAAGCAACTGATGGCTTCTCTAGGGAGAAGCCTAGGCTGGGAGATGGGCTCCTGGAGAACCCATGAAAGGGCTCTGAGAGCCACGGAAAAGGTCCAAGAGGCCCCAGAAGAGGCCTCGTGGCTCTGACGGAGCTGAGTGTGAGACCCCCAGGGGTCTGAAGCCACATCAAAGTCTGACTGGGTCCCCCCACCTGTGGTTCAGGCGGAGCAAGCGATGGGCTGAATCCAGCAGAGACACGGGAAGGGGCCCGCGGAGCACGCGCGGGGGGCGAAGCGGCCCTCACCGCCCGGCCCCGGGAGACAGGGCGGACGTGGAGGACGAACCAGTGTGCCTAACTCACAAGCCCCGTTCCCAGGGCAATGACTGAGGCCGACAGCAGCCTCGGCCTGGCTCCCGGGAAGGTGCTGGTCCCGGAGGAACAGGGGCTCAGGGGGTGGGCCAGCCTCACGCCTCCCTCCACCTGCCAAGGCTGCGCTGTGCCAGGCTCCCCCGTCAACCCCGCTTATCCTCACTGACTCCTCCCAGAGCTGCACGTGTGGACGGAGAAGCTGAGCCTCGGGGCACCGGCCACTCAGCCAGGGAGGGGGAGGGCAGGCGCAGGAACTAGGGACCCTCTGCGCTCATCCGCCCACGGCCCGGGCTCTCTGAGGCTCCCTGTGGGGGGCTGGGGGCACGTCTTGGAGTGCAGGGAGAGGGATGGAAAGGTCCGCTGGCTCTCAGCCCCTGCCCCCACCTTCTCCAGCAGCGCCTGACTGCCCTGGATCCGCTCTGACCCCCAGAAGCCCCTTCCTCAATGTTCAAATGTCTCCGGGGCATTTTCACCTGACTTCAAGGGACCGAGACCCAGGGCCTACTAGCAGGCGGGACCTGGGAGAAACTCAGCTTCAGGAAAAACTCTACACCACACTCCTGTTTTTGGTTCCATACCTTATGATGAAGTATCGTGGCTTTTATGTTGGGATAACAGAGTGATCTATTATTTACCGAACACAGTAGGCGCGGCAGATCAATTTCAATAAAACAATGGATTATAAACGCCGCCAGCAATCTGGCAGCGGCAGTAATCAACAAAACATGTTGTTCTAAATGCTGCATAATAAATTGACTATAATAAACTCATAATTATTCTACTGGCTACGTTTCAAAGTTAGCACTAGAAAAATAAAAATCAACCGTTTGGACTTGGCATTCACAGCCACGGGATTCCTGGATCACCCCTGTCTCAGCTGCAAGCAGGAGACGCAGGTGCTGCGCGCCCCCGGGGGGGGGGGGGGCGTGCCGGGGCCACATCTGGGCCCCGTGGAAAGCTGACGTACGTCGTGCCCTGGTCAGCCCAGCCCCAGCCCAGCAGCGGGCAGCCCGGGGACACAGCTGCGACCAGCATCTCAGGGGGTGAGGACCGTAGTGGCGGCAGGGGAAGAGGAGAGTGGAGAAGCAGCCACTTCCTCTGGGGTGTGCCAAGTTCACAGAGGAGAAAAATCATGGCCATGTGGCGCTGCCACAGGCGCCCCAGGAGGCCGGAGCTGGCCCCAGGACAGCTGAAACCCGCTGGTATGGCTAGGTCTCTGCCTCTGCCCGGGGACTGGATTCCCACACCCTGGCCTCCTGGCCCAGCCCCAGTGGGGTGGCACAAAGGGCACTAGGGAAGGCTCCAGAACACAGAAGTCCACGGAGATGGCAGGTGGTCTCTCTTTGGGGCCACCCGTGGCTTAGCCATAGCCATGGCCCAGAGGGCATGGCCCTCCCCTCTCTGCCCTTGGCCTCCGGCTGAGCCAAGTATGAGGCAGCCACCCCGCTCCCTAAATCCCTCTGGCTCTGCATCTGGACCCTCCTTGTGTCTCAAGACCTCGCCTACACATGGGGGTGGAGACTTCGTGGGGCGGGGGCAGGGTGAGAAAATCTACCTGAAAAGATGTCCCTGAGCCGAGCACCGGGGAAGTTCCTGTCAGGGTTTCCACATACCCTTTGGCCCCTGTGCCAAGGAGGACCTGAGCCACTGTGGGAGGGGCGCAGCCACTTGGGGTGTCCGCCTCTGTATGCTCCCAGCCCCACTCCGCTGGCCCAGGCCCCCGGGAAAGGCCACATGAGTTCAGCCCTTGCCTTTCTCACACGTTTCTTCTGCCCCTTCATGCTGTTGGGAGAGCCGTGTGCCATCTCCACTGACAGAAAAGTAAACTGACGCTCCGAGGGAGAACTCAGTGGCTTTGTTTCCTCTCGACGGCGGCGGCCCCAGCCAGAATGGCCTGTCCCGCTACCGCCCCCGGGGATGAGTGCAGAGCCCGCAGCTGGTCACGGAGCCTGGTGTGCCTGCGGCAGGGACCGGCCCCCCAGAGGGTGGGGTGGATGTCTGAGAACACTTAGCAGGAACAGCCCAGAACACGGCTCACGCCTCCCAGTGGACGTGGGGGGCCTCCTGTGTGCAGGCTCCCCGCATCCCTGCTGCAGGGCTGGGCTCCCCATGCAGGCACGGCCGGAGCTCCAGCCAGGAACGGGGCCTAGCAGGGCGGTACCCACAACCCGACTCGAGGCACGAGGCTGCCGGGAAGCAGGCTGCCGGGACTCTTGCTCTGCAGGCCCCAAGAAACCGCGTGGGACCGTGCGTGCCTCCCTCCCCGCCTGTGTGCCGAGGACTGTGGCAAGATGCCTGACGGCCAAGGCAGGGTGGCCTGTGGGTGGCTCCCAGGGGTCCTGTGGCCGCCTGGGCTGGCCCTGCCCGACCTCTGGGAGGTGGAAAGAAGTGGGGAGTGCCCGGTGCCCGTGAGTCCAAGAGAGAGCTGGTCTCGGTCAGCGAGGCACCCCCAGACCCGAGCCAAGGCCCGGGGCAGCCGCTCAGAGAGGTGCGGGGCGTGGGCGGGACTGTAATCCTGCCAAGAGGGGAGAGTCCGTCGGGGGGCTGAGGGCCGCGGATCCTGCCCACGTCTGCCTGGTCGGGGCTCAGGAAAGCCGCGCAAACAGTCTTGAAGGTCAAGCGCCCCCTGTGGCCTCGCGAAAGCGCGGGCGTTGATGGATGGCCGAGGCCGGCCGGATTGTGGGGGTGCGAGGCTCCCCAGGGGACCTCCCTGCTCCAGACCGGGCCGGCCCTCTGTACCGAGACCGAGGTGTGAGTGTGGTGAGTGCGGGGCAGGGGCTGGGGGCCGGCTCCGACCCCTCTGAGGCTGTGTGTCAGCCCTCCTACATCCCCCTCGCCCCGCGCAGGGTCCCCCGCACCCTCTCTTGGGGCTTCCCCGGCCTTGCAGAGAAGGCACCGTGCAGGTGGGCAGCGCTGGCAAAGATGTCTGGGCCCAGAGCAGACCTGGAGGCCTTCCCGAGCTCAGCCCTCTCAGGATGGGACCAAGAGGTCCCCGGTCGGTCTCCCCGGAGGTGGAGACCCCCCGCGGCCCCGCGGGTCATAGGCAAAGCCAGGGCAGGGGCGGCCCGGGGCTGGCCTCACTCACCACATGTCTCCATCCTGGATGGTCCGGTCATTGGGGGCCCCGGCATGTCCATAGTGCAGCACCGCCGAATTCTCGCCACTGTGGAGGACGGGGGGAGGTCAATAGCCCAACCCCCCCCCCCCAGCAGGTCCCAGCCTATGGGCAGGACCACCGCCGCTCTACCAGGGGCCCGGTGGTGGGGGGCCGGGTGAGCCCCTGCAGCTGGCGGCCAGCCTCCAGGCTCAGCTCCCGTGCCGACACATGCAGGGCTCCCCAGACGAGTGCCGTGGGGGCCCGTGCCCTTGGGGCTGGGGCTGGGGCAATGGCCGGGGGACGAGGGTCTGAGGCCCGGGGAAGGGACCCTGAGGAAGCCCTCCCTTCCTGGTGTTGCTGGTGGAGGCGGGGAGGGGGGCCCTTTGGGGGGGCCTTGCTCTTCTACGCGAGCTCGCTTCCCTAATGAGCGATGCCTTTAAGAAAAAAAGAACTTCTAAGTCTGTTCAAAGGAGAAAAAAAATCCACCTGGGTGTAATATTTATGGCCCTGTTCGGGAGTCTCAGGAATCATAAAAGTAGAAATAATGATTTTTCTCTCTATCCACCAGAGAAGACCATTTCCAAAGACTGAGACGTTCACATGTATTATTCATGCGCCGAGGACGTGCGTGTCGGCAGAGCTGCGGGCTCCGTTCTGAGTGGGCAGAGGCCAGACCCCCCGACCCAGGGGCCGGGGCCGGGCCAGGCGAGCCGGGGTGCGCCTCCAGCCCGGATGTGCCCCCCTCAGACACACCCACGGTGACACACGTGGACACGCACATAGCGGTGCACACCCACGGCCACGGGCTGCCCCGTTCTCCGGACTGTTTGAACCCCGTGGCCTCCAAGCACACTCGGCCACGTGCGGCTGACACACACAGACACACATAGAGCCCCCTGCCCCAGCCACGATGGGCCACATGTGGGGGGACACCCCCCACCCCCCACCCCAGAGACCCGGACCCACCCACTGTCGGGATGTTCCCTACACGGTACCGACACGTACCGACGGCCACACACACACACACACACACACACACACACACACACACACGGCCTCCTGCACCGACATTGCTCCTCCCCCCCTCTGCTGCACACAAAAGCCATTGCAGTCCTAGGTCACATCCTGGTCCCCACATGCTGGCTGTGTGCCCCGGCAGGGCGGCAAGCGAGGGCACTACAGCGAGCACCCCACACGGGCCGGGAGCCTTAGGAGGGGAGAAGGCCTTCGCTTGAGCAGGCATGCCTGAGCTCGGGGGTGGGGGTGGGGGGCTCCCCTTCCCACAACCCCCCCCACCGTCAGCCCCACTTACCTGCCGCAGATGCACGTGTAGGAGCTGTGGCGCATGCCGCCCCGGGAATAGCAGTAGTGCTCGAAGAGGCTGCAGGGGAAGAAGGGACATCAGGATGGGGGGCCAGAGCACGCGCGCGCCGCCCCCACCCGGCCCCGCAAGTCCTCAGCCCAGGCCTTGCTTGGCTGAGCTCCCCCACGCGGCTCTGCGAGGCCCGGAGCCCGGAGCCCGGGGTTGGCCACAGGCCGCGGAGGCAGAGGCCGGTGAGGAGAGGGAACACAAAACCAGAAGCGCACCACCTCCCGCGCGTGGGGCCGCCCGGCGCCCCGGGCCCCTCAGGAAGTCAGCCCTGGTCCTGCGGGAAGATGGGCTGGGGCAGAGGCCATCGCTGTCTCCCTGGGACTCCCGTGTCCACTGCCACAGCCCGCCCCACCACGAGGGGCCGGGCACAGATGGCCTTGGGCCTGGCCCTGGGGAGGGGCAGCGGGGAGGAGAGCAGAGCCTCTGGGCGCTGGCCTGGAGGACAGGGCCGAGGGGCAGGCCCTCACCGAGACAAAGCAGGACAGCGCGGTCTCTGGTTGGGGACAGAGTAGAGGCAGGGTCTGAGGACAGGCCCTGCTTCTCCTTCCTCGGGCCAAGCAGCAAATGCCCCCCAGACAAGCTCCCCCTCGGGGCAGGGGAGGCAAAGATGAAATCCTAGAGGGGGTGGCCAGCCCCCAGCCTGAGCCCAGAGCCAGAGCCTGGGGAGGCCTCCAGCCGCACAGGAGGCCAGCAGACCCGGGAGTAGAACCAAGGAAAGAGGGTGAGCCACCCTTGGCAAAGGCCTGGGCCCTGCCCCCTGCCCTCCCGGGGCAGGTCCTGCAGACGACTGCCGGGGCTGACAAACCAGACCAGCCACATGAACGCCGCCCCAGCAGGGCTGAACCCGCGGAGGGCCATGCTACCAAGAGCTCTGGGGAGGCTGTGGCCCTGCCCGTCCCCCTGCCCCCCGTAAGCCCCAGCACCTGGCCTCTCCCAGGTCTCACCCCCTCCCCGATGCCTGGGCAAGAGCTCTGGCCCAGCCCCCCAGAAGCCCCGGCTGAGAAGCAGGTCCAGCAGCCCCTGGCCCACCCCCTGACCACCAGGGCAGGGACCCAAGCACAGGGCTGTGCTGCCTCCGAGCCCACCCCCCGCCTGCGTCGTCGGAACACCAAGGCCGCCCGTGGGCACGCCGAGTGGCCATCCCCCCCCCAGCCCCCTGCACGCGTGAGGCCAGTTTTGGGGAACGTCTGTATGGAGGAGTCTGATCTTCCAGGCATCGTAAACACCAATTACACGTAACCGTTACGATTGGGTATTAAGTAGCTGTCACGCGGGAAGGGTTCTGCTACGTGCCGTCGGCCTCCAGACTTGTTTCCCAAGCCTCCCGGATAACTGGGTATCTGTGAGCGAACAATTCCCTCAACAGGAAGGATTTCAGGAACCGCCAGGGAGGTGAGGAAGGGCGCACACTCGCCCCTTCTCAGTGCCCTGTATTCACGGCGGGGGCATTCCGGGGGCTGCCACCAATTTTACCTCTGTCCTGGAGACCGTGGACCAAGCCACAGCCCCGCGTGCGGCTACAGCCCAACCCTGGGGCCAGGGTTGGGGAGACCCAACCCTGTGGGGACAGAAGCAGATCTCCGGGCCGCAGGGCTCTCCAGGGGCTGGGGCCAGTGGGCCTCTCCTGGGGCGGGGACAGGGCTGTGGGAACAGCCAGGAAGGCCAGGCCGAGGGACAGCTGGCTTGCCAGCGTGCGCACATAAATAACCGGGAACATTCTGCAGCAGCCTGAGGACTCGGGGAGGGTGGGCGGCTTCCCTCCCCCGCAGCCAGTCTCAGCGGCCTGCGTTTCCCTGCCGAGTCCTCTGCTCAGGGGAAACAGCCTTCACGGCACGCTCTGGCTTCCACGTAAGAAAAAAGCACTTCAAGGTAAAAGGCACAGCTTCCAGAAGCGCGAGGCTGAGCGAAGGCTGACGTGGTTTTCACCTGCGGACTGCAGCCCGGCACTGGGGCAGTTTCCAGTCACAGGAAGAGGAGAAACGCCAGAAGCTGAAGTCACTCGAGCTGAAAACGACCTGAGGTTCTTCAAATCGGACTCCGGCATCTAATTTTGGTTTAAATGAACTTTTCTGACACGATGCGAGGACCAACTGGGCTTTGGTGGCAGTGAGAGGCGGAGGCAGCAGGCCCACGTCTGCTCGCGTGTGTCGGGAGGGCCCCCTCTCTGGGCTCCCAGGCCTGGGCTGTGGACACAGGCCATGGTCAGCGGGCCCGCGGGAAGATGCAGGGGTGCATCCATGCTGCAAACTGGGGCCACTGGGGCGACGCGGAGCTCCTGCGGGGCGGGGCCTGGCCGGAGCTCGGTGCCAGCTGCCCGTCCCCCTACACGGCTCACGGGCTGAGGCGGCAACAGAAGGGCAGTTCATCAAGACCCCTCTGGAACTTGATGGAAAATATGGCAAACTGTGAACCAGATGAGGATCGGGTGACCCGAGGGGACTAACTCCTGACAGCCACAGGTCTGTAGCCGAATTCGGCTGGAAGCTACCCGTCGGTCCCCGTGGAGCCACAGGGAGACGATGGCAGAGTCAACTGAAAACCGGAACCGGAACTGGAACCGGAACCGGAACCGCCCCGCTTCCCATACTCAGGAGCTACGGGAAAGAGAGGACGTAGAACCACACTTATGGGACAGGAGGGAAGAGGGAGCGGCCAGGCTTGGGCCACTGGAGGCCGTGGCTTTCACTGCCATGTGGGGACAGGGACAAGGCCTCAGGGACATGAGAAGTAGCAGAAGAAATCAGAGACACCCCCTCCCCCCCAGCCCCACAAATACAGCTGCAGCCTGGGTCGGGATGCACCCTCGGCAGAAGGGCAAGATGCGGAGAAAATTCGCCAACATCAAAAGAGGCCATCGGGAAGCCTGCCTGGGCTCTGGGGGAAAAGTAGAATACCGGCCCTCCCTCTGAGCTCGGAGCGTGGGTCCGCCCTCCGTGGGGCTCAGGGTCCGGCGTGAACCACCTGCATGGTTTGGAAACTCCTATGCCAGGAAATTAGCAGAAGCTATGTTGCTGAATGGTGATACTAGAGCCCCCGGCAGGAGCGACACAAAGCCACAAAGCCCCGGGCGGCCAGGGCTATGTGCATGTCGACGTACACACACCACACACACACACGTACATGCACGTGCACATACACACACCGGCACACACTGAAGATGAAAATCAGTCCACGAGAGCTGTCAGGCACGGCCAGCAGCAGGCTGAGACCCCCAAGGACTCCTGAAAACAGAACGGCCGGGCACTATACGCACCCACGGACTAATCGACCCGTAACCGCAGAGCATGAAAACACAACACAGCAAAACTTCCGGAGGTGACCAGTCTATCCAGCAGCGGACGGGGGCAGGAAGCCAGGTGGCAGCGATCACGTCCGCCTGCTCCTCCATCTGTGACTCCTGCCCGTGTCCTGTGAGGGCCCCCCTGCCCCGCTCCCCGCTTCTCGGGCCTGGGGCGGGGGGCACGGGACTGGCCACCAGGCACGCGGCCCGGCAGCAGCATTGGGGGGGGGGGCTTCCTGATGTGCAGAGGCGAGTGGGGGTCTCACACACACCTGCCACAGTGTGGTCCCTGCAGCTCCTGATGGCCGTGCCTCTGACCATCAAATTACCCTCCTTGCCCATAAATTCCTCCCAAGCAAGACACGAGTGGAAAATGCTTTGTCTCCAGGCTTCAGTGAGACGCTTTCAGTCACCTGGGCGAGCCTGTGCGGTGAGTAACGAGGTGGATGGAGCGACCGCGGCGACAGAGGGACAGGCCCATTTGTCAGTGCCTGGAGATGACGAACGGGGCAGGGAGAGCAGGTGCCGCGGCCCCGATCTGCAGGCGCGGTGTCTCCGGGGACGGCACTGCGGGTCTCCCCCGGGGGCCCGCACATCCAGCCCCTGGAGCCTTCCTGGGCTCCCGGCCCAGCTCCTGCCCTGAGGTTTATCGCCTGATGAGCAGATAGCCACGACCCTATAAAAATGCATTAGCTGCCCAAGATGATGGCAGAAGGGCTGCCCGGGGCAGCCAGTGTCAGTGAGCTATCAGCACCGGTGTGAGCGCCGGCAGCCGGCCAGCCGGGGAGGTGAGGGGGGGCGCATCAGCTCCCCCCACCAGGCGGGGCCCTGAGGCCCAGCAGGTCCCGGGAAGCCGAGCTGGGAACGGGAGCGTGGAAGGGCAGATGGCAGGCTGCCTCCCACGCGCTCGGGCCTGTGGCTCCTCCATCCCATGCGTGTCCCTTCGTCCTTGCTCTGGGCCACATGCCGAGCCTCCTGGGGACCCACTCAGTCCTGACGCTGCAGCCAGATCCTAGCTCTGCCATGTACCAGCTGTATGGCCGGTCCCTGCCTCAGTTTCCTGGTCTGTAAGATGGGAGAACAGCACCTCCCACGGAGCTCCTGTGCCACTTACGTGATAGGACACACAGCGGGTACAAATGTGTCTTCCAGGACACATCAGCTGTCACCACTGTCCGTGTTCGGGGGTCTCAAAGGGACTGCACACAGCAAGGACCCCCGGAGGGAGGCCGGGCTTACACAAAGTCTCTTGTCCTTTAAAGCCCAACAGAATCCCTCCGTGGCCCGGACCCCTGTGCCACACGGCACAGCACGGCCTCCCTGGGACATACGTGCACATGGGTGTCCCCTGACACCGGGCCTCCAGCTGCCTCTGTCCCGCTCACGCGTCCGGAAGTCTCGCCTCCTCAGGGAAGTGCCAGGGCCTCAAGGGGTGAGAAAGGAGGGGGGGGGGTCCCGTGATGGTCTGGGGCTAATGACTATGCTCCGTGCCGCTATCACAGCACCGGGTTATTTGGGATTCACATTTACTCTGTTTAATTAACTATTTCGGGGGGTACAAATGACAATTACGTAATGAATGCAACAGGCCTTTTAGAGACCTGAGTACTTACTAAAAGAAAATTCTGGATAGTAAGAAAACCACAGTCCCACAGCATTCACCTCTAGGCGAGTGGAGTGTTTTCCTGTTTTCCTGCTTCCTCCCTGCACCCCCGACTGACATGGAGGCAGCAGCCGGAGAGGACGCGGATCTGGACCCCGAGGAGGGGGGTCCCTGCTAGAGGTCAGCAGTAGCAGTGCCCCAGAAGCACTTACCACGGTATTTTTAAATTTCCAGGGAAGGGTGGATGCTGTTCCACTCATTTCTTCTGGGGTGATGAGATGTCGTCAGAAAGCACCCAGCAGGACAACTCCCAGCCTGCTCCGGTCATCCCTGGCCACCCATCCTGGCCGGGGTCTGCCCCAATTCCCGGGAGAGCCGCGGCTCCTGTGACCGAGCTCTCCGGGGGGGCCTTCCGAACAGCGGGTTCCGGCCTGGGTGGGGGCGGCCCGGGAGGCTGCCTGTCCCTCTCCTTCCCCAGGCCCTCCCTTGAGGAAAGACCCAGAGCATGCTGGGCGGCCACCGCTGAGGCTCCAGGGTGTTTCAACTGGGTGAGTAGCATTCACACAGTTTGTCACCAAGGAGGGACCGACCTGGACTAAACCCAGATGTGCGGTATTAATCAAAGCAGAGCTCACGGCACAGCCTGCACGGGGACACAGACCATATGCGGTGGCTCAGTGGCAGTCTCCACATCAGCAGCTGCTTCTGCCTGAGGCCCCCCAAGTCCCTGATGGGAGGGGGGAAGCGGGGGACAACGACACCTTCCCACCGGGGACTTCCCATGAAGTCCCGTCATTAAGAGAAACCGAACGGCCCCCAATGACCTCCAACATTGTCAACAATCCTTCCCGGGCAGGAGTGATTTTCCTACTTTGCGGAATAAAGGCCTGGCCAGGGAAGACTCCACCAACGGGAGGCAAGGGCGGCAGCAAAGACAGGGTCACGGCAGGGAGACGAGGAGCATGAGAGAGAAGCCACTCACTCTCTCCCCAAGAGCAGCGTTATCAAGGTACAGGCTAATTAGCATTTTAATTGGATAATTGGGAATTCTAAATTGCCTATCTTGTATTAAGCATAACTGAGGACATAACATGACATTCAATTAACAAATATTCCTCTTTATTCTTGACATGCTTGATTAGGTTGAATTTCTGAGTTCTTCGGTATCAGCGACGGGATAAAGCCCCGGCCGCATTAGACCGCTAATAAATGCAAATCATATATATATGGAAAAGATTTTTAGAAATACTCTACGCAAAGGAAAACAAAACAAAACAAAACAAAAATTCACCCATAATCTTATCCCCCAGAGATAACCTCTGTCAAATACATTGTGGAACATCCTTCCAGGCATTTTTTTTTTCTTTTAGATGCATAAACACAGATTTCTAAAAATAATAATGAGCCGTATGTTAAAATAATGAAATCTTTCTCGAAGTCGCTTTTTGACTGAAGTCTGCCGGGCACCCGGAAGAGGGCTACAATCGTGGGGACCGGCACGGGGACCTGGCACGGGGATCACGCCTGTGCGCCCAGCACGCGGGGCCCCTCCCAGCCCGGCCTCCCTCCCGCGGGCGCCTGACTTCCAACCCGGCCCGCTCGGGACTTCTGTCCCCCTACCCCCACCCCCACTGGGCCTGTTACGTCGAGGGAGTCACACATCGGGCCCTCTCCGTGTGGCTTCCCCTGCCGTTCCCATCGATGCCGGCGAGACCCGCCCGGGCTGGCAGGTGGGGGCTGTCGCTGCTCCTTCTCTTTCTTGGGAGTGTCCCACCTGCTCCCCTCATGCTGCTGCTGAACATTCTGGAGGTTTCCAGACTGCGGCTCTCATGAACGGGGCTGCCGTGGAGACGCTCATCCTACTTCGCACCTGTGCGTGGGGCCCAACTGCGCTCAAAAGGCGCCTGGGACGTGTTGGGGAAGGTTCTTGCAAAAGCAACACCATGTTCCCTTCTGCACAGAAACGTATCTATACTGTACTTATTTTTCGGGGTCACTCTGTCCGGAGTCTGACTACTTCTCTCCCGCAACGCTGGCGCAGGCCACCTTCTTCTCTTGCAGGCCAATGGTGACAGTGGTGCAGCTGGTGTCCCTGCTTCTGCCCTCGTCCCCTGCAGAGGGCTCCTTTGGTGATCTCGGTCAGACGACAGCGTCCTGACTGCCTGGGAGCAGCCTGCCCCCCTCTCATTTCCCCGTCTCCCCTCACCTTCTCCATCTGCCTCCCCACCGCTGCTCCTAGGACCCCCGGGCAAGCCCCCACCTCAGGGCCACCAGAGGATCCCCATTCTCTCTGCCTGGAATGTCCGCCCCAGCGATCCACAGCTTGCTCTCCCCTTCAGGCCTCTCCTCCAATGTCCCCTTCTCGGAGACGCCTGTCCCCAGCTCCCTGGTTAAGGTACTCCCTCCGCCTCAGCCCTCCCCGTATGACTTTCATCCATCCATCCATCCATCCACCCATCCTTTCTCACTTTCATGAGGCTGGAGTTTTGTCTCTTTTGCTCACTCGAGTGTCTCCAGAGCCCAGAATAGCGCCTGGCCCACCGGCGACTCCCGCACGTTTCTGGTGAGTGACTGAGTAGCACACAGTTGCGTGGGTGGTACCACAGCCTATAATTTACTTCCCCAGCTTCACGCCGCTGAGTATCTAGGTTGCTTCCGCCTCCGTGATACGATGGACACCCGTGGCCATATGCCTTTCCCTGTCTGTCTCTGGACTACATTCCTAGAAGGAGAATTACACGGGCGCATTTTGAGTCTCGGGGCCCATTCTGCCCGACGGACCCCGAACAAGCCCACAAGGGTTTTCAGGGTCCTGAGCGGGGCACCATGGGGACTGCCTGCCCACGGATCTGCGAACCTGGCAGGCAAAACAAAAAAAGCATTTTGTTGTTTCATTGACGGCCTGGCAGGTTTACACGCTTAAGTCCTCACATTCCTTCCTGAGTGGCCTGTATCTTTTTTTTTTAGAAAAATGAATGTTCGTCTTTTCCTTATTGATCCTTAAGGGATTTATACATGAAGGACCCTAGCTAGTGGTTTTGACCGTCGTCTAGACAGCAAGCAGCTGGCCCATTCTGACCCTCTGCAGGGACCATCTTTGCTGAAAGAAGGCCAGGGCAGTGGGCACAGGAGCTGTCGACAAAAAGGGCAGGACCGACCGGGGCCCGGAAGGGTGACGATATACAGGAAAACAAAACCCGGAGCCTACAGCATGCGGCTCAAGTGCAAAATTCTAGATCTGTGAATCCAGACCCCTTTGGAGCTGACGCTCTTGAATGAGTGAGAGGGCCCCAGCTTTGGGAGGCCCGGGGAGAGCGGCGCCCAATGTGCTTTCATCTGGGATCGACATCAGCTCACATCTGACCCAGAGATATCTCACCAACCCTGGCCAACATCAGCAATCACAGCCTTCTTGGCCCCAAACCCAAACGGCCCCCCCCCCCACTTTAAAAAATGCACCGGGCCACCCTAAGAATCATCCATGGCGGAGCAACGTCTAACCAGGAAGGGATGGAGGGAGACAATTCTTGCTTGACACAACCCAGAGGCTATTTTCCCTCCCAAGGATACTCACACCCCTGCCTCCCCTCCCCAAGAAGGTGTAGGCGAAGGAAGCCAGCACACGGGGCACCTTCTGGAAGAGCAATAGCTAGCGTTTCCCAGAGCACGACGGAAGTCCGTGCGGTGGCATTACGGGGCAGGCAGACACGCATGTTCTACCCATTATTTATTTTAAAGCGTTCCATTCCATTTACGGCAGATTATACTGAGTTTCACCCATGACAGGGGTATAAAGCTTTCTTTTAAAGGACATTTAAAGAAAAAAAAAAAAAAGGAAAGAAACTGTTAAGCAAACAATACTACAAGTGGGACAAGGGTTCAGCAGACGGTGCAAGGGTGTCCTGTGATTTTTCTCTTCTGGAGAAAAACCCGTCTTCAGCTCCGGGTGGGGGCAGCTTGGTCCAGAAGCTCCCTGCTCCCAGAGAGCACCTGCCTGTGCTCGGAAACCAGCTGGCGGGAGGGACTCTAACAGGACCCGGATTCTCTCTTGTACCCCCGGCCCTCGCTCCTGTCCCCGCTTAGCAGCCTAGACTCCCGGCCAGTGCGGACCCGCAGGGCAAATGCCAACCAGGCCCCTCTGTCCTTAGCGCCCGGAATGCTGGGGGGTCTCGTGGGTCTGCGGGTGGACGGCACCTCGGGTGCCCGGTGGCGTGCGGTGTCCTTGGAGGCACCCCGGGCACGAGGCCCCACTCCACAATCCCTGCCACCGCCCGTGGGAGAAGTAACAGCTGGAATCCTTCTCCACAAAGGTGCTTCCTAAATACCAACCCCTCAGGGCGGGAGGGGTCCCGGCTTCCTCTCCGTGCGGCCGGGACAGGATCCCTGCGTCCTCCATCTACAGGAAGAGAGAGCTGTGCTTTCTGAATCCCTCCCGTGTGTCTGTCTTATCTCTACAGGACCCACGACTACCTCATTTCCAAACATCAAATTTCATTGTCGGCCTCATCATCTTAAAGTATGTCAGGAATCTGCCTTTTCAGATGGAACCTTCTCTGGAAAGCACCGTTTTGTGTCAACGCCTCTCTCAAGTGGCGGGTCCGAAGCATCGGCTGGCTGGCCGCATCCCCGCTCCAGCTCCCATCAGCCCTCTGGGGCTCTCTTCTTCGGACTCAGTCACCTCCTGGGTGCCACGTCCACATTTTCCCTCCCGACAGCCCTCCGTTCAAGGCTCCTGACAGCAGCGAGGCCCAGAAGCGCACACACAAACCATTCTCGGTATTCGGGGGGCGGGGGTTGGTCCCCTGGGGGGCCAGGAGGCCTGGGGCCACCTCTAGATTGCAGGACCCAGGAGAGCTGTGTCGCTGCAGCCCGGGATCCTGGCCGCCTGCAAGAAGGGGGAACCATGGCCGCCTCACCAGCTGAGTGTCACCCCAGGAACCTAAGACACAGTGTGTCCTCTTCGAGAACATTCTCCCAAGCTCCGGGGAGCCACAAAGCCCAGGTCAAAGGCAAACTGTCAATGGAAGGAGGCCCAGACCCCGTCTGGCACGCTCGGGCGTGCCCCTGGTGCCAGTGGCCCTCTCCGCTCAGCACACGCTTGTCTTTCCCAGCAGCGTCCTGGCTACTTAGTGCGGGTTGCCCGGAACCCTCTCCTAACGAGCCTTCGCGTCCCGCTCACAACTCCAAACGTTATTTTAGACACACTTGGCTGAAGGAGCAACAGCAGTGCTATTTGTCACTTTGAAAGTCTTTATCCACTTAAGATGATGAATGGGATGAGCACTCACGCGGCCCCTGCTGAAAGATCAGCCCTGAAAAAGAGGAGGCACCGCCAATGGGGGGCGCTCTCCAAGCATGGGGCGGGGCGGGGTGACAACTGGGCAGTGGGCTCCCCTCGCCAGGGCCCCAGGGCCCCAGCACCGGCTTGCGCCACACAGTAGCTCCCCATTTGTCCCCAGCAGGCTGCAGGATGTCCACTCTGGGCCCGCGGGAAACAGGTGAGGCGATTTAAGAACTCGCTCTCGTCCTCCGAGCCCTTCCCCTGCTGACTTCCGGCAGACAGAGGGCGGGGCCCCTACAAGTACTCCTCCAGCCTCCACAAATTAAAAAAACCTTGGTAGCTTAAACCTATTTATCAATAGCTTATTAATAAGGTCTAAGTCCTATGATGACAGGGTGATTAAACGGTTTTCGAAATAATCCATTTTTAATTAAAACGCTACCCTCTCTTGGTTTCTGGATAGATTCAAAAGAAAGCCTCAACAGATGTCTTGTTTTTAAATACACATTAGATAAAGCCAATAATTAGAAGAATTCATGCTTTTAATTAGACTTTAATTATTCTTTGCCTATCGATGCAAAGTTAAATATCCTTTCTTCCTGGTGCTCTCATGGCTAACGGAAGCCAGGAGACGGCCGGCGGGAACCGCGCCGTGCGGGAAGTCCTGTTTCAGAGAGCCGGAGAGCGAAGGTACTCTAAACATTCTGCCCTCCTCCTGGCAGATGGGATCTGTTTCTGGTGAACCACCCGTCTGGAGGCGCGCTCCTGGCTCCCGGCCTGGAAGAATCACGCTCCGAGGCCAAAGCACCAGTTACGTGACGAGGGTTCGCGTGCCCCCTCCTCCCGTCCAGCCACGAGGCCTGGAAGGTCCCGTGGCCTCTCCTTCCCCTCCCTGCACACACTGCGAAGCGTCTCACCAGGGTGACCCGCACAAGCAACCAAATCGCCCCCCCACCTTCAGCGAGCTTAGGGGACGCGGCGAGACCTTGGAGGAGGGGGCAGAGGGAGTCGGGCTGTGAAGCCGAGCTCTCCCCGTCTCCCCTCCGGGGAACGTCCGTACTGCCGCCCGCCCCCCCCCCCCCCACGGACACAGACACACACACACGCCCTCCGTGGCTTTCACGCTTGCATATGGCTGTGCCCCTCTTCCCTACCGGTCCAGAAGGGAAGTCCCAGATACAGGCCCGAGGCACCCTATACCCAAGGCTGGGTACGGTGAGGAACACGCAGTAGGTCCCCAGTAAACCTCCGAGGACAGAGTAACAGACGGCAGGGACTGTTGGCGGAGCGTGCCCGATGGGCCGCAGAACATGCGCACACGTGCACACCCAAAAACACGGGGCCGTAAGCCCCAGCTGCTCAGAGGTGCCTGGGCGGAGACCTGGCCGTGGGCTCACCCATCTTCCTGCAGTCAGTGGGGCCGTGGGACTGGTTCTCACCAAAGGGAGCACGAGCGGAAGTGACGTGGGTCGCTCCCCGGCAAGGCTCTTAAGGGCTTTATAAGCTCGCCACGCTTTCTCTCTCCTCTCTCAACGGGGCGGGGGCAGAGGCCTCCGGAGACAGGAGCAGCTTCGACCCTGGGGGAGGACAGCCACGGGGTCTGCCTCAGACTGCGACGTGAGCCAGGAATATACACGCACGTGCTCGGCCACTGAGACCTGCATTTTGGTTGTCAGTGCAGCAAAGGCTATGCTTTGCTGACGGACACACTTAGGAATTTAGAATACGGTGCAGGTGGAGTTCCAGGTCAGGGAGGTAAAGCCATTATTCCAAAGACGGCGAGCTGATGCGTCATTTCACGGCGGGCGGGGAGTGGGCAAAAATACCCAGCACCGTCACTCGTAAATGCACTTTAGGTGGACTGAAGAGTTACGCGGAAAAAACGAAAGCACGTGGATGCATGGATTTATCACCCCGCACACCCCAGGGTGGAAATATTTCGGAACGGTGCGGAAAACTCTTTAAAGAAAATCGTAAAGCCATGAAGACAGAAGACAGACGTAAGCAGCTGAACGGTACTGAGGCAGAGGTGGCGGCCGGCGTGAGGATCCAGGAAAGGAGGAATTTAACAATTTACATTTAAATGGTGCATCAGACTGGGGAAAAAATACGGTGACAAGTAGGACAGTAACTTGAGAGGCCCCGGTGTGACGTGCTCTCGGAGATCAGTAAGTTAGACCCCGAACGTCCCCACGGCAGCCTGTGCCAAGGACAGAAAAGCCACAGAGACAAATGGCAGAGAGGCACCTGTGACAGAAGCCTCCCAGTGATCAAAGAAGTACAATAAAAGTGAGCATTACTTTTCCCTTATTAGCTGGTAGAGATGAAAAATAATAAAAGTAACACAGTTAATTCTGGGGTCCGGGTGGGTACAGGCATTCACGGGTGTGTGTGTGGAGTATGTATGTGTGTGTGTATGTGTGTGTACGTTTGTGTGTACACCCAGCTTGGTGGCAGAGACAATGGGTTCTAGAAGCTGTCTGGCTCCTCCAAGACCCATCTGTCTGCTGTGGGATGGTGGGCCAGTTTCTTAAAGCCTCCATGTGTCCTTTAAAGTGCAGACGATGCCACTCGTCACACCTCATGGTATTGAACGACAAAATTGCTAGGAAGCACATGGTATGTGCTCGCCGAACATTAACGTCACGGGCAGGTATGAGGGAGCGTAAGTTCCAGAGGACAGATTGGCTTTGTGCATCAAACTTTCCCCCAGCGATTCCATTCGCAAGAATTTACCCCAGAGAGATGGACCAGTTAAACACTTGGGAGAGAGAGACATGAGGTTGATCGCTGCAATGCTGTTCACGCTGGGGAGTCCAAAGCCAGTGGGCCACTCCTGGGGGAGGCCTGGTGTGCGCGGATTATGGCGGGGCCCCACATGTGCAGAGACGGAAAAGATATCCCCTTGACACAGGGGGAGGAGGAGTGTGATCCCAGCGGATCCAAAGTCTGTCCGTCTGTGCCCCTGGAGAGACCCAGAAGCACGTTTGCTAAAGCCACGGGGGTGAGTGAACCTCTGTATCACGGGAGTTTTTTCCTACCTTGTTTATAAAGTTTTGTACTGCCTGAATTTCCTATTGGGACACGTACTATCTTCTTATCAGAAAAAAAGCCACTTCATTTTGAATATATTTTTTTGGAAGAAATGAAATCTCCTTGTTGAAGACCAGCTGCCCTGTACCAGTCTTGCCCCACTGCCCCTCGCCCTCCCCAGGCCTCTTAGGATATGCTGGGCCCCGTGGACCCAACCCACACAGCCAGGATCCGGGACGACTCCCCGAAGCTGCCACAAGGGGTCACAAGTGCACACCGCCGCCGCCCGCACACAGCGACTAGAGAGAGCTTTGGCCTGGCTTTAGAAGCTCAGTAGGCAAGGCTCTTGCTTCCTTCTCTGGACGCAGATTCTGTGGCGAAACCCCCTGGAGATAGGCCTCCTGCAGCGGAAGTGGGGGCGTCAGAGCCCAGCTGGAGAACAGCCCTGCCTGCCTCCTGTCTGCTCACATCGCGGTCAGTGCTGCCCTCAGCGGGCCCCTCGGGCACCCACTGGAGTGGAGGGAGCAAGAGACAGGATGCGGCCCAACAGGCAGCTGGCAAGGAGGGAATTAAGGAGCGGATCCGCCTCTGGGGCTCTCTGTCTCCCCGGGGAACAGAAGGAAGCGTCTCTGCCCACAGGGGACCATGCTCTTCCGCAGAAGCGAGCCCGCCACTGCAGCAAATCCGTACAGGGCGAATCACCTAGAACGTATCTGACAGGAGACGTGCCAAATGCCCTGGAAAGAACTCGGATTCAGCAAACAGCTTCGATGGGAGGGGGCTACCAATCGCGGCTTCCGGATCCCCCCAGGGAAACTCCCTGCTGCAGGGCAGCAGAGGCGGGGGGGGGGGGGGGGGGGGGGGGGGGGG
>CM052803.1:13883233-13985173 GCA_028533885.1 Nasua narica | reverse complement strand
GGGGTCCTCGGGGGCTCCACAAACACTTCGACCCCATGGGAAGTGGCTGGCTTTCCTGGCCTTCCTCGCCTGGGGCCGGGAACAAGCGCGGGGATGCCTCAAGGTGCCAGCCAGCCCCGAAACTTCCCTAACGAGGGAAGGAGGGTTCTTTATGAGATCTTTGTAGTTCTGGCTGCTGGCTCTCACCTCTTTCAGTGCGGGCAGGTGCTTTATCCTTATAGCGCAGAGCCAGAGCTCTCCCCTCCCTACTCAGGGGCACTCCCACTGAACAAACACAAGGCACGCCGAGGCCCTTGAGACTGTCTTAGAATAATGACGCCCCTTCTGTACCTCCGGGGGACTTCACTCGTTTATAAGGCAATTTTAATAATAACTACATATTAATTCTACATTCCCTTTTTACCTATTTCACTGACTCCGAACTGTTAGGAATTAGGTAATATATTACAATAGGCTTCCAGGGACTTTTTATTAACTAATGCCCCATATTTAAAAACCTTCCCGTCAAATGAGGAACATTAAGAAATGCGGCCCCTTTTGTAATTGCTTCTAATCGCCTCGATACGCAGGTCCCGGCATAATAGACAACCCAGGCGGTGCTTCCCTGAATTGCATTCGACTTTTCATTTTCTTTCTGTCACTGGCCAACTGAAGAATTCTGACAGCACACAAATGGTCATTTGGCCCCATCAGCCTGTCGCTTTCCGGAGGCCTATTGGAGAGGCTGTTTGGAAAGTTCGAGGCCGCTCGCGGTGAGAGAGAGACGGCGCCCTTCCCGCCCAGCTTCCCTTCCTGATTTGTACGTTTGCTTTTTTGCTTTTTGTTTTTCGGGTGAGCCCATCTACTGAACATAACGCATACGGTAAAGGACACACACCTTCGGTGTCCCGACGGATGATGTTTCACGATCGAATCCCCGCGATCCTGATCTGGAACCTTTCCCGTCTGGGGGATGCCGTGCCCGTCCCTCCCCCGGCCCTCTGCACCCCCATCACTACGGTTCTGCCTGTTGGAGAGCTTCAGGGAAACGGGATGAGACAGCACAGGCCCCTGAGTCTGGCTTCTTTCCCCTGACGCGGCCCGCCTGGCAGGCGGTCCGCCGGGTCCTTGCACGGCAACCGTGCGTTCGTCCTCCCCCTCGACGGTACCCGTCCGTTATCCATCCCTACAGCGGGCTTTGGGTTCCCCCAGTTTCAGAGTACTCCCGGTCCATGCACAGAACGTTCTGGTGCATGTCTTCTGCCGTGTCTGCCGTGTGGCCGGGCACGGAGCACTTGGCCGGTTGCCTTCCAGCGATCATTCCGGCGTGTTTTTTATGTTTGCTGTTTTTCTGCCCAACAGGAAGGAAAGAGAGTTTCCAGCCCATGCCTTTAGGGTGCAGGGGCGTGAACGGAGCGGGAGGCGTCGGAGCGCCTGGCCAGGCCTGGGAGCTGCCGGGGCCGAAACAGCCTTCTCTCCTCTAGTCCCTGTGGGACCGCGGTGCCCGTGGCCTGGCCTCGGCCCCAGGGCGGGGTCACACGCCTCCAGGACACAGAGAGCCGCGGACGGCTGCTGATGCCCTCTCGGAAGTACCCGTCTTTCCGCAAGTAGACACCTCAGCAGAAATGACAACTCGGTCAGGAATGAGGAAGGAGTGAAAAAGACAAACCGGCTCAACTAGGGAAGAAAGCTGCTAGCTGGGGGCACCGGAAGTGGCTGGGAAAGGTCCTGCCCTCCCAGGGTGCCCGAGCTGGGCCTCAGGAACGGGGTCAGGAGGGAGCCACGAAGGGCAGGATGAAGTCCAGCCAGCGACAAGGGAGGCCCAGGCCTCCTCGGGCCTGCCCTCCCTGCTTCCAGCAAAGGCCTGAGATGGGGTCGGGGTGGGGGGCTGCGCAAACACTGGGCGGTTACAAACATCTGAGGACAGCGGAGAGAAGGGGCCAAAACAAACATCGGGTCCCCGGGGGCAGGAGCCCCAGGGCACAGGCGCCTGGCATTGGGGGCAGCCAAACGCGGGCAGTTGAGGTGACAGCCCCCTTGTCCATCTGGCACTTTCGGGCACAGCAGAGCAAAGGCCCAGCCTCCCAGGACTGTCCCACTAAAGCCACAAAGCTGAGGAGCCTTTGTTTTCATTTCCAAATTCAAAGCGCCCTCGGCTAAGCCTGCGTCTGATCCCGACTCAAAGCCACAGGGGCCCCTGGTGAGCCCGACACAGAGGAGCCTCAGCTGTGACAGCCCACGGGGCTTGGAAAATCCAGGGCCCAGAAGCCAATTTTAGAAGTTTATGAATAATAAATGCAATTAATGTGATGGAAAACAGAATCTGGAAGCTAAGCTGAGGCCCCAGGGCGGGTGACTCACCGGGTCACCCTCCCTTGTCACTTCCTGCTGCCCAAGCCCCTCAGAAGAGACAGGTGGTCTGGAGGCGGGGGCACCGATCCCTCATCTGGCCACGGCCCAGAGCAAAGAACAATTGGGGTCTGGGTCTGGCCAAAGGACAAAGGCCCCCAGAACCTCCCCCCCCTTTCTTTAGCTCCCGGCGCTCCAGGCACAGCGCCCCCTGGTGGTAGGGCTCCTGGCCCCTGAGCCTGCGCCTTCCGCCTCAGTTCCCTCCCCCACGAAACAGGAACACCGACTATATTTTGTCTGGATGTCGTCGTGTAAGTGCCGATCCCAGCATCCCGGGGGTCAGCATCTCCAAGGGCTGCAAGCAGAGGGCTGCCTCAGGCCCCTCATACCACATTCCCTTGGTGGCCCCCACTTGGGCTCTGACACCAGCCCACACGGAGGTGCTCGTGGTCCCCTCCCGGCTCTCAGCAGGTCCTCTGCCCGCCGGGTGCAGCAAACGTGGAAGGAGAGGGGACAGGTGTGGAGGCAGGGGCTGGCCCCCAGGAAACAGTGAGGAAGGAGGAAGGCGGATGAAGCTGGGGGAGGAGGAGAGGAAGAGTCTGAGGTTAGAGCAGCCCAGAGCTCCCCCTGACTTCCCGGCCCCAGCCTGGTGTCAGGGTGCTGCTCTGGCCTGAGGGAGGTGGGGGAGAAGGCGCAGGGGAGGGGTCCTGCGGGGGAGGGGGAGGGGGAGGGGGAGGGAAGGGCTCCCGGCACCTCACCTGGGAGGCTTTTTCATGTCTCCCGCTGCCCCAAGACGGGATGCTCCTGCTTGGCAAGCTGGACACACTCAAGGGCTCCGGTGGGCCCAAGGCTGAGGGGACCCCCGCCCCTCCTGTGGGCCGTGAGCCTAGTGCCCCCAAGAGGCCTTGGTGGCTGCCGGAGACCCTCCTCATTCACCCGCCCCCCCGCCCCCAGGGCCATCCGCGAAGATGGCTGCCGTATTACCAGGAAGGCTCTCTCTTACTACAAATTGCGCCTTTATGGGAAAATCAATGACACTGCCTCCTCGGTCTCCCACACTTGTTGCCGGTCTAAAGTAATTACCCCACAGGGCGACAGGCCGGAGCTGGGCCGGTGTGCCGGGGAGCGCCGGGCCGCCCCCCAGCCCAGCATCTCGGGGAGGCCCAGGAAGGCAAGCTGTCCGGAGAGACCCGCCCACCACACTCCGCCCTTCGCGCTTGCTCCCTGGGTCCGCCTGGCGACACCATCGTACGCCCACTATGCGCCAGCCATGACGTGCTATGATCGCGGGGTGAGCGAGGCAGATTAAGACCCTCGATCCACAAAGACATTGCCTGGGTGAACTGGACATAGCAGCAGCCATGTGCTGGGAGAGCACAAGCCACGGGGACGGAATTCACTGGAAGCCTCCCTGGAGGAGGGGGCCTGCGGCAAAGGCCAGAGCAAGTAGGAAATCCCGAGGCAGAGAGAAGCAGGGCATGTGAGAGGAATGGCAACCGGGCCTGAGGAGGCAGCCAGAGCGTGGGGAGTGGCAGGGAAAGCTAAGTGAGTTGGGGGGGTGGGGGGACCCCGAGGACGTGGCCCCAGGAGGCTGGGGAACATAACGCCCTCCCACCTCCGACCCTCAGAAGGGCCGCGTCGCTTACTCCTGGCACAGCCATTCCGAACGTTAACTTCTCAGTACAGTCTAGTTCTTTCCTTCAAGACTCCTTTAAATGATAGCTTGTTTAAGTACCAACATCAATTGGCCAGCAATTCCATGAACAAATGCTCTTCTGCTTGCCTCCAAGTTCAGCCACTTTTATTTGTCCCCAAGTATTTGGCAGGAACCGGTTACATCAATAAAGAAATGTCAATTTTTAACAGCCGCATGAGATGCAAAAGCTTCAGATGGATTTTTTTTTTTTTTTTTTTTTTTTGCCAGCAAACAGGGCGCCTGGAGGAGCAGTCATTAAGAGCCGTGGGAGACACACGGGCAGGCCCGGGAGACGGGGTTCCAGAGTTAGCCCAGATTAAGGACACACTGCAGGCGCCGGACCTCTCGGCATCATAAATAACACTGAAATCTTACACCGTGGTTGAACTCTTTGTTGTCACAACTGTTTAGGCCCCGGAGTGTGTGAGGCTGTAGAGCAAAATGACAAATCTCTTTCCCGACCGCTAAGTGCACGGAGCCCATCGGAATCCATCTGACCGGAGCGACGCGCGCGGGGGAGACCGTGGAGGGACGCTGGCCTCGGGAACACCCTGGACGGTGATTGCTGGAGGCGCGTGGACTCCGAGGAGAGGTCCCCTATCACTTCCTGCCACGTCATCTCATGGTTGGAAGACGTGGGGTTCCGAACCCTTGATAACGCAAGGAGTCTGGTACCCAGGCTCTCCCCCAAACTCAGCCAAGTCACAGCTGAGCTGAGGAAAGGGGCTGAGAAAAGCGAGGCAGGAAGGATGGTCTCTCGCCAGGAAATATGGGGATGGAAGTACATTAACGCAGTGGGTGATTCTCCTGGAGAGCTGCAAGTAACCCTCCAAGGCCTCCTGGCTGGACCCCCGCCCAGATGGAAGCCCCAAGGACATCACCGGCCAAGGAGACTTCAGGAAGCACCGGGAACTGGGCCAGGATCGAAAAGGAAGGCCGCTGGGCACTGGGTTTCCGGCACGGACACTCAGCTGAGCACGGGGTAAACTGACCCATCTGCTCCCTAGCCCCGGGGAGTCGCCCAGAGGCAGGGACGCCGCGCCCCAACACCGCCCCCCAGGCCCACGCTGTGCGTGTTCGGCAGGAGAAACAGTGCCCGTCTTGTGATCCTGCCCCAGCCCAGAGCCTCAACCAACGCAGCCGGCTGCCTCCTCTCCTGGGCCAGACTGGCCTGACTCTGCGGTGGCCAGAAGATGCAACCCGCAGGGTCCTTCAGCCTCTCACGTGCAAGGGCAAGGCCACTCGGAGAGCCCTTCCTGCACTGGTTGCTGGCCTAGGAGCAGAATGGGGGGGCCTCAGGTAATGGCAGCTCCTTGGGACGGAGGGGTGGTCTCTCCCCGTTCTTCAGCAACAACACGGCAAACACACAGAACGCTTTCTAGCAAAAAAGGATCTGTTCTCTGGGACGCACCAGTGGCACGGTTCTCCTCCCCGAAGCGCAAGGATGTCTGCTCTTGGAGCGGGCCTGGAGGGGCTACTCCAGTCTGGTCATGGCCTGAGGGGGAAAAAGCACGGGCCAGCCGGGGCCCCGCCTAACCTGGCCTGTCTCACAGGCACCCACAGCCCTGAGAGTACGCGGGCTGCGCCTGGGTCCTGCACTTCCTGGCCCGCCACCTTCCCCGGGCTGGCTCCCAAGCTGCCGAGGGCCACGACCTCTGCCAGGATCGCGAGCAGTGCTAGACCCTCAAATCCTCTCCCAGAGGGCCCACAGTTCAGGCAAAGCTGCGTCAGCACAAAGGCCCCGGGGTCGTGTGGGCCGGCTGGGATGCCCACCGAACCTCCCTGAGCAGCTGGGTCTGTTGGAGGCCCCAAGCCGTTGGTTTTAGCTTCCCAAGAGCTCTCTGCGAAGAAGAGGCCCGGGGTGAAAGGGACTCGGCCCAGACGTGACCACCCCCAGAGGGCTGGTTCCTCAGCCGTCCGCAGCACGGAGCCCAGCAGCGCCCCGGGGAAGGGTGGCTGGCACCCGCGACTGTCAGCCTGCCTGGGACTAAATCAGATCCCGTCCTCTGAGGTGCGGCCACCCTCGGGCCTTGATGAATGCCTTCCATAAACTGCCTGGAGCAAATGCCAAACTTTACGAGATGAGGTTCCAAGAAATGTCCTTAATGATTTTATACCGGCTTTTCGTCAAGCGGAGCAATGGTCCATTTATAACCGCTCTCAACGACATCCAGTGGGCCCTGTCACTGGACGGGGGACCCTGGCTGGAAATGGACCTTGGCCCACCCGTTCCTCTGTTCTTCCCTCTGCTGCCTCATCTTCCCCAGGCGCGGGGGGTCCGGACTCTCCCTTCAGTCTTCCCCGCCTCGGTGAGCAGCAACTCCATCCTTTCGGGGAGCTCAAGCCAACACCCCTGGCGTCACCCCTGAGCGGTCAGCAAATGCTGCTGGCTCGACCTGGCCCGGTTCCCCGATAACCGCCAGGCCCCCGGGTTCACCAGGCCTGCTGTAAAATTATGCCCAGAACCCGCCTGCTTCTCACCTCCGACACTCTGACCCGGGGCCGGCGCCCTGTCACCTGCTGCCCCCTCCTCGGGGCCTCCTCCTTGGCACCCCTGCAGCCAGCAGCTCCCACGAACGCCGGATCAGGTCCCTCCTCTGCTCGACCCCCAGCCTCAGCCCCTCTTCTCTGCCACTCGCGCCTCTCCGAGGTTCCTCTTCTGACACCCGAGGGCTCGGCCCCCCGACCCCCGGGTCTCACTTAACCACTGTGCCAGGCCTTCAAAGCCACCGTGTTCAGTTTACTTATTTTTGTTTACCTCCCCGCGCGAATGTCACAGAGAGATTTTCCTCTGTCCCACCTCCCTGCTCCTAGAGCACTGCCTGGCACCTATCGTCACCCACAAATGTTTATAAGCCAACAAACTGGCAGAAGCGATCTGGGAGTAAGAGAAGCAATCTGGGAACAAGCCAACGCTCGCCGGCCCGCGGGGGGCCTGCTTGCCAAGGCCAGGCCGTGCGTGGGGGGCAGGTGTCGGCCCGCTCGGCCAAGAACTGTGAGAGGGTCAAGGGAGCGTCTGCTGTACTCTGGGCACGCGCTCTGAATGGTCAGATCGGAGCTCCCTGAAACGGACAATCCCGAGCGAAACTCCTAGCAAGTTCCGGCCATACCTACTACAGCCGGAAAGGATTTCGGAAACTCCGGGTCTTGCAGGGACAGTGAGCCCGGTCCACACAGATTCCGTCAAGCCCGGGGCGATGAGCTCTGGCTCTCTCGGGCCTCCTGAGATGGCCTCGCAGTCTGCCTGCAGGAACCCCCTGCCATTTAACAGCTTTCTGGTAAGGCTGGCCTTGGGCTGGCCTGGGGGCCACCTGGGGATGATTGCCACACACACCACATTGCAACACCAAGCGCGCCCCTTATCTGCCAGCGCAGGGGCTCCGACCTGACTCCTCGATAACCACTGGGCCGCCGGGTTCCCCAGGGCCGGTGACCACATCCACAGGAAGAAAGGCTGCCTGGAAGGGCGCCCCGCCCAGGGTGAGGTGGGGGATGGGTCGTGACCTTGCTCTGACACGCAGGACTTCGGCCCCAGTCAGGTGGATGCTCTCAGACCCAGAACCTCCGAGGGCTGAGCGAGGGGCCGTCCTTCTCCACCACCCGAGGAACCAGACTGCTCCTTCTCTTGCTCGGGAACACGGGCTCTGTGCCGGGCCGCCCTCGGCCCTGGGGCAGGGCTGGTTCTCCCTGGGTCCCGACTATAGCCTCGAACCTGCCGGGTCCGGGCTCCTAGGACACCTGGGACGCTGCCCACCCCTCAAGCCCTCTCCCATCTGTACCCCACCTCTCCCCCGTGCCCAGCCTGCCCCTTTGCTCCAGACCAGTTCTCTCTGAAGGGCCACAAATTCTAGAGGCTGCAAGAACCTCTGAAGGCCACAGTCTGGCTCTCAGGTGATGGCTGCTGGGCTTTCCGGCTGGAGCTGACCGTGACCCGGGGGTTGACGGGCGGGTGTGTGTGTGTGTGTGTGTGTGTGTGTGTGTGAGCCTCCTGCCTCTTCTTCGGCAGTCTCTTTCCATTTCAGGGGACCAAAACTTCCTCCTTACCTAGATTTGGCCAGATTCTGCCCTGACTCTGGCATTGGCTTATACATCATCCTAATTCATGACATCAACATATTTGTCCTTTTTAATTTTTATAGGGACTTTAAAAACCAGAACTCCTCACAGGCCCATCGGGCCTTTCTGGTACCCTGCACTGTACGATGGTAACTGCCAGGGTTCGAATCCCAGCTCCCCCACTTACTCAGCCTCCTGGTTCCTCCCTTTCCTGGCCTACGGAAGGGACCAAACAGTAGTCCCTACACTCAGAAGGTGGGCGCAAGGACGAAATGGGCCACACCCTCACTTGAGCACAGAAGAGCAAAGGGCCCACAACGGGCTGGTATGCGGTCGGCCCTCAGGAAATGCCCACGGCGCTGCCGCCGTGCCCCGTCCCCCCCCTCCGGCCGCTCTCCCCCGGAACCCCGCTCCGTGGGAGCACGGCCATCCCGGCACATTGCGTCCCAGGGCTCAGGACAATGTCTGGCAAAATGCTTGCTGCAGGAGGAGTGGTCTGACTCAAGGAACCTGCCCTGGCCTCACGGGCTTCGTGTCTCCCACATGCTGGCCCAAGCACTTCTCCTCCCCTGCTTGCCCCTCCTGGAAACCGCCACCTTCTTGTCCCTAAATGTCACTAATGTGTTGTTTCTAAGACCCCAGAACTACTGCCTCTAGGTCCGCCCCACTCCAAAACCTGGACGGCAACCCAGGTTTGTACCCTGTCCCTGGGAGACCTGGCCCAGTGTCGTCCTAAGACCCACTCACCTCCTGCCGGGGGCCTAAGGGGACCTACGAGGGCCAGGCCTGTGTGTACACACGCGCATGCACACACACATGCACACACACAGTGGAGGCCAGGGCATGAAACACAGCCAGACCTGTGTGTGTACACACATGCACACACGCATGCACATGCACGCACATGCACACATGCACACACTGGAGGCTAGGGCATGAAATACAGCCAGGCCTGTGTGTGTATACACATGCACACATGCACACACATGCACACACTGGAGCTAGGGCATGAAATACAGCCAGACCTGTGTGTGTACACACATGCACACACGCATGCACATGCACGCACATGTACACACACATGCACACACATGTACACACACTGGAGGCTAGAGTATAAAATATAGCCAGACCTGTGAGTACACACACACGCACACACATGCACACATGCACACACTGGAGGCTAGGGCATGAAATACAGCCAGGCCTGTGTGTGTACACACATGCACACACACACACATACACGCACACACATGCACACATGCACACACTGGAGGCTAGGGCATGAAATACAGCCAGGCCTGTGTGTGTACACACATGCACACACACACACACACACACACGCACACATGCACACACTGGAGGGTAGGGCATGAAATACAGCCAGGCTCTGGCTCCAAGTGCAGCGCCAGGGCCCTGGGGAATCTCTCTCCCGTCCAAATTCAGGGGCCTCATAAAAGCACAGCCCAAGGGCACAGCGTCTACCATTTTCGGCAGGAAATACACTGACTGGGAGGCAGGAGGCAGCACAGAAACCAGACACAGACGGACCTCAGCAGGGGCAAAGTTCGGTCGGCGCAGCATGGCCTGCCACCACCAGACGGCCAAGCGAAACGTGGGGGACTCACTGCCGTCCTTCCCCTCCCCTCACCCCAATGTCTGATCCACCACTGGGTTCTCAGCTCCAGATCCAAACTCATCCTCCCCCGCCTCCCAGAGCCCTGCCGCCCAGCCTGGCCCCCAGCGGCCTCCCCGCTGCCCTCCTGCTGCCACCTGGGTCTGCTCACCACCCAAAGGCACGGCCTCGTCTCCCGGCTCCCTCCCCAGCCACAGAAACCTCGAGGGGCGTCTCACTGAGACCCGGCCCTGCCGCCAACTCCTCTCTTACCTGCCGGGCCCCACCGGCTGTGCCCCCTCACCATGGGGCAAGTGCCACGGCTCCTCACCGCCCTCAGCCTCAGCTCGAGGGTCACGCTGGGCCACGGCAGCGCCCCGTTCTTTCCTGGACGCCAACGTATCACCAGGTAACATTCTCCTGCTTGGCTGGCTTCCCCTCCGGAATGTCAGCAGTGACTCTGGACAGCCCAAGCCCTTCCGAACGCGGGCACTGCCGAGTCACCCAGGGAGCCAGCAGAAGGGAAACCAGGCCTGATCTCTCCCGGGAGCAAAGGCAGTTTCCAGCTGAGTTGTGCCCCTGCCCCCCGATTCATACATTCAAGTCCTCAGCCCAGCAGGGCGGAATGTGACTATACTGGGAGACGGGATCTTTAAAGAGCTGACTAAGTTAAACCGACGTCTTTGGTGGGGACCTCATCCAATCTGACTGGCGTCCCTACAGGTAGAGGAAATCAAGACACAGAGAGGCACCGGGATGGATGACGGTGGGGGGAAGGCCCCGTGAAGAAGGCAGCCAAGGAGAGAGGCCTCCAAAGAAATCAAACCTGCTGACACCTTAAGACTTCCAGCCTCTGGGACTACGAGAAAATAAGTCTCTGTGGTTTGAGCCCCTCCGTCTATGGGACTGCGGTAGGGCAGCCCCAGCAAACTAGACACCTCTGGGCCGCAGGGATGCGAGAGGTCCCCAGAGGGAGGGAGGGAGGCGGTGGCCACGAGCCACCGGGATTTGAATCACCTACACCCTGCAAGCTGAACTAGAGTCCCACCAGGGTCAAAGCCAAGACCTCGGAGGAGGAGGCCGGGTAGCGGATGTCAGGAGCCCCTCCCTCAAGCCTGACCCCAGCCACAGCTTCTCGGCCGGCCGGGAGGGGCCGGGATCTTTGCGGCCGAGAAGTGAGGCAGACCCCCCAGCAGCCCACCCGTGGCTGGGGCGCTGGCTCCCCACCCCCACGACAAAGGGCTGCGGTCTGAATCGTAACAGACGGCAGCCTCTCGGAGATTCATTTCTTGCCTCTTCAAAGCCTTATAGATTGATTGCCGAGTCTCGCCGTAAATCAAAAGAAAGTCACTACTCATTACCTACTTAGAATTCCCTGAGTTCTTCCTGGGAAGCCATTTCTCAGCTGTTTGATCTCCGAGCCACCAGCGCTATCTCTAGGCGCGCTGCCCATCACGGCAGCCACCAGACGCTGTTTCCTTCCAGGCTCCCTTCTCAGCACCTAGATGAATTTCCACCTTTCTCCAGTTTCAAGAAGAGCTGCCAAGATAAATGATTCAAAGACTCCAGCTCACGCTGAAAATATATGGACTGTGTACAGCTGGTCCTGAATAATCCCACGCCGGAGGGGAAGGCACCAACACGAGGTGGGCGGGCCACGCTGGCAGCCGGGCCCCAGACTCACTAGGACACCGGGACGCTCTCCTGTGTCTTTTCACCCGCCGGATAGTGACACTTGTCCAGCTTCAGCCAGCACCAGCTGCCCATTCCTCGGGCAAGCCCCTCGCGCCCCTGAGTAGAATGTCGCCAAGCACCCCAGGGCTTCGCCAGCTGGCCGGGGCTAGTAGGAGCAAGGCGGTGCCCCAATTCCAAACCGTGCATCCAGGAGGAACCTCCTTCCCAGTCCTGCAGCTGGTACCACTTTCCCGAGGGACCCCCTGCCCCCCGAAAAGGGCTCCTTTACCACCCAAGGCAGCAAGGCCCGGCCCCGACATCCGCTCCCCCCACCCAGGGCGCCCATCTCCATCACCCCAGCCTGGCTCCAGGAAGAGCAGTCAAACCCCACTTCTCCTGCTGGGCTAAACAGCGAGACAGAATAAAAGAGCAAAAACAAAGTCCAGCCAGGCCCTGACCCTAACAGCCACCAGGTATCTGCTGGGGGTGGGGGGGTACTGGAAAAGGCAGGGCCGCCCACCGAGGAGCCCCAGTCACCCCCGGCTGGAGGGCTGGGTACCGTGCACCGGGCCCCTGGCAGGACCCCGGGAAGACCTGCCTGAGCGGACCACGGTGCTGTCCCCGCAGGTCACGAAGTGGGAACAGCCCCAGCCCAGGCCCAGACACAGAAGGTCGGCAACTGCCCCCCGCCAACAAGGGCACCCAAAGTGCTGTCACCAGGGTACCCCGTGCAGCTGGCGGGCATGTGTGGCACCCTCACAGAGGGCAGCCCCACGGGAAGGCAGCGCGCAGGAGCAGAGGGGGCCAGGGAGGGGCCGTGCCACCCCAGCGCTGGCTTTTCTAACAGCATGGCAGGATAAACGGAACGCGGCCGGCCGGGTGGGCGAGCAGTGGCGCCGGAGCTGGGAGAAGCCGGCCTGCGTGGACAGGGTCTCGCTCCAGGGCCGCGGCGGTCACCTCATTCCGCTCAGAGAAGCAGGGCGCAGGACGAGACCTCGGAGCACGGCAGCGCCAGAGGCCCAGGAGGAGCTGGGGACACCCCGCGGGGACGCCATGCTAGCCCAGACCCCTGCCCTGAGGCCTGTCACCACCCCCGGCCCCGGGCAGCCTGGCTCGCGGACAGCCTCGCCTCTCCCGCACGCCCAGCGCCGGGCGTGGAGAGTCCCGCATCGGTGGGAGCTGCAGAGAAGCAGCGGCTAAGTGGGGCAGAGCTGCCCCAGCCCAGCTGCCCAGCCGCCCCGACCCCGCGCTCGTCCCCGCGCTGTGCCGGGGCAGCTGTGGGAGCAGGTGGCCAGCCCTCCGACAGCTGCTGCGGGGAGCTCAAAGGCCCACACTGGCCGGCCCCACCACCACGGCTGCACGCCGGACACCACGGGCGGCCGGGCGCAGGGCTGAGGGGCGGGGAGGAGGGGACTTGGGCGGAACACGGGCCTGGCTCCGCTGAGGCCCGAGCACCCAGAGCCTGTGGTTGGGGCCTCTAAGCGGAAAACCCCTCTCTGTGGTTTCATCAAAAACTACCCCCGGGTTTCAAGAGCAGACATGCCTGCTGGCAGATCTGGAAACGGGCTTTCTGAGTTCCTGGATTAAACCCTTCATGACATCGACAGAATTCTGACTTAGGAGGGGAAAACTCCCAGCCCAGAATAATTGCTCCCGTAGGGAGCAGCTTTCTGCACCAGCAAGTAATAGGTCTGGACGAGAATTTTCTAAAGACCGGTACCAAACCTCGCCGCAAAAATCACAACTGCCTGCCTGTTCCAGGCGCCGAACCCGGGCCACGGCTCCAACGGGACAGTTGTGCACGGGCGCTCCGGGGACTCGGGGCGGGGCTCTCGGTCGGAACCCAGTCGGACCACCTCCCCTCCCCGATGGACACTGTCCCCCAGGCCGCACCCCCGCCCCTCCGGTTGGCCCCGGGGCTCCTTCACGGGGTGCAGGCAAAAGGGAAAGGCTCTTCCGGGGTGGGGGTGTGGCCTGGGGGCACCTGGCAGTGTAAACTGTAAACCAGCGAGGCCGACCCGAAATCTACGCACGAAACCTAGCAGCCTCTCTCCTTCCCCAAAGCGCTCCCGTTTTTCTTAAAATACGTGACCCGTTGACTATCTTATTTTTCTTTCATTTGATAGAGACATTGGTATGAGAAATCTTTCTCGACTCGGAAAGCAGCTGTGGCCTGAGAACAATGAATGCCAAGGGGCGACGGAGGAAAGAGGCTGCCTGGTGCGGGGGGAGGCGACAGGGAGTGGTGGGGGGCCTGCGGTATGAGCCCGTAGCCACTAAGCCCCCCTGGGTTGCTGCTCCTTGAGAATTCCAGCCCAAGCTGACCAACTATTTCATTTTCTAGGAAAAGCCAGAAGTCTCCTGATTTTTCATTACTGACACAAAACAACCAAAACAAACGAAAATACCCGATTATGAGAGCCAAACGAAAGCTGCCTGTGTACTGAGGGCCCAGTCCAGAGGCTACCAATTTACAAACCCTGGCCTTTGTCTTACTAGAAAATTCCTCCTGGGGACTGAGAAGTGGGGACACTTGGAGGTCCCCCCACCAAGACCCTAATCTGACAGAAGCTTCTGGAAGCCCACAGAAGAGTCAGGCAAGTCTCACAGGGGCCCCAGCGGGAAGGCAGGCCAGCTAACAGGGCGTGTGGCCAAAGCCAACTCAGGCCACGGCCCACTCAAGGAAGACGTCTCCTACTGCCACCAGGAGAAGGCTCGGCACGGCCACACCCCCCGGTTTGGCTCACACCCCTCACTTTGCAACCCAAGCTGTCCTCCCCCTTTCATCTGGGCCTGAGCGATTTCAAGAGCACCCCACATCCGGGGCCAGACAGCTCTCCGTCAGCTGTGCAGAAGGAGCCAGAACAAGCGTCCCTGTGGGAAGCGGGAGGAATGGAGTCTGCGGCCCGTGTTTTTACGGGATCCACGAGACAGCACATCCAAAGAGCAAGCGCAGACGGTCATGGATGGAGAACGGGTCAAAATGGGAAGGGGCTCTCCAGACGGAAGCCGTGGCAGCCAGGTTATAAAAGTGTAATAAGTGCACCAGAGAGCCCGTGGGCAGGGGTGACCATAAGTGAATGGGAAGAGAGGCCCGAGAACTTTCCACTGGTGCAGAAGCGGGAATTGTGAGAGAAAGGAGAAGGGCCAGAGGAGGCGTCCAGGGGACCTGATATATGCAGAACAGGAATTCAGAAGGAAGATTCTAAAGGTTTCATCGTTTGGATTCAAGGATCGGATCCTGGTCCATCATGGGAGCTCACGGGGACGCCTCCAGGCCTGTCTGCACAGCTTCTGGGCCCCCGTGGGCCGCCCCATCAGCTTCGGTAACTGAGAAGGAAGCCACAGAGAGACTGGGGAGGGACATGATAAATAATACCATCACAGGTCTCAGCTAACCTGACCCAGGAGGATAAATGCTTGCCTCTGCGGAGCGACCAGTGAGACAGGAGCAGACAGAGGTGTGGCACTCCCACTTGCGTGTGCAAGTCCCTGCTGCCGGCCTGTCCACACACACAGACCAGCCTCGCTGGGGGCCGAGCTGTGGAGTCCCGACTCCACCGACTGTTGCTGACCTCACCGGACCTGTCACCTGTTTCTAAGTCCTCCTCCACCTCCTGCGGTCGGTGCGGGAGGTGTGACAGCTTCTTCGCCCTACCCTTCATTGGTCTAAGTCAGAAGACACCTGATCAAAGTCCTGGCACTGGAATCGTGGGGCCCTCTGTACCCCCAATCCCTGCACTGACTACTGGAGGAAGAACTATACATGGTCGTAGAGAGCTCACACCTCTCCTCAAGGGGCCCCCTTCACCCGGGCCCCCAACCCAGCTGCCAAGGCTGGTGCGACGCGGACGCCCTCGGCACGGCTAAAGCCCGGGTCAGCACCAAGAAACGGCATCAGTCCTCGGGGAATACTGTCACTCTCAAGAATAAAGACAGACCCCTCTACGCATCCAGGCAAGACCGTTAAAAAGTTCCTTAGAAAGGAGAAAGACGATCACTTGCCTAACATCTCGGACAGCCATGGAGGGAACGTTTTCATGGAACCAAGATCCAATACCAGTTAAACCGTCCCTCGCAGAGGAGGCCAACAGAAAAGCTCTCCAACGTGCAAGGTCAAAGTACAAAGCACTCAAGGAAAGGGAGCATAGGGTACAAAACAGAGGTCCACACTGGATTCACAGCGGTCGTTTGGAAAAACTGTGATGAAAACGACTACAAAATAACACAAATGTTGAAAATAACTGATGGAAAGAGAAGTGAGACAGTAAGAAACTGGAAGGATGGGGGGGGGGAGGCTAAAGAGTAAAACCATGCTGAATTTCTCATTTTTCCATGTGAGGAATCAATATTATTTGGCTTGTTCGCAGAGGTAGAGGCCGTAGACAAATGCAGGTCCTTTCTTCTTAATTTAAAAGTAATTCTCCACCAAAAGTGGGATGCATAGAACAAAGGAAACTTCCTCAACTTTCCAGACTGATAGAAAACCATTAAAAAGCCGGAAAGATGGTACAGAAACCAGAAAGCACCAAACGGAGGAGTGCACCGGAGAGAGAACATTCTGGTCACTGCGACAGATGCAAATGGCTTTCGTAACATGCAGGGGCCCTGCGTTCGGAACATGTAAACTACAGCCGATGAACAGAGTTAAAAGCAAGGAATAAGCAGAGGTACACCAGGAAAATGCAAAGTAAGAAAACACTTAATAGCAAAACTAGGAGCAGATAAAGTCAGATTCAAGACAAAAAGGATTACTTAGGTCAAAAGGGGTTCCTGCAAGCTGTAAAAAGGTAATTTAATTACAATTAAAAAACGTAACAATCCTTAACCTGTGAGCCTCAAACAACTTGATATGGAAATGAGTAAAACAAAAATCTACTAAGAACCACAAGGAGGAGTTCATAAAACTACCTCTCTTCATCCTAGAGAAAATGTCCAAAAATGAGAGAGGAGGCAGACGACTGGAATAAGAGAAACCTGATTTAAGGTACGTCCAAATATCGTTGTATTTGGACAAAATACTACTAAGTATACGAAATAGGTAATGTTTCTTAAAAATAAGAAATTCAAATTTTCCAACAAATGTTTAATGTTTCACTTTATCCCATAAAATACTGACAAAAATATTTCTAAATAGGCCACAGAGAAAAATCTCAAAACTAAGAAAACTATAATTTACACAGATATTCTCTAACTATGGTGGGAACTAATAACCAAAAGTTAACCAAGAAAATTAACCAACCACACCTGTCTGGAAATTAGAACAAGTGCTCTTAGTTCATTTCTTGGGTCAAACATCAAATCAACCAAAAGTTCTTAGGGCATGGTAAAGGCAGCATTCAAGAATATATGAGCCAAAATTCATTTATGACTCCACGAGAAAGGATGAAAAAAAAAGCTAAGTTTAAACAGAACAAGTTAAAAGATGGCTGTTCAAAACAAGGTCAGGAAGGAAGGAGAAAGGAATGAGTAATAAAACTGGGAATCTAGGATTTAGATCAGCAGCAAAGCTGATGGCTACATCTGGAAACTGACTGTAGGAAAAGACCAACAAAATGGCTATGATCCTGGCAAAGCTCCTCCATATAGAAAGAGGAGACACATGGGCAGGAATGAGAAAGGAAGCACAACTACAGACACAGAGGAGATGGTTTTCAAATTTAAAAGAAAGTGACACCGTTCTAATAAGTTCAAAATTCTTGATGAAAAGAAAAACCTTCCAAGAACCAAACTTATATTCTATGTCACTATACTTCAATTTTAAAAAATAAAAAAAGAAAAGAATAAAAAGGAAAAAAAGAAAAAAAAAAACCTTCCAGGAAAACCTACTATATTGACTCTAAGAGGGATAAAGGATAAAGTCAGGCTGAAACAATCCCTTAGAAAACCTGAAAAGTTACCTGAGATATTCTCCCCCAAAGAAACAGTATGGTAGGACTTCTTTCAAGGTTCATGGAATAGACAAGGGCTTCTGCATTCCTTTTTTTTAATTAAGCTTTTTATTTCAGTTCCAGTATAGCTAACATCTGATGTTATATTAGTTTCAGTTTTCATTCAACAGTCCTATAATGACTCAGTGCTCGTCACAAGCGCCCTCCTTAATCCCCATCCCCTAGTTCTCCTGTCCCCCCTACTCGCCCCCACTCTGGTAACCATCAGTTTGTTCTCTGTAGTTAAGAGTCTGTTTGTCTCTCTCTTTTTTTTTTTTTTCCCTTTGCTTGTTTGTTTTGTGTCTTAAATTCCACATAGGAGATCATATGGTGTTTATCTTTCTCTAGCTGACTTATTTTGCTTAGCATTATACTCTAGACCCATCATGTTGTTGCAAAGTCCCTCTGCTTTCTAAACTGGAAAACAGAGAAATGCGGAGAACTTCTCAAATCACCATCTCAAAAACGCTGATCTCAAAATATGGCAAAGAGAGCTAAAAAAGAAAATGTGTAGCTCAAGCCCCTTTTTTGAATCTTTATGAAAGGCTAGTAAAAGAGTAACCCCCAAACCATTGTGATGATGCCGCCTGGTCCATACACTGTCCCCCTAACCACCCTATGAAGGGCTCTTATCATCCTTTCCCCAGATGGGGAAAAGGAGGCCCAGGAAGTGGCAGAACCGGAAGTCAGACGCACCCGTCTCTAGAGCCCGCGCTCTAACCACTGCTGTCCACCGCCTCCCCGTTTCAGTCCTGCGGCGCATCACGGCAGAGATCTGCCCCGATGGGGTACTGTACGTGCCAGGGACGCCACACCGGCTCCACTCCAGGAAGCCTCCGCGTCAGAGTCATCTAAGGTACCCCTAGGGCCCGATCTTGGTATCTGATGTCATGCTCTGATTAAAGGAACCGGGGCCCCCTGCAGAAACGGCTCACTCTGGGGCCGGAGGGGGGAACATACAAAATGAGCCTGGAGCGACTTGCAGCGCCGTAAGGCAGGGCGGCGCTCAAGAAGCAAAATGATTGGGGGCAGGGGGGAGAGGGAGTGATGTCGGAGGGACACAGGAGCCAAATGAGGGAGACTCCAATGCCCAAAGCGAGAATGACGTGAGCAAGAAAATCAGTAATACTGGATTATAACTCAAAGTATAAAGTAAACACCTACGGGTCCGTGTAGGTGTAAGTAAATAAGTGATTGAAGAAATATGTGAAAGGGGAAGAAAAGATGAATCCCTGAAAAGCAGAATCATAAATAGTGTATATAACTACCCCCCCAACCAAGAGGACAGAGAGTAACTCCCCACTCCTAAGGTGTGGCCTGGCCCGTGACCTCCTTCAAAGAGTACAGTTCGGGAAGTTGGGAAAGAGCAGCTTTCCAGTGGAGAAACTTGAAAAACTGCCTCAGGGAGGTGATCAAGGTCAACGTCAGCAGTAAGTGAGGTTCACAGCGTGTACCCTTGATCCGACGGGGTGCGAGTGGCACCCTCCCTCTGTGGTCTTCCTCCCAGCAACCCACGACCCCCATCTAAACTCTGAGAAAGACATCAGAAAAACTAAGATGGAAGAACTCTGTACAAAATATCTGACCAGCCCGCCTCCGAACTGTTAAGGTCATCAAAAGTAAGCAAGTCTGAGAGACTGTCACAGCCAAGAGCTGCCTAAGGACACAGGACAGCTACAAACAGTGGGGTGTCCTGGGTGGGATCTTGGAACAGAAAGAGAATCTCGGGTAAAAGGTGAGGAAACCGGAATAAAGTGTGGACTTCAGATAATAATAATGTGTCGATGTTGTTCACGAGCTGTGACAAATGTGCCACAGTCGTGTTAATGATGGGGGTGGGAGGTGGGGTAGGCGGCAGCTAGCTCAGGTTCCTGGAACTTTTCTGTGACGCAAAATGGTCACAAAATTAGAAGTTGATCAATTGCCTGAAATGCATACGCACAAAAGGCCAAGGGAGATGCCAAAAAGGCACCTGACAGTATTCAACATCCTTTCCTGATAAAATCTCCTGGTAAGCCAGGGAGAAAACACTATTTCCTGAAACTGATGATACGCGTTTATCAGAAGTCAACAGTCAGAATCGGGTTCAATGGTGAAATACCACAGGAAAATCCATAAAGATGCCTGCTGTCATCCCTGCTCCTTACTGGGAGTCTCATGGGCAACTCCCCAGCATCTGAAAGGGAACTGCCTATGTCCCTTGACTTTGTCCCCAAAAGCCCTGATTAGGGCTGCAACGATCAGGCTGCATATTTCCAGGAAGCTGTTGCCTCTGATTCTCTGTCCACCCTTCTGGCGGGACACCAGGCTGCTTTGTCCCCCAAATGTACCCATTTTCCAGATGCTCTTACAGGCAACATGAGCCACCCTGGCTTTTAGCCTCAGACACGGGCTCTGCTGAACCGCACAGAGAGCGCTACTCCCCTCCGTCACGTCAGGTTGTGTGCACAGATTAGGCTGGGGGGGGGGCGCACGGGATCTGCCCTGCCCAGGATGGGGTGGTCCAAGAGGAGGTATGGCCTGTACCGAACACCAAAGAATCATCTTTCCCAGATGGCCCTTGCTCTCGGAAAGGGCTCGGCTCACTGAGGTGCAGCCGGCTGGGTGCGGTATTCGTGGGCTGCCTTCCTGAGGGGACAGCAAACAGAAGGGGGTTTCCTGACCCCTCTCGTGGTAGGCCGCCTGTGGCCTGCCTCCAACAGCCAAGGAAGCGCTGGCAGGAAACCCGCATCAGCCTCCCAACGCAAGGCAAAGGGCAGGTTCCGCCACACCCGGACCTGGGCTCTCAGCGGGCCCTTTTTGAACAAGCCACGCTGGGGCTTCATCCCTCAAGGTGGCCAGTGGAGAGAGGATGTCTCCTACGAAGGGACAGGACACTGCCCACGACAGTGACCAGGCCCAAGGAGAAGGGCCATCGCGTCTGTTCTTACCCGTGGGGGCTCAGGGTCAGAGGCCGTCTGGACCCACCCCTGCCCCAAAGGCCCCAAGCAAAACTCCAGCAGCTTCATCAGGGAAGGTAAACCGAGGGTGGCCTCAGGGATGCCCAGGCTTGCCTAGGCTGAGGGCACGCTAGGTCAGACCACTCCCAGGTGACTGAAAGCCACACATCTCCAGAACCTCCCGGAAGGGGGAAAACAGGGGCCTTCCGGTGACACCCGTCACCACCCTCTGCACGCCCCACGGGGGGCACGGCCCAAGCCATACGGGTCATGTCTGACCAGCACGCCAGGCAGGGAGAGCTCTGGGCAAGACCCAGAGCCAGAGGGGAACACGCCAGTCTGGGCGCCCGAGGGATGGCCCTTCGGTGACTACGGTGCCCCAGGATGGACGGACAAAGGGAGCGAGTCTGGAAGGGTCGGTGGTCTCCCGAGACCTGGAAGTGCAGCCCCCGCAGATGTAACGGGGAGAAGCCGGCCCCATCATGTGGGGGCGCGGGGGCCTGTGGGAGCTGCGGGGGAGCTGGGGGCGAGGGATGAGCTCAGGGTCAACTGTGTCGGCCGAGGCTGCGGGCTTGGGCTGGGGGGCAGGACAGGAAAACGCAGCTCGTCTGCGTCAGCGGCCTGTGCTTTCTGCGGCCATAATCGCCGCGAGGTAGCAGGCTGGTGTTGGGGGCTTTCCTATAAACCCTCCCATCTTCCGGTTCTCCTCGCTGGAGTTACATTTTGTAATCCTCAAAAAAGATGTTAACAAATGGCTTTAACAACCCAGAAAGGGTTTTACAACTTGCTCCCTGGGATGGGTAAATTGAAAGATCAGCTACCCGACCCTGCACGCCACAGCTTACGTGGAACGTGTGTGTGTGTGTGTGTGTGTGTGTGTGTGTGTGTAGGTGTGAGTGTGCATGTGGCATATAGCCCTACGGTACGTGAGTGTGTGTATGTGGTGTGCGTAGAGTGCCTGGGGGGTATGCGTGTGGTGTATATGGGAGGGGTGTGTGTGTGTGCTGTGTGCATGTATAGTGTCCATGTGGCGTGTGTGATGGGGTGTGCATAGGAATGGTATGTGTGTACGTGTGGTATGTGTGTGCTGTCAGTGGGCAGTGTTTGTTGTGTGTGTGTGTGAGTAGTGTCAGCAGAAGGGGTCTATATGTGGTGTGTGGGTATTTGTGTGTAGTATGGGGCACATTGTGGGGGTGTGTGTCTGTGGGGGGGTGTTTCTGTGTGGTATCAGTGGACTGTGTGCATGTGTACATCTATGGTATGTGTGTGCATGTGTGTGACATATCTGCAGGGTGTGTGGGTGTGTCAGTGGGTGGTATCTCTGTGTGTGTGTGTGTGTGTGCAGTGTCAGTGTGTGTGTGTCTGGTGGTTGTGTGATGTATCTGTGTGTGGGTGTGTGACGTCAGTGGGCAGCATCTGTGCGTCTGTGGACAGTGTGTGTGTGTGTGTGTGCAGTGTCAGTGATGTCTGTGCTGTGTGTGGGTGTGCGACATCGGTGGATAGCGTCTGTGTATCTGTGGACAGTGTGTGTGGGGGGGGTGTGTGTAGAGTGTCGGTGATGTCCATGTGTGTCTGTTCTGTGTGTGGGTGTGTGACGTCAGTGAACAGCATCTGTGTATCTGTGGACAGTGTGTGTGTGTGTGTGTGTGTGTGTGCAGTGTCGGTGATGTCTGTGTGTGGGCGTGTGACGTCGGTGGACAGCGTCTGTGTGTGGTGGGTGTGTGGGTGTGTGCGCAGTGTCGGTGATGTCTGTGTCTGCTGTGTGTGGGTGTGTGATGTCAGTAGACAGCATCTGTGTGTCTGTGGATAGTGTGTGTGTGCAGTGTCGGTGATGTCTGTGTGTGGGCGTGTGACGTCGGTGGACAGCGTCTGTGTGTGGTGGGTGTGTGCGCAGTGTCGGTGATGTCTGTGTGTGTGCTGTGTGTGGGTGTGTGACGTTGGTGGACAGTGTGTGTGGTGTGTGTGCGCAGTGTCGGTGATGTCTGTATGTGTGCTGTGTGTGGGTGTGTGACGTCGGTGGACAGCGTCTGTGCGTCTGTGGTGTTCACGGACAGTGCGCGTGTGCGCATGCGCAGACACGCAGGGTCGGGCAGGAGACCCCGTCCCCGCCCCCCGGGCCGGCCCCCGCCCCCAGCCCTGACTCAGTGGGCACACCGCACAGCCAGGGCGCGCCCCGCTCCGTCCGGCCAGAAGGCAGGAAAGGCACCAGGCCCTGAGTGCAGCACAGCTGGGCGAGCGCTTTGCTCACGGAGGCCCGGAAGAGAACGGGAGGCCACCGGTGCGGGCCACTGCCTGGGACACAACAGCGCAACAAGCCCAGGCCTTGTCGACGGCCTCCGGGCAGGTCTGGGGGTGCAGGGGGACCCCGGCCCGGGTAGCAGGATGGCCCCGCACAGCTTGTAGTGTCCTTGCACCACCCCCATGGAAGCGGTCACGCACAGGCCCCACATGCCCCAGTCCCCACCTGGAGACAAAGACGGCGTCATCTCAGTTAAGGTCCCAGGCCGTCAAGAACATGGGTATTAATCTCCTTGTGGCAAACGTGAGCCCGGGACCTGCTAATGCAGCCAACTGAGTGCTCACAAGTCACGGATCCTGCTGCGGGCCACGCCAGCCGGCGACAGGCTGGTCATCCCGTTACCGGGAAAGCCGCCTGCCTGGTCGGGCCGCAGTCAGATGCTGTGAGCGCCCAATTCACCCACGTGTTAACGTCTCATCAGCATAACACAGTTTACTACACTTCAGTTGCGGAAAATGACGTTCATCCCCTCTGAAAACCCCACTCACATGCACAGCACAGAGGGGGAAGGGTCGTAATAAATGCCACCAGCTCACTTTCTTTTTTTTTTTTTAAAACATGCCCTCAAGAGTTTATAACAAGCCTTTGATAATAAAACAACAAAAAACCCCGAGGCCTAGGGCTGGGTTTGCTGGCCAGCATCTCTTAAACTTGAGTCTGAGCATTGCTGCCTTGATGTAGTGCCCTTGTTTGAGAAAAATCAGCCCCATCTCGGCCCCCTGTCCTCGCTCCCACCCTGCCTCCAGCCTTGACACACAGGAGTCCCTGCTCTTCTTGCCCTGTGTCCCTCTGGGGGGCTGGTGCTGGCCGTGCTCCCGGCAGAATGCCCAGCAGGCTCTAGGGATGCTCTTTTGACCCCCGTGGGTCAGCGGCCTGCAGAGGAGTCTGGCCGCCCTGGGCCTTCCCGGGCATCGGTCCAGCCTGTGTGACAAGGGCCACACCCCGCGGGGAAAAAACACCGGCTCTAGAGGAGATTTTATACTCCCCACCTGGTTAAGAAAAGAATTCTAAAAGTTCACAGTGGCATAGAGGACAGCAAAAAATAGCTCGGGACACTTCCGTCTGTCTCCCATCCATGCAGCCAACCCCCACACATGTACTTCTGGACTCCAACTGTGGGGCAGACACTGTGCATAAAGGAGACAGAACTTCAAGAAGCCTCCAGCCTCCCAAGGACACAGACCACAGAACTGTGTCACAGAGCCACCCGGGCAGTGACAGAGAAACACGCCCGTGGGGAGGAAAGCTCAGGGCAGAGAATTCAACCCCCTGCTCACCACTGCAAAGGGCCCCCATGGGCTTCGGCTGGCACTGGCCGTAGGGAGCGCCCTTGTCAAATCTGGCTAGGGACACCCCAAGTTGCCCCAGGGACAATCATCTTCCCGCTGCCTTTGGGGGTGACACTGTCTGCCCCCACAGGTCACCCTGCCCCCCTGTCCTTCAGGAACAGACTCCATCTCTTGTTATCTTCTCTGTCTCAGCTTTTCCCCAGCGCCGCCGTCTGCAACCCGAGCCTGCACCCCAGGAAGCTGCCTGCTCTTGGCTCCCAGGGCAGGCACTGCTTCCCTTGTGTACCTCCTACAGCCAGCCATGGGGCGGGGCGGGGGGGGGGGGCAGGGCATACAGTAGGCGCACAACAGTGCACGCACCCGGTACATCCAGTCAAGCCAAAGTAGTGACCCTCGGCACCCTCAGGGCGGCCCTGAAGTGAGCTTCAGGCTCATTTTTCCTGATCCACAGAGGAGGCAGCTGTGGGGCCGGGGGACTGGAGGGTGGGGGTCGCCAAGCGGTCTGAAGACAAAGGGATGATGTCCCCACAGCTCAGCTTAACACGGGGCCCTTCGCACGACAGCCAGACTCAACGTGTAGGCTCTGGATCCCGACGCAAACAGACCGGCGTGGACGGGGCACCGACAAGGCTAAGGATTTAGTGTTAATTTGGTTAGAGGTGAGGATGACGTGGTGGTCTAGTAAAGGGCAAACCTCCCTGCCTGGGACACCTGCTGCTGGTCTGACAGCCGGACCCACATGACATCCAGGCTTCGGTTTTAAATACGATGACAAAACAAGATGAAACGAAAACCCCGGTGGGGACTTCGAGGTTCATTATCCTGTCCTTTTTTCTTTCTGAGGGGGGTGGTGGATATTTTAAATTTCTCATTAAAAGAGAAAAAAGACCTCTGTGCCCCGGGTGGGGGAGTAGGGGGCTGGCGGAAGGGCTCTGAGGGCCCCGGGTCAGCGCTCACACGCAGGCTTGGGCTCTGGACCCAGGGTGGGAGGGCAGCTCCCGCCCCTCCCAGGAGCCGGCTTTGGAGCTAGGCTGCCGGCAGCTGAGGACACAAGGACGGCAGGGCTCCACTCTGGGGCAAGCTAGTCCTGCTCTAATTTCTGGGTTATTTTTGTTTGAGGCATCGGCCATGGGCCAGTTCAGCTGGGAAGGGATTTGTGGGGCAGTGCCAATCGCGGGGTCCACTGCCTGGCCCACCTCCCAGGTAGCCTCGCAGAACTCCCCGTCCCAGATCCTGGTGGGGAGGCGAGGACCCGGGGACTAGCAGAGCAGCAGGCCACGTGAAAGGCAGAGGCTGGGACAGCTGTGCCCGTCCCCATCCTCCTCCAGCGTGACAGAGCTGGTCCCCGACAAAGCTCTTATTCCGTGCCCCCTCCCGGGACGCCACAGCAAGGAGGGCCCTCTAGGCCATGTTAACCTAGGAGAAAGGGAGAAATGCAGAGGCCCTCTGTTCCAGATGCCTTTCAGGGTTAGACCTTGAAAAAGATGCTCTCCCCAAGCCACATGGTGGGGAACTATCCATGCCCACCGTGCCCACGGCTGACTCCGACCCTGCACCTCGCCCTCAGCCCACACCAACAGCGTGGACAGGCCAGAAAGGCCGGGAGGGGCACGTGGGGCAGAGCAGGCCCTCAGGGCATCCAGGTGGGCTCTGCAAAGTGGGGAAGGGGGGCCAGCACCAAGCTCCTGAAAGGCCAGGTAGGAAGGGGCAGCCCAGAATGGGGGGGTGGCGGTGAAGGTAAAACTCTTTTTTTCTGTGCACGCGACACTCTGACACCAAGCACGTGGGTTTTCCACACCGAGCGATGTTCCAATTCTCTGCGGTCACCAACCGGACGTCCTACCATTTAATTCTGACACTGACTGCCAGAGTTAGCACAGACCTCAAGGTTAAGGGCTCAGCACTTACGACTGACGGCCTATAAACTGAGGGTTTCCATCACCCCTTTCTTGGGTTTGATCATTTGCTAGAATGGCTCACAGAACTCAGGAAGGTGCTTTACTTACTATTACCACTTTATTAAAAAGGATACAACTCGGGAAGAGCCAAACAGAAGACAGATGCACAGGGCAAGGTATGGGGGAAGGGACAAGGAGCTTCTGTGCCCCGTCCCCAGGCCCGCCACCCTCCCAGCACTCCCACTGCTTAAGGTTTCGATGGAGGTTCCCTTCTGTCGGCACGGCTGAGTAAGTCACTGGTCAGAACCCCGCCTCCGTCCGCTCTCCCCTCTCCCTGGAGTTTGAGGGCAGGGCTGAGACTTCCAACCCCCGAATCTCAGGGTTGGTTCCTCTAGCGACCAGCTCCCACCTCCCAAGAGTCACTCGGGTGCAAGCGAAAGGGGCTTATGGTGAATAAATACACTTTCACTGAAGGAATTCCAAGGGTTCTAGAAGCTCTGTGCCAGGAACTAGGGGCAGAGACCAAATGTGCATCTCTTATTCTGTCACAGGGGAGAACTGGCAGTCTCTCAGTGTCCCCTCCTCAGCAGAGCTTCCAGATGGTCCTGTCACTGGGGGGAGATGCTGGACTGGGGGTCTCCTGCCCCAGGACCTGGGTGGGAGGAGAGCCGCTGGGGCAGTTTGGGTGTGACCCTGGGGCTTCCTCAGGCCACAGGCAGCACATGCTGAGCCCTGGGTCCCGGAGCCGAGCGGGGCTGAGCTGGCCGGGTCCCACCTATGGTGGCTGGGCCGCCCCAGGAAGGGCTGGGGGCGGGGGGCGGGCGGCGGCTCACTGCGAGCCTGATTGGAACCGAAGGCCAATGGAGTTCTCCAGAACGCTTTATGAGCCACTTAATTCCTCGTCCCCGCCGTCTAAGCACAACCTAACGGCGATGTCCACGCATAAAAACGGCAAGCTGCTTTACCAGCGGCCTTCAGAGTCCCAATAGCAGCTCTTCGGTAAAGTTCCCCGCAAATTGCAGAAAGAGTCCAAGCGTGCGATGATGGGGCACTAAACGAGCCCGACAAGTCATCAGAGCCCATTACCATCAAACACTCTGCCCAGAGCCAGGGAGGTGGACGCGGTCCGAAGACAGGCGCCCCACCCCGGCGCCGAGCCCAGCTCGCGGGCCCCACTCAGCCCCGCGGCGCTCATCAGGTCCTCGCTCAGCGAACGTCGATGACTGTTTTTTACATTTTAATCTTTACCCAGAGAAACACAGCCGCTTACCTCTCCATCTCATATTCTTTCATTCCCACTTTTACGGCCTTCATTACCTGGAGGATGGATATTAAGCAAAGACGTTTGTATTAAGGAGAGAAGTAACACCGCCTTATAAATAATGTATAGTAGTTTTTCAAAAGAAACTCTTCTTTAAAAAAAAAAGAATGGTATGGGCGCAGAGTGGTGCAGACACGCGACAAATTCGAACTTTCTTAGAGCTCCAGGAGCCACACAGTGTCTTTAAACCATGCCAGAGCGCGTCCATTTGGGAGCCCGCAAGCACTCCGCACCAAGCTGCACGGTCGGCTCAGGGGACGGCCAAGATCTCACCAATCTTTGACCAAGATGTGTGGGGAGTGCTTAATGGTCGGAAAGCGATGCCTAGCCTAAGAGGCTTCCTTTGTTTGGCTGTCATAGAACACGCAGAAGATGAATTCATGCAAAGAGACTGTGGCCCACAAATGACCCTTGTCTGTCTCTCTGCGACTGTCACTTACACAGGCATCAGGCTACCCCCGTCACCCTGAACGTCCTGCAAGAATACACTTCCTTATTTGCTCTTGCTCCACAGGTAAAGTGGGGAGGTTTGGGAAAGACCCACGTGAGAGGGGCTGTTTTTGGAAAACGGAGGGCACTAATCACTGTGCTTGAATCACAGGTAGGGACGGGTAGGGACGGGAGATTCTTTAAAGGGAGTTGGAACTGCCGGAGGGCCAGGAAAGAGAGCCCCACGCTCCCGAAGCGGGGACTTCTTGCCGGGAAATGTCCCGAGGGTGGGTACTGTTGGGTGAGGGGCTGGGGCAGAGCCTCCGCGGTCCCTGCCCTGCCCCCACTGGGGAAGAGAAAAGAGCCATCACCGTGTCTTGCCGGAAGCGAAACCTGACCGTCCATCTCACCGAGGCCCTCGCGCCCCACGCGGACCCCCGCGGCTCGCCCGGCCCGGCTGCAACCGCGCCCAACTTACCTCCCGGTGGGCCTCGCTGGAGATTCTGTTGGTGTAACGCAAAACCTCAAGCTCCATGTCCGTCTTAAAGACCCGGCTTCAGAGAGAAGAACAAAGCGGCAAGTCAGTGATGCCCGGCATCAGGGGGCTGGCCGGACCCCCCCACCCAAGGAGACCTCGGGGCCCACTACACCCCGCACGGGCTGGAAGAAGCCCAGATTCTGCAGCCAGACAGGTCTTGCCTCACCGAGACTCAGTTTCCCCGTCCATCAAATGGGGATAAAATCTATCTGGCGAGGCTGTTGAACCCGAATCCAGTGTGCCGACTCCAAGGGCTCTGCCCGGCTGAAGAGGTCTACCGTTTCCTACCTCCCAACCCACCTGCCCATAGGGCAGCCCCGGAATCCTCCCCCACCCCAGTCAGGCCCCCTGTAGGATCCGGGGACGCAGGCGGGGAAAGTGGGTGGTGCAGGCACTTCCAGCCGGGAGTGCAGGAAAGAATGTGGAAAACAGCCAGTCTGAGAAGAGGAGGAGACTAGGAATAGACAAGAGGAGACGGGGGCTGTGCGGGGCAGGCAGGCGCAACCCAGAGGCCCTGCTCTCCCTCGAGACTCCGCTGTGCCCCCTGCAGCTGGACTCCGGGGGGTCCTGGGGGCCCTCATAATAAATTCATGTTAATTTACCCAAATATGGTTAGGTCTCTGGTCTTGGCGATCAACCGCATTGCCACGTACGACTCAGCTAGAGAAGCTACGTAAATATTCGTTTTCAACCCCCCACTTCAGATCCAGGCCGCGGGCATTTCAGGGGCAGCCATGACCAGTCATTAAGAGCCCAGCGTCCTGGGCGTGTGCCCTGTGGCCAGCTCTGCTTCCCTTACACAAGGTGACATGCCTTCACCAACGCCCCCACGGGGCCACCTCTCCACGCTCGCGCAGCCTGCAGATCCGCAAAGCCAGAGTGTCTGACGGTGGCGGACCAGCGCCTGCCCCCCCCCCCTCCATTCACTGTCTCCTCCAGCCGCCGTCTGCGTCCTGAAGCCTGAGCAAGGCCAAGGGTGGCAGTGAACCTCTGCGGACTTCATAGAAGCAGCCCAAGCCCGCCGCTGACTCACGCCGTCTCCATGGTGCCATCCAGCTGGGACAGTCAGCCATCTGTCCCGGGGAAGTGACAGAAGCATCTTACAGCACCGTGACGCCCTCCTAGGACCGTAAATCCTTCCGGGGAATGTGGAAAGATAAACCCTTCAGCCCAGTGAGACTTTTTCCACATGAATAGCCTCTCTTTCCTGAGGAAGCAGACCCTGAAGCCTGACACTGGGCTCTTTGTCGTCAGAAGGTGTCTCAGATTCCCCACCAGGGGAACAGGAGGCTGCCTCCCAGGCCCTGGGGGGGAGGGTGCAAAGCCCGGGCAGGACCCGGATGAGCAGCTCGGCTCCTGAGGTCCAAATCCACTCATGGGATAACCCAGCAGCCCCTGGGGCTTCGCTCCCCACTGCCACCTGCTCAGCCCAGCCCGAGCCCCTGGTAAGCAGGGAGTGGGTCCCTGTTCTCAAGTGCAGGGATGACCAGAGTGACAATACGGGGGGAACCAGGCCCAGGCCGTGCCCACCCCCAGCCCTCCGCCCCTCTGTTCCGCTTGGATCCCTGGTTCATTCTGCCAGCATTGCAGACCCCTAGGCCCTGTGTCCACACAGCCACGGGGGCCGCAGGAAAATCCGCGACTGGGTGGATGGCACAGCAAGCTCCCAGTCACCAGCCCCACCGGCCTCCGCGCCGTCCCAGCTCTGCCATGAGCTGCATGGGGACACGCAGGGCTCCTCTCGACTGTATCTCCCTAAGATCTCTCCCCTCCCCTCCCTGGGCCTCCTCCCCCTCTCAGCAGACGAATGAGCTCATCTCTGTCCCCTTCTCTCCACACTCGTGTTCTCCTCCCTCCCCAGTTACGAGGGAAGGCGTGGACCGGGCTCAGCACCCCAGCATACACACCTGGGCTCGGAGCCCACGTGGCCCCTATCACTGGGCGCTCCATGACCACCCGCTTACCTCCTTCCCCTCCCCCTCCCCGCACCTGCACGCCCCCGAGGCTCCTCCAGCTGGGCGGGACCCCAACTCCCCCGGCTCACCCCACAGCTCCGCCACCCCCTTGCTGCTTCAACAGACACCTGCGTGTCCTCCCAGACACCTCCCCGTCATTCGTCCATTGCTCCCACATCCAAGTGGTGACCAAGGGCTGCAATTCTACCTCTGCAAGCTCTCTCCGACCCTCGGTTTCCCTCCATCCAGCCCCCGCTGCCTCCAGCCTGGACAGCTCCCCGGGCCTCTTCCTGCCTCCGGGCCTCGGTGCTCACTGACAGCGGCTGGGGATCTTTAGGAAACACAAATGCGACCATGCTTTTCCTTGCTTAAAAGCTCTGGGGGCCTCTACATGTCCTCCAGCTGGAGTTACAACTACTTACGAGACTTCCCTTGCCTGTCTCCACCACCTACCTCTTCTGCTCACCGCCTTCCACCACCAGCGCCCACCTGGACCACAGCTTTCTCACGGTGGGGGAGAAGTTCCCCAAAACCCCTTCCCTAGGTTTCCAGGGCAGTCTATAGGAATCCTTGGAGAGCTAGCACACGCAGGACTCTTTACATTTAAGCCTCTTCCCAAAAAGGCCATGGTCCTGGGGGGCAGTGTTGCTTCAGCCCAAGGGCTGGGCCCAAAACAGACACACAGGAACCAGGATCAGAAATAATACCTGGGCCTTGCACCAAAGCTGGAAAATGCCTTACTTCTCTAGAAATGAGAGCTCACGGTTCTTTTCAAAGAAGAAAAAGAGGCCTCCTCCACCCCGCCCCGGGGGAGTTGGGCAGACAGCGTGGGTTGTCGCTCAGCCAGGCCTGCCCCTTGCAGGACAGGGGCACGGCCTGCCCAGGCTCCAGCAGCCCAGACTGCCAGAGCCACTGCCTCGCCCTGAGCCACACGGCCAGGAAGAGGCAGCCACACGGCCAGGAAGAGGCAGCCCCAGGAGCTGAGCACTAGGAGCCCAGGGTACGGGCTCTCCCCACCACCCCTCCCTGCAGCGGGAGCACCCCGGTCTGCACGGAGGCCCAGAAAAGCAGGCCATTGGCTTCTCCTCCAAGGAGACCTGGCGCCCAAACCACGCTCTTCCCATCAGAGACGCCGGCACTTCCGACGGATGACGCTGAGGCCTGCTTTCCTTCCCGATTTGAATTCGTGGAAAAGGACAAACCTGGCCTCTACCTGGTTTATTCAGGACTTATTTTTAAGTCATGTTAAAAAAAAAAATCAACCTCAACCAGGACAAATTATGCCACGAAGACAGTTCTCCAACAAAACCAGCCTGGCCCAACTGAATCCAAGCTTTGAAGGCCCTGAGAACAGGCTCACCTGATTTTGCACGGGGCCCGCGGGGTCTAAGCCTTGCCCAGGTGCCAGGCGTCCAGCCTGGCCCAGTTCTCTCCAGGACACAGGCACCAGAAACGGTTTTTACGATGACTGTAAAAAATAACAAGACTTCCCAGCGTTCTGCGGTTTCTCCCTATCTTCAGGAAGGACTGACCGCCCCGAGTCTGATGCGGCTATTTCTATGACTCCGGGATGTGAAAAGATAAAAGAAAAAGGGGATTCCACCACGGTCCAGGTGTGCTGTCCCGGGCCCTCCAGAGTGAGGGCCGCCTAGCGTCACACTCAGCTGCAGCCTGGTTTGGCCCCAGGATGTGTGGGGTCGGGGCAAGAAATACGACCCGCAACTCTTCCGTCGCCAGGACAGGATCAAGGCCGCCTCCTCCGAGAGGCACCAGGGGACACGGGCTCGGGATGGGACAACGCAGGTGCGAGAAGCGGGTTGGGGTGAACAGCTCAGGCCCTTAGACGCACGCGAGGAGGTGGCTGACACGTGCAGGCGATGGTGGGTCATCACGCGGAATCCCCAGGCCGGTGGCCCTGCCTGTGAGCATGGTCGCACCCCAGTGGCCGCTCACGTGGGAAGGCGGCCCCCAGGGCAGGGGAGCAGAACGGGGGAGAAGGTTCCCCCACCACGCCGGGCCCCGAGTCCCCCGCAACAGGCCAGGAATGACAAAAACCGGACTCGGCTGAGATTTATTTGCCCAACCTGGTTTTCTTCCCCCTTCAATATGCATAGGTCACAAAACTGCCTCCGGGCATTAAAGCCAGGATTAAGACATTAATTAGCTGCAGTCTGCATGCTCCGCTGATGAAAATAGTAGCAAGACAGGATGAAGTATATCCAGAATCAGTGTCTAAGCATCAAAGTGCCACCGTGGTGACCAACACCCATTTGAAGGGACAGGAATTCCGTCTCTCCCAGACACGAATATGCCGAGGGGACGGTTCTGTGGGAGCCGGCGGGCAGGAAGTCAAGGCCACAGGACCCCGCGTCCCTTCCTTCCACACCCCCTGGCCTGGTGCCGCAAAGGATAAACTCCCGGCACAACCGGAGGGACAGAAAGGAAAGAGCCACTCGGAATTACACATCCTCAGGAGGCGCGATCAATACGTCCTCTCAAAGAAATTGGAGCCATGAAGAAAATGGCAGTTTGGCTCCGCAGTGAGCTAAGCGAGGTTGAGACTCGACGTCGGCGGGCGGACATGGGCTGCACACAGGGGAGGCGTGGGACGGTCCACCCCGGTGCGCAGGCCCGGGGCCCAGCCGGGCCTTCCCCTCTGCTTGATGCACCCACACCCCATCTCCTGCCTTCCGGCGCGTGGTTATCCGAGGCCGCATTCTGCCCCGGGACCCCCACTGACTCCTCAGTGTTCCCGCTATCGTAGGGTGAGGTGCCTATGCCTGAGGACACAGAGACAGCAACCCGACTGGAATACTTTTCACACACAGCCCGAGAATCTAGGTCATCATCGACGCATCTCCTCTAATTCGGGACGTGTTACCCAAGGACGCAGGATCCTGCCGTGCTCCGGCCCCGGAACCAGCCACACCTCGCCATCTCCCACGCGCGGAGAAGGCAGGGAAGTAGACCCAGACATGTTACCCCGCTGCCTGATTAATACCCGCACGACACCTGCACTCTGTGTAATTAACGGCTCTAAAATCAGCGTGTGATTCAATTTAACACAGTCTCACTTAAAACCCAAGAAGGCACATGGCAACTGCTGACATGCTTGCTCTTCTGTGACGTTTCCCGAGGTTCCTCCCTGGAATCCAAGGCACGGAGCTATTAAGACGGTGCAGAAGTATCTCCCTTTATTTCCTAACCTAACTCCAGATCAATTTAATCATCTGCGGAACAGGAGAGCGGAACCGCAGCCTGAATTATGGAAGTGAGACGCCCGCTCTCAAGCCTCAACTTTTGACCTCCACATTCGAACTGCAGTACCCAGCACGAGGAGAGAAATTATCAGTTATGATCTCGTGTTTCTGGGGAACAGTATGATTATAGAGGAATTTACAGGAAATCAAAAAGGCACTGCTCGAGTGAATGGGAAACAATAAAGCAGTCACAGAGAGGAAATGAATGACGTCCAAAAAAACAAGGCAGGAAACGTCCTCCGTGCAGGGAGAGGCTGCTCCTTGCCTCTATCAGACAGGCCCCGGGGGAATCACAGACCCCCAACCCAGTGGCTAATGGGGAGCTGGGGTACGTTAGTGGGGGGAAATGGGGGGGGACGAAGCTCAGTTGCACAGCCCCAGGTCCCCACCCTCACTACAACCTGGCCTCACACACAGCCAAGCCGGGCCCTCTGAGCACCCCTGTGCATCCCGTCGTCAAGAGAGGACCGAGAGCACGGCTCAAAGTCAGGCAAACCCCCCACTCCCACCCCTCCACGGCGCCCCTCAGACACACAAGGGGCAGCACAAGATCCTGGGACCACCCGCCTGGGCTCAGCTCCTGGCTTTTTCTCAGGCGAATCCCTTCCTTGTGCCTCAGCTTCCTCATCTGTGGAATGGGGATAATCAGAGCACCTATTCTAGAGAACAAACAAAATACCTCTTTGAATAAGGGGACAAGCTTTAAGTGCTTAGCACAGCGCCTTACAAACAAGCAGTCTCAAAAGGCGGCAGACCTGGGTGGCTCAGGCCTTGATCTCAGGTCATGATCTCAGGGTTATGAGACCGAGCCCCGCATCAGGCTCTGCACTCAGCGGGGAGTCCGAGGGGCTTCTCTCTCCCTCTCCCACTCCCCTCACTCACATGCACACACTCTGTCTCTCTCTCTCAAATCAATAAATCTTTTTTTAAAAAGGCAACAGACATCGTATTAAGCTGAGTTAGCACTTGACTTCTGCTTTCATTCAAGTCTTGAACCATCACCTATCAAGGGAGAGCACTTCTGCTTTGCCCAAGAGGAAACCAAGGCTCAGCGCTATAGGCGGAATACGGGTCTCCCTCCAAAATGGATACATTGAAGCCTAACCTCCAGGGTGCTGGTACTCAGAGGTGGGGCCTTGGGAGGCAAATAGGTCACACGGGCAGAGGTCTCTCGAGAAAAGAGACCCCAGAGAGCGCCCTGCCTCTTCTGTCCTGCGAGGACACCGCGGGAACGCGGCCATGTAGGGACCAGGAAGTGGGTTCTCACCAGACACCGAGTCTGCCACCACCTCAGTCTTGGATCTCCCAGGTTCTAGAACCGTGAGAAGCACATTTTGTGGTTTAGGAGCCACCCGCCATGGTAACTGTTATGGCGGCCCGAAGGGTCGAAGACACTTGGTGAATCTTCACAAACTAGGGATTCCCGCAGCACCACCGGCAGATAGAACAAGCTCAGAACACTTAAGTGACCCGCCGAGGGGGACGGGCTGGGGTTAAGTCTGGATGTGCCTGAGTCGAGGGATTTTCTTTCACCTCAGGCAGCCCCTCTCCATGCAGCCCAGACGGAGGGGGTAATGAAAGCATTCGGGACACAGGTGCCCAAAGATCTGTCAGTCAATTATAATTTGACGTCATAGAAAACCCACTCTCCCGGACACGAGGGCCCAGCCCGCCATTCCACTCAGGACCCTTCCTTCACTTCCTCCAAGAGGGCAAGTGATCGTGACCGCCATGGATCGCACTCGAGAACGACTGCGGTCATTACAGAGGCCAGAACCCACGCTATTAAAACACACCCTTGAGGCACTAAGGACAATGTGACATTTCTAAAATAGTTCTACTGCCATCAAATGTCAAATAAGTCCTTCCTGCTGCCGGCTTGGATAAAGTTGGGAGGTATTCTTATGAACGCGGAATCCACCTCGGAGCCTTGGAAATGTCGCTAGAATGAAAGCATGCTTATTCCAAAGTAACAAGCTAACGACTTCTTCCTCAGGAGATGCTGGAGCGTATAACCCGGCACGGGCTCCAAAGCACCCGAACTGTAAGTGGCCGGGGGGGCGTGCCACATGCGGGGCAAAAGGGGGTGCGGACCCATTCCTGAGTAGCCAGGATTTCCTCTTCTGTCAACTGGGAGCTGCAGATGGGCCAGGCATCTGTTACTTTATAGAAACAAGAAGAGGCGACTGTGTACTGAAAGGACACAGACCCCGTCCTCAGAGCGTGTGTGGCTGCCGAGAAAGTTCCCACGGTCAGTACCGACGCCTGTGACGGCGCTCGGATTTCCGCCTTGGGCCCAGCCTTGCTCCCTCTAGAACTTGCTTCAGACTGCTCTTCCCAGCCATCCCCGTCCCAGTGACACACTACCCAGCTGTTCAGGACACAAAACTGGAGTCACCTTCAACTCTAGCCTTGGCTCAGGTCACAGCCAGCTCCTCCCCGGGGCGTTCCCCTTGCCCACCACCCTGCTCCCAGCTCTGTCGCGCTAGCCTTCCAGGACCACCGGGACCCTGCAGCAGCCTCCTAACTAGCAATCTGTTACCTCCCTTGCCCTAGAACCGAGTCTCCAGTGTGAGGCCAAAATGACCGCTTGGGTGGGAGGGCCACTTCCGGGGCCCGCAAAGGTGATGCCCAACCTGAGAAGGTTTACCCTGCTGCGGTCTAGCGGAAACCTGGGGAGCTGCAGGTACAGACGGGCTGCCGCAATCAGCAAGGAAGGAATGGAGGCAACGTAAGAACACGTGCCACAGGATGCCAACTTGTCAGGACACAGAAGCAACACGAGGAAAACACGTTTACCTTTCTGGTAATAGGCTTATGTATGAGGTTTATTTTTGCTCTTTTCATTAGCTACTCTAACTGAGCCATGTGAGCGTGGCCCATGCATGGCAGGAGTCTTTAAAAGTCTCCTAAATAAAAGATGAGCAAAATTTAACTGACATTCAAGTGACTCAGGCCCTTTTGGAAAACCAGACCAGCAGACACACACACACACACACACACACACACACACACACACGTGCGCGCACAGAAGAGAGCTGTCCCGGGGACCATCTTGTCTGGGGGCTCTCTGAGATGGAGCAGGTGGCAACAGCAGGGTCTCGCAGCTTCCTGAGCACAGCACAATAAACAGCCAGAGCAGCCACAGGCAATACTCACCACTCCACAATTTCCGGGTGAAGAATGGTATTATTGACGTTAAACCTGTAAAGGAAAAACAAATCAAGCCTGTTAGTTCAATGGTCTATCCTCTCCCTGCAAGAAATACCAAGACAGGGCATGACCCAGAGAGGGCCCCAAGCTTTAACTTCATGACCCTCTGGCCCATAGAAGGCCTGCTGCTCACTTCCCGAGGCAGCCTTGCAGCCAGGCCCAGTGCTCCAAATGCAGTCAGAGAACAAACTGCTCGGCTGCAAAACACCATCCTCCACTCTTGCTAGGCAGACGTAGCAGCCATAGCCTCCTCTGCCAAGTATACCAACATACATATAATAGGAGTCCCAGGAGAAAAGAAGAAAGCTAAGGGAGAAGAATTTGGGTGGAGGGAAAGGCCCCAAACTTCACCAATTTAATGAAAAACATGAATCTATACATCCACAAAGCCCAATAAACTCCATAAAGGATAAATCCCAAGAGACCCACACTCAGACATATAATCTAACTGTCAAAAGACAAAGATAAAATCCTGAAAGCAGTAAGAGGGGAAAAAAAATGCATGACATATGAGGTATTCTCAGTAAGATTAATGGCTGATTCCTCATCAGAAACCATAAAGGCCAAAAGGCAGTAGGATGAAAGAAAAAAAAATGTGTCAACCAGGATTCTATATCCAGCAAAGCTATGATTCAAAAATGAAAGAAAAATAAAAAACAGTCCCAGATAGACAAAAATATAGAATTCATCGCTAGAAGACTTATCCTACCAGAAATCCTAAAGGGACTCTTTCAGACTGTAGTGAAGAACACTAGAGTAACTTGAATCCACATGAAGAAAAAAAGGGCATTGATAAAAGTAATTACATAGGCAAGTAGAAAGGGTAAATGTATTTTTTTGGAACTCCTTTTTCCACCTCTCTGACTTAAAAGACAACTATATAGAGCAATTATAAATCTGTATTGACCAACGGAACACGTGAAGACACAATCTGTATGCAACAGCAGCACAAAGGAGGGGCCAACATGGAGCTATACAGAAGCAAAGTTGTTGTAAGCTACCGAAATTAAGTTGACATTAATGCAAACTAGACTGTCACAAGTTTAAGAGGTCATTTGTAATCCTCCAGTTAACAACTAAGAAAATAATTAAAACATACAGAAAAGGAGATGAGAAAGGAATGTATCATAAAAAATCAACTAAATACAAAAGAAAGTAATAATGGAGAAGCTGAGGAACAAAAATGACATATGACACATAGAAACTAGTAACAAGATGGCAGAAGGAAGTCATTCCTTATCAGTAATTACTTTAGATGTAAATAGATTTGATTCTCTAGTTAAAAGGCAAGGACTGGCAGAAGGAATGAAAAGACATACAATACAAGTAAATGCTCTAAAAAGACACATTTTAGAGTCAAAGACACAAATAGGTTGAAAATGAAAGGTTGAGAAAAAGTGTATTATACAAACAGAAACTAAAAGGGAGCTGGATCAGCTCTATTCACATCAGACAAAATAAGGCTTAAGACAAAAAATTTATTAAACATAAGGACATTTTATACAAATTAAAAATTAATTCATGAAGACATAATAATTAGAAACATATATGCACCTAACAACACAGCCCCAAGAAATATGAATCAAAAACTAACAGAACTGAAGGGGAAATAAGTAACTCAACAATATCTGGAGACTTCAATATTCTGCTTGCAGTAACGGATAGAACAACTAGATGGAAGATTGAAAAGGAAATAGGAGACTTGAGCAACACTATAAACCAACGAGACCTAACAGACATCTCTAGACAACTCCACCCTACAGGAGAGTACGCATTTTTCTCAAGTGCACATGGAACATTCTCCAGAACAGATCATATGTTAGGCCATAAAACAACTCCCAATAAACTTATGAGGACTGAAATCATATTGAGTGTGTCCTCCAACCACGCTGGAATGAAATTAGAAATCAATAACAGAAGAAAAATTCACTAACCTATGGAAATTAAATTTTACACTCTTAAATAACCAATAGGTCAATGAAGAAATCACAAGGGAAACTGAAAATACTCTGAGACGAATGGAAACTAAAGCACAACATACCAAAACCTACAAAATGCAGCTAAAGTAGTGCTTACAAAGAAGTTAATAGCCAAAAATACCAATGTTAAAAAGGAAGAAAATTATCTCAAACCAATGACCTACTCTTCCATCTTAGGAAACTAGAAAAAGAAGAAGCCTCTGTGTGGCTCAGTCGGATGAGCATCAGACTCTTGATTTGGGCTCAGGTCATGATCTCAGGGTCATGAGATCAAGCCCACATCAGGCTCTGCCCTAAGCGTGGAACCTGCCTGGGATTCTCTATCTCTCTCCCTCTGTCCGTCTCCCCTGACACATGTGTGCATTCTCCCCCCCCCTCAATATAAATCAAAATCTTTTTAAAAGAAACTAGAAAAAGAAGAGGAAATTAAACCCAAAGCAAGCAGAAGGAATAGAATAATAAAGATTTGAGCAGAAATAGAGAAATAGCAGATAGAGGAATAGTGAAATAGAGAATAGAAGTAAAGAAAAATCAATGAAATAAAAACTGGTTCTTTGAAAAGATCAACAAAATTGACACTTCTGGACTGACCAAGAAACAAAGAGAAGGCTCAAGTTACTGAACAGAGATAAAAAAGGGGACATTATTACTGACTTAACAAAAATTAAAAGGATTATAAGAGAATATAATGAACAACTATATGGCAATAACTGGATAACTGAGATGACAAAGACAAATTCAAGGGCGCCTGAGTGGCTCAGTCAGTAAGCGTCTGCCTTCAGCTCAGGTTATGATCCCAGGCTCCTAGGATAGAGCCCCATGTCTGACTTCCTGCTCAGCGGGGAGTCTGCTTTTCCCTCTTCCTCTGCCCCTCCCTCTGCTTGTGCTCTTTCTCTCTCTCTCTCTCTCAAAAAAAAAAAAATAAAATCTTAAGAAAAGTAAAAGAAAAATTTCTAAAGACACAAACTACCAAAACTGATACAAGAAAAAAAAAATCCAAATAGACCCATGATATGTAAAGAGACTGAATTAGTAATCAAAACCTTCTCACAAAGAAAAGCCCTGGATCAAATGCCTTCACCAGGAATACCAAATGTTTAAAAACAAATTGACAACGATCCTTCTTTAACTCTTACTAAAATTGGAAGAGGAAGGAACACTTTTCAACTCATTCTACAAGCTCGGAATTATCCTGATACCAAAATCAAGACATCACAAGAAAACTACAGGTGGAAATCTCTCATGAACATTGGCACAAAAAAATCTTCAACAAAATACTAACAAACAAAATCCATCAAACATACACTATGACCAAGTCGGATTTATCTCAGGAATGTGGTTACTTCAACGCACAAAAAGAATCAATATAATACACCATATTAACAGAATTTAGAACCAAATCACACAGATGTAGAAAAAGGATCTTACAAAATCTAACAACCTTTCATGATAAAAACACTCAATGAACTAGGAAGAGAAGGGTACTTCCTCAACCTGATAAAGGTATCTACAAAAAACACACAGCCTACATCATAGTTAATGGTCAAAGATGAAAAGCTTTCCCCTAAGATGAGGAACAAGGCTCTTCCTTTCCACTTGTGTTCAACACGGCACACAAGAAACATTTATCATAGTCATCATACACTGGAAGTTTCAACAATTTTCAAAGCACCGAGATACATAAAATGTTCACTGATTACAGTAGAATTAAACTAGAAATCAGTAACAGGAGGAAAACTATAAAATCCCAATTTGTTTAGAAATTAAGCAATAGACGTCTAAAGACTCGCTGTTCAAAAAAAAAATTAGATAAGTGTGAAATGTGAGAACGAGTGAAATGCAGGTAAACAATGCCCAGAAGCAAACTGATAGCTCTAAGTGTGTTTAGTGGAAAAGAACACTGAAAACAATGATCTATGGGCGCCTGGATGGCTCAGATAGTTAAGCGTCTGCCTTCAGCTCAGGTCATGATCTCAGGGTCCTGGAATCGAGCCCTGCATTGGGCTCCCGGCTCAGCAGGGAGTCCTGCTTCTCCCTCTCCTGCTTGTGGTCTCTCTCTCTCAAATAAATAAAATCTTAAAAAAAAGAAAGAAAGAAAGAAAAGAAAACAATGATCTAAGCCCCTAACCCTAAGCATGACCCTTCCTTTTCTCTCAAGAAGCTAGCGGAAAAAACCTAAAGAAATTAAAAGAAAATTAAAAAGCACAGAAATCAATGAAATAAAAGGCAAACACAAAATAAAGAAAAATCTATAAAGCCAAAAGTCGTTCTTTGGTAAGACAAACATAATTGAAAAGGGGACCCGAAGAGACAAAGAGATCAGGTCGGGGCACATCACGTGTGACCCAGAGCTCGAGCTGGTAGTGAGAGAGGTGGGGAAGTCTGGCATGGCCCAGCACAAAATGCAGGCCGCAGCAGAGAAGCCGAGGCAAGCCTTCAACCCCCTGGATTCTGAGCCCTGCTCCATCTCAGGTCGGGATATCATACATAGGGCATGCTGGCTCGTGACCAAGCAGAGACTCCCCACGGCCCCCATTACTGATGTTTGAAAACACCTATCTAATGCCGTGGTGATACAGCTGACGCCCCCACTGCTGGCTGAGGCCATTGAAGAAGGAAGGACAGAGGAGAGAAGTGGGAAGGGGGCATTAACACAGGCTGGGAGGATTCCAGATCTCCAAAGCTTTGGGGACTCCTAGGTACACAAATAAGACCAACTCAAAGTCACCTGAAAAGCTGTTCGAATCAAAGCCCTACTTGTGAAATATCGAAGAGACCGCAGGCAGCCAACATGGTTCAGAGTCAAGAACAAAGCAGCAGATGACATAAATCAAGATGACAACACAGACTCTGCCTCCCATTTCCCCCAATGTCACTTTGACGTTAGGAAAAGCAATGGCCTGTCGGCTCAGCAGGCCAACACGGCAGTAAAACTTCATTTTACAAAATGTACGTACACAACCCAACGGGCTCCTACGGACGCATGCGCAGCAAAGTGACCCAGCACACAAACTCAGATGCACACACAGCAGATGCGATGCACACGCGCCCAGGCAGGCACGTATTCGGAAGAGGCGCAGGCAGATACACACAGACGTACGTGCAACACACGCACGCACGCCCGGAGACGCATCCAGATAGGCATACGCTTAGACTAACACACAAAGATGCCCCTCCCAAATATACACACACGCAGAAACACACGGACTCACGCAAAAGGGTACTCAGACACAAAAACAAACATTCAAGACACACACGGGCGAGTCCAAAAGGCATTCCCCACGGGGTTGACAGGGTTTAACTTGGGGTATTGAAATTCGGAAATTCCTTGCTTTTGCCTCTGTCCTAGTCAGCATTTTCTACAGTGAGCACGTATTCAGTTGGGTGAAAACGACAGCGAACCCACAGGTGACTATGAGAGTGGGAAGCAAGTGTCCTGGAAGCATAGGGTAATTCCCTGGTGGGTTCAGCCTGAGGGTCGGGTGACAAAGCGGGAGTAGAATGGGCCCAAACGCCCCTGCCCCGGCCCCTGGCCTTCTCCCTGCAGTTTCTAACCCCAGGAAGGAGGTGAGGCCTGCTGGAGAACATGCCCCGCAAGGGTCCCCCACTGCCCTCCCCTGCGAGGGGCTGGGGTGGGTTCCCGTCTCCCTACGGAGATTCCATGGACCACAATGAGAAGCTCAAGTTAACCAACAGTAACTCGATACGCAAGTTAACAGAAACCAGAACGCCGAGTTCCCCGGCCACAGACCGGCATTGTGTTGTGATCATCGGGTTTTAACAAAGTCCCTCTATTTCCTGGGTTTAAAAATTCACATCTCTGAATATTTATATCCCTACGTTAGCAACCCCCAAATTCAGCAATTTCATATTTAACTGCTTATTTAAATGGAATTAATTTGTAACCAATTGTCTTCAAATACGCAAGGCAATTTAAGTAAATGCCAAAAGATAAGAAATATGCTTATCCTGAATAACCAGCCGATGTAAAATATCGACCATATTTCTCTCTCAGACGATGATGATGACGACGACGTGAAACTGAGCCCTCAGCAGCTCAATGCCCTGGCCCGGGGCTCCTGGGCAGTCTGCAGGCTTCCGGGGGGAGCTGTCTCCTGCCAGGAAGGCACCCCCAGGGGCCACCTGGCCCCACAGATCGTCTTCTCCTCCACGGTCAGCCTCCCTCTCTCTCTCTCTCCGGGCAATCTGCTCTGAAGTCTACCTCCGCAGATGCTGGCAATGATGTATCGTGTCTGCCTTTGCTCCCCGGCTCCAGGAACCAACTGCTCCAGGCAGCCTCGGCGGGCAGCTCACAGAGAGAGGCCCCATGCCCTCCTTACCGCACCCCTACCCTCTTCGCCTCAGCTCCAGCTAGCCCCGGCCATGCCCTCAGCAGGACCTGGCAGGGAACACCTGGCCCCAATCTCCGGCCAGAGCCCGTGGGGTGTCTGGTCCTTCCACGTCTTCTGGGGGTGCTTTCCCTGCCCCAGTGCGGCCACACGTGGAGCTGTGGCCTGGGCCAGAGCCCAGACTCAGCACAAAGCCCAGCCGACTGTCCTCGCCTGCTTCTGTCACCCCACGGAGAACAGAGACGCCCTTCTTGGTGACCCCAGGGGCTCCGGGCCACAGGGAGATCCCAGTGCATGTGTACCACCCCCACCCCAGCCCTCTCTTCCTGTTCCCTCCACTCCCGGTTCTCCACCATCCTCGCCAGTGCAAGCCCGGCAGGAGGGCAGCAAGTGGCCTGCCCCTGATCCGAGGAGGCTGAGAGAGTTCCGAGGTCTCCCAGGACCAAGGTCACAGACCCAGAGGCAGCCAACGCCGAGGAGCCACACCAGGAAAGAGGGTCACAGGCGACTGCCCACCTGGATGGAGTGCCCAGAAGGTCTGGACTGGGCGGACAGGTGAGTCCCCTGTTCACGAGAAGCTCCTTTCTCCCCCTGGGGACAAGGGACAAAGGTACCCTGGGCTGACCCATCAGCATAAACCTAGAGGCCAACCCCGAACGCCTGCCACAGCAGGTCAATCACAAATCCAAGATGTGCGGTGTTTCAGAGTTCAGAAGGGTCAAAACCCATATTTCCAGGAATAAGATGCTTCACTAGGGCAGTAAGAAGCAACCAGTGCTAGACACCGATGGAAAGTAGGACAATAGCAAGCCTCGTCTTGCTTAGGAAGCAAGCTATTATTATCCACAGCAAACAGCTGGAGACACGGCAGGCAGGCGAACTTGGCTGAGCGGAGGCAGCCCTCAAGGACAATGGCAGAAGCCACGAGGGGACCGAGTGCTGGCAGCCAGGTGAGTGGGAGGCAGGGGCCTGAGCAGAACCCAAGAGCCCTCGAGTATAGACAGGACTTTCCAGCAGGCAGCTGGAGGCAGAGACCAGGGCCCGAAGTCTCTGCAGGATAGGGCACCCACCACAGGCCTCTACCCCACAGAGGACCCGAGGGCCGAGCTACTCGAAGTGTGCCCCGGAGGGAAGGGGGAGGACCACAGCAGGCCAAGGGACTCCGAAGCAGAGAGACGTGCGGGAGGGCTCTCGCCGGCAGCGGGTCAGCCAAGACACATGGCTGTGGAAACCAACCCCCCAGCACCGGCCTGCGGGGGCAGGCTTTCGGCCCAGCGGGGAGGGGCTGAGGAGGACCCCAGAGTCACCCCATGTGGACTGGACTACAGATCCGAGAGGGCCCAGCCAGGGCCTGGAGAACGAGCAAGGTTAAGGCAGTCCCCGGCTCTCCAAAATAGCTTCCAAATGTCCACCGGGCAGGGTGGGGCTCTGCGAGCGCACAGGCTCCTCTGGGCTCTTGGTGGGAGCTGAGGGGGACCCATGGGGCAACAGGGGCCAGAGGCTGAGGTCTGCACACGTTCACAGCGGGACTCCTCCTAGGGAAGAGGCCTCAGCTTCCACGGCCCACTGACCGGGATGTCCCCGGAATCTCCCCACGCTTCCTCCCTGGGAAAACCTAGGCAACGGCCAGCAGAGCTCTGCTCTCGGGGGCCACGTCCGGAGCTCCCTCCCATACGTGCCACACCACCTGCCACTTCTGCCCCTGGGCTGCTGGGGAGGCAGTCTCGGCACTAGAAACCTCTGGAGGGGGCAGGCAAAGAACCCGCAACTCATTGCCATCGGGAATCTTATGATCGGTGATCCCTAAGTCCACCTGGCCCACTGCACAGATGGGGAGACTGAGGCTCAGGGAGCAACAGGAACGGATGGGGAAGTGCTTGTGAACAAGTGAACCCCTGTTTCCTGAGCTCCATGCCAGGCTCGGGGAGGGGAGCAGGATCCCGTTCCCCCCCATGGCAAGTCCCAGCAACACCAGTATGCGTGGGGGAGCTGAGGCTCAGAGGGCAAGCTCTATTAAGGTCAAAGCACTGGCCCGCGAGGTGACCACGAGGGCTCCCTCCTCCCACTCAGGGCCCTCCCCACGAGGCAGAGACCCAGGGAGGCTGGCGGGGCCAGCCCACGGGAACACAGATGTTGGTGCTGGTCGAGGCAGGCCGTGCAGGGGGACCAGGGGAGGCTGGGCCCAGGACAGGCCACGGCGGGCTGGGCCTACGCCTTCCACTCCGCTCCAGGGCCAAGGTCGGGTGGAAATGGCAGCTCCATGGCCAGCATTTCAAGGAGCGAGCATGTGGCTACTCTGGGGAAATTCCCGAGAGGATGCAGCAAGTTCAGCAATGAGAAGCAAACCTGATACTCGCCCCCATCCCATCACTCTTATCATTGGGGGAGTGATACATATTTATGAGCTCATAATCCTTCCTAATCACCCCTACATCACACAGACGCACCAACTCCCTGTGGCTCAGGCTCATACATAATTATAAGGCGCTACCTTTGTCCCCGCCTCTGTCCACCGAAGGACGATGGGACGCAGTGGCGCAGAGTGAGTGCGGTGGGGGGAGAGCTGGGGATGGAGGCCCAGGAGCAAGGCTGGGGGGCCGTCCACAGCAGCCTGGGGGAGCAGGCGCCCCCCCACGAGCTCCTCTGCCACAGCCTGGGGCCCCACACACCCCCAGGGCCTGTCCCCAGCTGGCCCAGGGACACAGGCCAGCTGGCAGGAAGCGCTCTCCAGGGACCTCGGTGTAAGGGGACAGGGAGGGCAAGGTGCCCTCCCTCGGCCCCACACCTGCCTTCCTGCCTGGAGAGGCCCAGGCGGGGGAGCGGGGTTTGGAGGATCAGCCTGGAGCTAAACGGGGGAGCGAGGGCAGTAAGGGGGTCCCCCGCTGAGACTGGGGCAACAGAGGAGTCAGGGCCGGGAGCAGTCAGTGCCAGGACTGAGGGGAGGGGCTGAGAAGAGCAAAGACCACAGAGCTGAGAGGAGGTCTCTGGAGGGAGAGCAGCCCCCACCCCCCCACCGCGCGTGCATCCCAAGCCTGGGCCGGTTGGCACTTGCATTGAAGTGATTTTAGGCAAATTATTTTTCTGAACCTTCCCTCAAAATACGCGATCCTTAGTGTCCTCCCGCTCACGTATTTTGTCCAGCCTGCAGACGGGACAAGGCCCGGAGGTGAAGAGGTGAGCGGGGCGGAGGGAGACCATTCCAGGGGCCCCGGGACTCACTTGCTGATGCCCTCGAAGGAGGCCTCCCGGCAGACGCTGCCGCTGTCCGTGTTGACGCCACGCTGCAGAGACAGAGGGAGCGTGAAAGGCAGACTCGGCACATGAAGCCGCCCCGCAGGGTCCCCGCCGCCCGCAGGCGATGACGGCCTGCCTCCTCTGTCCAGCCTCAGGACTGGGCAAGAACCTGGAGCCCCCACTCCCGCCCAGCAAACTCATCCCTTCCTGCCCTTCAGAGAACTGCCAGCCAAGCCTGCCCTCCCACCCCTGCACAAAGGCAAGCTGTCCGTTCTCTGCCGCAGCTGGAACCTGGAGGAGAGGAAAGGGACACACGAACGGCGTCCCAGGGGTACGGAAGCCTCCTCCATCAGACTACTTGGCTGAAACTCGCACAGGCTGTGCAGGCACAGATGGGGCTACGAGACCACTCTCCCCCTCACCCCACCCCACCTGCTCACCCCAGGCCGGCCCCATCTCCCTCATGCACACGAGCGTGCTCACACTCCCCACTGACAGGGCCCAAAAAGCACAGTCAAATCCAGCCCTCCCGGAGACGTGGGAAGGACTCAACTCCGGCGTGATGGGCGCTTCTCAGTGACACCCCAGAGCTGTGGTGCGTCCCTGTCCTTTCCCTGACTGGGAGGAGACCCCAAGTGGCACACAGACAGGAGAGGAGACAAAAGGGACTCAGAGAAAAGCGTGCCATCCCCAGAGAGGCAAGGCATTCCAAACCGCCCTTCTTCCTCAAGAACGGCAGGCCAGTGTTGAATAACGCCCCCCAAAGAAAACACACCGGGCCATCTCCGACCACAGTCATCTCACGTAATCTTCCTGCTCGGCCATCAAAACAGCAGAGCGGAAAAGAGACAGCATGTGAAGTGCTTTAAAAAAAAGAAAAAGAAAAAGAAAAAACCAAGAACCAAGAAGAACTATTTCTGACAAAGAATCGATGGACAAGGGAGAGAAGGGTCACTTCGGGAGGGAAGAACGGCGGCACGCTCTCCCTATCTGAAACTCCCCAAGGTCGAGAAAGTGCAAGAAAGCAGGCTTCTTCTCTGAGCCATTTCGCAGCCCGAGGGCCCTCACAGCCCTATGTAAGGCAGCGCCCCCCGCCCCGTGCACCCCGACCCACCCCCAGGCCATGGCAGGCCCTCGGTCTAAATTCTAAATCTGATGCCCAACAGTACAGCAACCTCGCAGACGGGTGCCACGGGTGTGTCTTTTAAAGTTCTGTTAACAGCGGAGGACACACGGCGTGGGAGCACGCTCATATCCCGCGTCCATAAACACCACCACTCGGCCTGACGTCCATACACCCTCCAGCTGGGTCTCAGCCCTCGGAGTGGGCGTGGCGTCTTCCGCCAGGACCCGGGCCACCCTGGGGACCCTGGAGGATGGAGGACCTGGTCCCGGATGTAGTCAGCCTTCCTCAATGACGTGTCGAGTGGAGAGAGGCCTCATCCGACTTTGAGCTGCCATGCTTTGTGGCATCCCTGGGGGACTTCAGTCTCAAGAGCGGGATGCAGCCGAGACCCCTCCCTTTCAAAACTTCCTCGGAAGTGGTTCCAGCCCCTCTGTGGAACATGTTCGATCCATGTGTGTGTTTAATTTTTGCTTCAAGCTCGGTAGTAGCAGGACCTGCCCCGTGCCCAACCCTTCCCTCCCGCGGAGCTGTGGGAAGAGCGGGTTTGCGCCCAGAAGCAGAAGAGGATGACAAGCGTTCTGTTGCAGGGCCCTCCTCGTCCACCCACGGCAGCCTTGCCGGCGCCTGGCAGCCTGGGATGAAGGCCACACCAGCCACACGTGCTGAGGGGCCCACCGTGAGGCTAGCAGACCCTCAGCCCCACAGCTGGAGGCTTGGGCGCCAGAGGCCCAGATTAAGGTGGCTGGCTATCCCTGGGCGGTTGTTTGCACGAATCTTGGACATAAATCCACATTGAAGATAAAAAAAAAAAAAAAAAAAATGTTACCGATGACCCTTCCTCACGTTTCCTGATCGTCTGCAGGGGCAGGCAGCTCCCTAAAACCCTGCCCCATGGTGCCCGGTCCCTGGACACCAGCCACTTACCAAAGTGAGGAGGACGGAGGGGCTCTGGGACGTCAGGACGCTGGCGATCTAAAAGGTCAGAAAGAAAACTCCACTTTAGAACAACTGCGAAGACATCTGATGGACATGGTGACACCACCGTGACTTAACGACGGCAGCTCACGTTTGCGGAGTCGGTTGTTAAAACAGGCAGCGATGTTGTCCCCATCCTGCAGGTGAGGAGACTGAGGTTCGCGGACACCAGAGGGCTTCTGAAAGCCACGTGGCTATCAAGCGGCAGGCAGGGGTGCACACCTACACCAGGCACAGCTTCCCACATGCCTCTGGGCCGCTCCACACCGCCGGACCGCCCAACCACTCCCCTGCCCCGAGGCCAGCACCTCTGTCCAGCTGCTCCCTCCTGAAAGACCTGCTCCTACTAAGTCTTAGGCACCGATCCCAACAGCCTCCTGTCCCCAAGGCAGACACCTTCTCCCCTGCTCCCCCAACCATCTCCTAGACTGGTCTCCTAGACCTGGTCCCCCAACCCCGCGTCCACACTCTCCATCCCAGCTCCACCCTGACCCACTCAGATCTCGCATCCCTGCATTCTGGCTGCTTCCTACCCCAGCCCCACGAATGAGCGTGCCACGCGACCTCGTCTCTCCGTGCCTCTGCTGGGGCTCTGATCCGTGCCTAGAATGCCTCCTCCGCCCTCATCAATAGTACAAGTGAGGTCCTTTGTTCCCCAGACCGGTTCATTCACTCCCTCACCTCCTGTCCTGCTCCCTTGGCACAGCGCCCACCACGCTGCTTCAGCCGTGACATCCGCACCCAAGAGCGCCAAGCACCCTGGTGGGAGCTCTTTCTTGCTTTCTAGGCCCCCACGCCACAGTCTGCCCTGCAGCTTGGTCACCGAGGCCCCCGCTGCATCCGAGCCCCCCGCACCCGCCCGAAACTCATTCGAGCCCTGACATGGGCGAGCGTGAGAAGGATTTGTTGTTTGTTGTTTTAACAGCTTTCCGGAGCTATCGCTGATACGCTCTACAATGCACATATTGAAAGTGCACATTTTGATAAGTTTTGACATATGTATATACATGTTTTTTAATACCAAGAAGCTCTCAGAGGAAACCTGGAATATACTGAAAACTGTAAGAAGATAAAATACACCTACAAGCCCATCCCCAGAGACCTTTTATCTCTGCACAGGAAAACAGAGATCTGTACTGACATCTGGATTCCATGAAGTTACACACTCGACTTGCTCCCCAAGATGAAGCATTCTCCAACCACGTGCTTTTGACCCGGCACCACCAGCCGGAGAGGGGGGTCCGCCCAGCGAGCCCCTGGTCACAGCCGCGGCCCGGGCTGGTCACTCTAGACATCACGTCATCTAACCACCCGGGAAGCTGGGGCTACTCGTGTCCAGATTTCACGAGTGAGAAAACAGATGGGTTTGATCATTTGCCCAGGGTCACAGTTCCAAACGGGCAGAAGCCAGAGCTGAACAGATGGCTGTGTGGCTTCTCTTCACGGACTCGGCACAGTTCGTTCGCTCGCGCCTCTCCCGGACGCTTTAATAACTTCCAGCGATTAACTAGTATTAAGTGATGCCCCGATGAACACTCTTCTATACGAGTCTATTTCCTTAACACAAATCCCTTTAAAAATGTATTTCCTTAAAAAAAAGAGAGAGAGAGAGAGAGAGAGATCCAGTGGCACCTCTGGGTGAAAAGCCATGTGCTTCGTTGAGGTTTTTGATGCTGGTGGCCAGACGAGTCTCCAGATGTGCGCCAATCGCCTTCCCCCCACGGTGCACAAGGCTCCGCGCCCCCAGACCCTCGTCTCTGACTCTGGAACTGCGGTGAGGGAGGACGGCTGAGCTACCCCCTCCCCCACCCCCCAGTCTCTGTGCTGCACATGCCAACGGCTCGGCTGAGTCCCTGTCACTCCCGCAAGCCCTCCTGGAGGAGGGGGGACTCATCAGAAGGAACAAGAGCTGTGCGTGTCAGGCCCCTGGGCGTGTTGTCTCGCTGATGTGAAGGGTCTCCATTCATGGGCACAGAATGGCTCCGTCAATGATGGCAGCGAGCAGGCAGCCGGGACGCAGAGGGCAGGCAGATCCCAAACGTGCGGTCTCGTGGTTTTTCTCTCGGCACACTGGCCCGGGACATACCGGTTAGGAATGATGGAGAAAGCAGGCCGCCAGATGCACAGCAGGGACGGAGAGCCGACACAGCGAGCAGGCTAGGAGTCTGCTGGCTGGGGCAGCGCGGCGTCTCTGATCGATCACAACTGCCTGCCCAGGTCCTGGTCGCCTCTGCGGCTATAAAACCTCTCCCGGCCCGGAGACCCATTAGTGCTCCGCTCTCCGCAGCACGCCCCGACTCCACGCCTCAGAGAGAAAGGAGACGGGCCGCGCCTGTGCGTCGCCCACTCAAAATGCAGCTCCAGCACACAGGACGGCCCGGCTCTGTCAACACCGGGCCTCGTTTCCACGGAGCGGTGGCCACTGGGGACCCATCGGCGCTCACAAACCAGTGCTGTTTAATGTCCCTGCCGTGACACGTCCCGCAGCCGGCGTCAATTTCCCGGGCGGCTGTGCCTCTCTGGCAGGTTGAGGGAGATGGCACAGGCAGAATGATCAGAGCCTCGTGCACAGGAACCCTCTCCTGGGGTGATCAGAGCCTGCCCAGAGCCACGCTCAGCGCTGCGGGCTACCCTCCCGGGGTGATGGGCCCGAGGAAGGAGCGGGGCAGTCCTTAACCAGGGCTGTCAAGAAAGCCTGTGCTGCTCCAGGGAGCCGGGCTTCACCCCACAGGCACCCAAGCTTGTGTCTGACTCCCGGTTTCAGCTCAGGTCGTGATCTCACGGTTGTGAGACTGAACCCCACATCGGGCTCCACGCTCGGCGAGCAGTCTGCTTAAGACTCTCTCTCCCTCGCACTCTCTCCTTCTCTCTCTCTCTCCAAAGTGAATAAATAAATCTTTAAAAATGAACTGGTTTTCATGGCCGTCGGAAACAAGGGTGCAACCTGGTGGCTGGCAATGCGTCTAGAAATCCGCACTTGTTTCTAAAATGTAAACGTCAGAAAAGCTTGCCAACAGGATGCATCTGCAGCTCCCCCTGCACCATCGGGAGTTTCCGGCAACTCTGGACCAGCAGTCCCACAGAGCGGCTGTCCCTTCAGAGGTGCCACCGCAGCCCCCCCACTCCCAGACGCCCCCCGACGCCGTGGCCGAGACGCAGGCGGCACCCATCGCCACGCACGATGGGTTCTCTTACACTCATCCTGCCTGGATCCCAGCCAGTGAGCCCAGCACCTCCCCACATCTGCCTGGGGCCGTAAAGGAGAGCAAGTATCCAACGGGCCCCCCACCCGGCCAGCTCCCCTCCCGTCACGAATATCAGCCTTGGCGCTGCACCGGAGTACAATGCCTTGAGGTACCTCTCGAAGTTCCCCTGAGCACCCCTTTTTTGGGGGAACCTTCATTTGCTCTACCTTCTCAATACTTAGAAGCAGGGTCATCTCTGGGGATGAGAGGCGCTCTATCAGACACCTGCTTTTCATACACGACAGCGAGTGACCACCTATGGCCTGGGGCGTGGGGCTTCCAGCCTTCTTTCAGAAAAGACAGGTGTGAGGGGCTTCCCAGCTCTGATTTGTCACAGACGGCCGAGGCTGCCTGACATCAGTTGGGGGTCGGCACCATAGAGCTGGCCTGGGGAGCCCTTCCCCGATGCAAGGGGCTTCCTGTTACCTTCCCTGACGGAGGAGGCCCCAGCCTCCCACACAGGTGTCTCCACGCAGCAGTTCCCAGCGTCAGGCTCCATTTCGAACCACAGAAAACCAAAGACGCTTGGGAGCCTGGGTCACCCCCCATGTCTGAGGGAACAAATGCAGAAGTGGAGGGCCTTTGGGGTCCAAAGGTCCTGGGGCTGCCCCCTAACTCTGCTGCTCCCCGGCTAAGGGGCCGCAGGCGAGGCCTGTCACCTTGGCTTCCTCCCCTGCAAGCTGTGGACGCACCGAGGGACAGGGCGCAAGGGATGAGGCGATCTGTCTCGAGGTTACTGGAAGCTGCAGGGGCCACCCCAGACCGAAGCACCCGGCCAGCTGCCAACAGTGAGCCCCCGTCTCCAGTAAGAACGAGGGCAGTGACAGGACAGAGCTGACAAACCGTGACAGAGATGACAATGGGACACAGCTCCAGGACCTGAGAGCCCATCCTCTGAAGCCTTTGTTTCAGATTCTGCCCCATCGATACAGACTGAGAGCGGCTGCTGTGCGGGGCTGTGATTCCGCACGATCGCCACAGGCTTTCCCGTCCCGACGTTCCAGACCTGCGTCCCAGCATCTGGAGGCCAGCTCTCCCCCTTCTCCCCAGAAATCACAGGAGGAGTGGAGCTGAGGGTCCCCCAGACGTGAAAGCAACAATGGCAGACGGCAGCTGCAGCACAGAGACACTCCGACTCATTGGGCTGAGTCCCGGGCTGCCCCGTCCAAGTCTCTGGGAAGGTCGAGGTCCCCAAGGGCAGTAATGTTAACACGCAGCTTATGGAGGTGGGAGGGATACACTTGCCAAAGGAGAGTCAGGCATGAAATCAGAACGGATGGAGCAGACCACTGCTCCCTGGTACCTAGCACTCACTCCCTGGTACTTCGAGATACGACGTAAGTGGCAAATGACCTCACCGGGGCATGCAAATAAGCGTTCAGACTATTTGAGATCCTGGACCCAAAGAGATCAACACAATAGGTCACACGTGTATTAACGGATGCTTTAGATGCCGTGAGTCACCCCTAGTAACTCGGTATCGAAATTCCAGGACAGAAAAGAAAGACCCATCAAAAGCCCCTTCTCTGCAACCCAACCAGGCTGCAGACGCTGTAGACGCAGGCGCACGTGTGTGGACGCCAGCCACACTCCTCCCCCAAGGCCCTCCTGCCCAGGCACCGCCCTGGCGGTCACCTTCTGCCGCACGCTGTGTCCCGGCTGCTGAGTTCAGCCCTGGGTCCCAACCAGCTCTGACGCCCACACGCCCCTGGAACCCGGCAGGCAGGATGTGACGGTAACGTCTGGGGGAAGGGCTTTAGAGATAAATATAAAGCAGCAAAAGGCAGAGTACAGCAGAACACAGCCAGCATCCGGCATGTCCCCCGAAGGTCCCGAGAGCTGGGGTGGGAGGGGCGACAGTGTGGACCAGAGTCAGCAGGGGGTGCAGCGGGCTGGCACAGGCCTCGGAGCACCGCAAGAGGGGTGGGCACAGCATTCTAGGGCAGCAAGACCGGGGCAGGACCGTGTCTCTGTGTGGGACAGTACTAACGCGGGCCTGCCTGGGGCCGGGTATCCCTGAGCGGGCTGCGCCGGGCCCCTGCCCCAGGGCTGAGACACACTGCTTCCCACACTGCGCTGTGGGCCTGGCTGGGATCCCTGCGAACCTGCCTCCCACCCGGTGTCGTCGTTCCCCAACACAGCCTGCGTCCCACCCAGGGGAAGGGGTCTCCAGCTGGCGGGCTCCTTGGCTGCTTCCACGCGGACCCCCAGCTCTCAGGTACGTCCACGTGCGATCTGGGCCCGGCTGGGGAAATGTGGCATGGGAGGACCCCTTCCCGCTGATCCTGCCAGGCTGGGGATGGGGCTCGAGCAGCAGGCAGCAGTAGGCACTGACCCGCACAGGCGTGGGGGCTGTAACTGCGCCCAGGGACGGAGCAGCGCTGGGGGTCCTGGTCCCCCAAGCAGACCATGGGGGCGCATAGCCATGCTCTCCCCTCTGCCCCTGCCCCGGCCATCAGCCGTGGAAGTCAGGGGCTCAGGCAGGTGCAAAGCCCCAGGGGGACAGGCATTCACCTACCCAGGCCACGTGACACTGCAGGGCATCCACGCTGGGAAGCGGATTAAAGCCAGGGGCCCTCCAACTGCACCCCACCCACCCCACAGGCCTCTCAAAGTCTGGGGCCCTTCTGGCAGCGGCATCTGCAGCCAGGAGGGGCTGCGGGGAGGACCTCCCAACATGCAAAGGCCCGGGCTGAGCTGGGGAGACATTGAGATGAGACCTCCCGGAGCTGTCCTCCCTCTGGGAGGCCCAGCAGCCACAACCCCGGTACCAGAGGCCTCCAGCCGCTGAGGCAGGCACTGGCTGGGCCCAAAGGGGGAGCTCTTCAGGGAAGTCGGAGGTACACAGGCCTGTGCACGCTGTCCAAACGAGGGTACTGCTGGGGTGGCTGGTGGCCAGGTGGCAGCTTCCCACCCCAGGCAGCCAGGCCATGGCAGTGGGACGAAGCGGGTGCTGGTGCCGAGGGGTGAGGGAGGCCTCAGCGGCTCGGAGAAGGGTGGGCTGCTACTGACCTCATCCGTGTACTGGACATCATCCACAGCATACTTCTCCTTGAAGTACTCCTTGGAGTGGATCCTCAAAGGGAAGCACAAGAATGCCGGGGTCAGGGTCTGGCCACGCTCAGCACAGGCTGCCGTCCCGCCCCCCAAGCCCAGACCCTAAAGCCCCTGGCACAGAGCAGGTGTGCCCAATACAGACTCGGCCACAGAGGGCACTGGGCCACAGAGTGAACGCTGAACCACACCTGCCTCCCCTGACCTCCCCCTGCTGCCCTCGCCGGTCCCCGGAGCCCGTGACCCTGGTCACCCGACCTCCCCCAGCAGACTTCCACCGGTCCCCGGAGCCCGTGACCCCAGCCAGTCGCAGCAAGCATCAGCAGACCACACCTCCCCCTCCACCACCAGTGAAGGCCCTTTGGGGCATGAAATAAACTGCCTCCCCGAGCCCCCCCATGGAGCCTCTTTAGAGGAAAGTTTTTAAATTAACATTTTAAAGAAGCCAATATCAGTATTACTCATTGTGATGAGAAACATTCAAGCTTACTCATCATCCCGGAAAAATCAGCCTTGAGAAGACAGAGACAAAGGGAGGAGGCGGCTGGGCCCTCTCCCAAAGGGCTCCTGGTCCCAATGGAGGTCGCGGTCACAGCAAGCACCGTTCCCCCCACAGCCTCCTGGTCAGTGGCTGAGTTGATGTCACTGCTGATGACAGAGCTCACACGAGGTGGAGCACTAGGCACACGAGGGGAGGGTGTCCCAGCCAAGTCCAATGACGCACAGGCGCCATCGCACGCCATCCCACGCCTGGGCACCACATCAGCACAGGGGGATAGGCCCCCAGCCTGCCTGTGATCGCGTGGTATTCTAGTCACCAAGTGTTAGATCCGAAAGAGGCCTCAGGGGAAAACAGCAGATGGCTTCCAGCCTGTGCTTCCTGGACTCTCAAGGGTGAGCAGATGACAGGGGGGTGAGGGTGCCAAGGACAGGGTGCCTGGGGAGGCCCAGAGGGGACACGGGCGGGAGCACACTTCCAGACTTGGAGAGGACCATCTCCGAGAGCAAGCTCCCTGTGCCTCTGAGACACAGTGACCGGCGTCACTGGCAAGGAAAGAGAAGCCCTCTGCCCTCCCTGAGCCCTGCACCACCTCCCCATCCACTCAAGCACGCACCAGACAGATCGTGCCCAAGAAGCGGGCAGCGTGGACCGGGGGACAGATGCGCGGGCCTTGGGGACCAGCAGGGAGCTCACAGCCACACGCGGCGAGCACCCTTTTGTCTTCTCTGAAGTGAGCACTGGGTATCAAGCTCTTGCTATTAATTAAATTTGCACGGTGCACTTCCACTGGCTTCCACGTCTGAGGCAGGACTCCAAAGTTAAACGGCTGAAGTCTGGCACAGCCGTTAGCATGGCCTGAAGCAGCTACCAGGGCAGCAGGGACGATAAGGCCCTCGCCTGGCCGCTGGAGGCCCCGGCTCTCTGTCTACCATGGACAGCTCACCGACCCTCGGCCACTAAGTGGTGACACTCTCAGCCATGCACAAAAGCACATGCCAGAAGGTGAGGTGGGGCCATTGGCGTCCTCGCCACGTCCACCCTTAACTGTGGTCCCAGCTCCAGCTGGGCGCCCTGCATCCTCGGCGGGTCCCCAACCTTCCTCTGGCCCCTCGTCCCTTCGTTGCTCGCAAATGTGACAGGCGTCCATAGCAAAATCCCAGAAGATGTGGGAAGTGGGGGGGAGGGGGGCATCTCAGGCACCAGCTCAGGGCACGTGTGCCTGCCTGCCCTGCCTGGGAGTCTTGGTGGGCAGGCCTCCGCGCAGACCTAGACTTGAGAGCCGGGAACGTCTCCGTGTACTCGGCCTGAGGTCAAGGTCTTCACCATGTGGAACCAGAGGAGAATTGGGGAGGAGGGGTAAAGGGGAGGCCAACACGAGGTGGCTGTGAGCTGTGGGAGGCCCAGGGGCTGCACGCTCACCTGCCCGTCCCTGGCCTGCCAGACCACAGGAGAGCCTGCCACTGCCACCCGGATTATGTGGGAGGAAGTAAGAGCGGGTGCCAGCCCCACCACGTGCCCTGTGCCCTCCTCGAAGAGGTCGAAGGACGCAGTCCAGGGAGCCCGCTGGGCCACACGGGCCCAAACCACCCAACTACCTCAGGCCTGGTTCTCAACAGGAATGACCTCTCGGCAGATACAATCGGAAAAGCCGTGAGCACCTTTTCTGGCACTCTGCACGCCTTTCTTTCCGAAAGGGCAGAGAGAATTCACCTTGAACACTACTTATTTTTCATGTTTGGGGGCTAATTATAGAAAAAATCCTTTAAGTGTCACCCTAAGGGATAAGCCAGCCACCAGAGGCCTAGCAAGCCGGGATCTGGCAGGGTTGACCGAAGAAGGGGCGACAGGCCCATGAGAGCCCTACAGAACCGGCAGGAGAGGTCACCGGGCACGGGCAGAGCCACCGAGCGCCAGGCTGGTGGCAGTCACACGGAGGGCCTGCGCCCCGCCCTGCCTGGGTCTGGGGTCCAGCAGGGGAGCTCAGGCCAGATCCCACCATACGGGAGACCCAGATAAAGCCACTGGACCGGGGAAGAGCAGGTCAGGGGAGAAGCCAGCCCCACCCCAGGAATCCTCCCTTCAAAGGGAAGGGACAGCTCTGGCAGAAGAGAGGGGAGAGCACCCCGCTCAAAGGCGTCTGTGCCTTCGCCACCGGCAGCTGAGCCCGGCACGACTTAGAGGCCCTTCCCAGAACTCAGGGTCAGGGTCAACACAGTGGGTAGCGGCCTCCGTGCGGGGCCTCCTGTGGGAAGGAGACATTAAAGGAATGCACGCGGTGCAGACACCATGGAGCCCGCGGGAATACGAAACTGCCAAGCACAGGTCCTGCCGTCCAGCTGCCCATCTGTGTGCGGTTAATGAATGAGTACGAGGGCCAAATTACAGCAGTCACCATCAATTTCCGGGAGCCAGAGTCCGCCTTCAGCAGCACACCACGCAGCGCTCGCTCCCCAACGGTCGGCAACCACTTCGGGAATCCGGGGATTCTCTAGAGCAACGCGCATCTCTCCAAAGCGATGCAGGTGCCTGACCCTGAGGACCGCACCCGTGAGGCAGGGCCGCGGGCAGGCAAGGAGGAGCGCCAGGGCTCCGGAGGCCGGCAGGAGGAGGCCTGTGGTCGGCAGAGCCAGAGCCCGGGCAGCGGTGCCCGAGGACACGGCACCTGCCCCCCCACCCCCGACCCCCACCAGGGAGGCCAGGCTCCTACAGAGGAGCCAAAGGGTTTCCCTCAACCCTCCTCAGGAATGCCTGCCCCTCCCCCGGCGCCCCTGCAGACGGAGGAGGGGGCAGGCGGAGGCCGCCTGGGCCCAGGGGTGTGGGGGGGGCGGGGAACGGCAGCTGTGAAAAGCCACACGTGAAATACACGACGCCCCACATGCACATGTGCACCCCACGTACCCACTCTACACACACACCCCATGCCGCGTGCACGCCCCCCACACCACATGACCACACCACACCCATACCGGCACTACACCCGGCGTGCACACACACACACACACACACACACACACCTCACCCGACACACACACCACACCCGTACCCACATTACACACTGCGTGTATGCGCACACACACCACACACACATGACCACACCACACGTACTCACACTACACCCGGCGTGCATGCACACACACACACACACACACCTCACCCGACACACACACCACATCCGTACCCACACTACACACTGCGTGTATGCGCACACACACCACACACACATGACCACACCACACATGTACTCACACTACACCCGGCGTGCATGCACACACACACACACACACACAAACCTTACACACCATATATATACCACACACACCTACGCCACCACCCCGCAACCACTTCCCTGATAGCAGGCGCATACCCATGCACACACACACACACACACACACCAGCTCAGGGCCTCAGCCCCGGAGGACCTCACTCCTGAGCAGTGTCCTCATCAGGATAAGCACCCTCCGCCCGGCAAAGCCCACATCAGGCATCCTGTCTCACATTCCGAGCCCGTGGTCTCGGCCAGGGACAGAACACAGTCAAGCTGCAACGGTTCTAGGAGGGCCCCCCAACTTGGCCCAAAGTCACTCACCCTCTATGGGCACTGAAGCTGCCCCGTACTGAGTCGCAGAGACAATTCCCTGCCCGCTCCGAGGACCCCAGGCACCCCAGCAGCCAAAGCTGCCATCAGCTGAGCCTGATTCTGACAAAAATGATGGGAAACACTCACATCCAAAGGCACAAGGCTTTGTAAGCAAAGACTCCAAATGGGAGAAAATTAGGAGCTACCCCACTCGTGTCCCAAAAAAGGCCTGGGGTGAGGAACAGGCTCTCGGCGTCCGCGGCCCTGACAACAGGAGGCCGCCCTTAACACGCAGGAAGCGGCAGATCTAGTGACGGGAGTGCTGTTTCCCCGGACGACTTTGGGTTGCGGTATCTGCCAGACGGATTTTCAAAAGCCATCAGATAGAGATTCAAAAGGAAGCTGAGGAGCTGAAGGTCAAATGTTCAGTCTGCTGGGTTTTAACTGCAAAGGCCAGGTAATCCCAACAGCCTGGCTCCCGAGCCCTACTGATCCCCAGGGCGTCTGGAAGCAGCCACGCGCAATCAGGCCTGGCCCCCCCATCTCCAGCCCCAGGCAACCAACCCCTTCGCCACTGCCCTGCTGTAACCGAGCCTTCTTTCCCAAAGGCTCGGGACACGGGCACCAGGGGAAGGACAGGCCAGAGCAGAGGAAGGGAAAGGCCTGCCCGGGTGGCCGCTGTGGGGAGCCAGGTCTGCAGGAGACGGGGGTCTAGGTCTCTGCCATGGAGCCGGAAGGGACCGACCTGCTCATCCTGGCCGGCCCAGCACGGAGCCTTTCCAACGAGGAGACCCACGCTGCAGACCCACGCGAGCCTCTGGGTCCCCACCGGACAAGCCGCTGGCTCAGGACAGCAGGGCCAGACTAAAGGAGAACGGTTTTTTTGGTGAAGATTTATTTATTTATTTTAGAGAGAGAGAAAGAGAGTATGTGTGTTCATGAGCAGGGGGAGGGGCAGAGGGAGAGGGAGACCGCTGAGCACGGAGCCTGATGCAGGGGTCACTCTTATGACCCTGAGATTAAGACCTGAGCCGAAACCAGGAGTCAGACGCCCAACCGACTGAGCCACCCAGTTGCCCCTGGGGAAGAACTTTTAACAGCGGCCTAACAACCAGCCACGGTCAAAGCCTGGAGTACTATTCCTGTATTACTGAAGATTGCACTTCAGAGTAGCCAACTGCTAACAGCTGTCCCCTGACCAATCAGCTCCCGGGTTTTAAACACTCCAGTCAAGTGCCATTTGGTTCCCCAGATGGTGGCTGTGGGGAAACATGGTGAGATCTGCTCAGATTTCCCCACTGGGTGGTGGAGTCCCCAAGGCAGGGACAGGCCTCTCCTCCCACGGCCCTGGCGGATGTCCCCCCTCCAGGACAGGCACTCCCCGACCTGACGCAAGACAAGGCAGCAGACGGAAGAGGAGGAGCGCTCGGGGCCTCCGCCCGCCATCTGCAGACAGAAAGTCCAGTGAGGCCCTGCTCAGACCTTCCCCTAGCCCCCCACCCATGCCCACATCTTACAGTGGAGCCCCTCTGCTCGTGGGACTGGCACCCCCAGAACCAGCAGGCGGGGCCCCGGGGCGGGTCAGAGGGCAGCCAGGTCAAAACCACGGGCGCTGCCACGGGCGCTGCCCACACACTGCGGCCCCAGCTATTTCTGGGACGTGCCACTAGCAGGCAGGGCAGAGGCCACAGCTCTGTGATCACCTCGTGTGCAGGAAGGGTTCTGGAAGGATCCTCTTAACGAAACCAGACCCACACTCTCGCCAGGAAACTCCTCGCTATAGCTGTACCAGTTACCAGGGCTTTGGGGCAAACCACACTGATGTTTTTCATGTTCACGGACTAGGGAGGTCCGGGCTTGGGACGGAGCCCAAAGAGGACAGCATATCTCTGCTCACGAGGTCTGGGACCTCAGCAGGAGGACTCAAAGGCTGGGGCTTGGAGTCAGCCAGGCCCTGCTCCTGTCCACGAGGTCCCCCTACATGGGCGAGCGTGGGCTTCCTTGAAGTACGGCAGCTGGGTTCAAGGGCAGGTGTCCCACGAGCAAGAACCAGGAGTCTAGCCACAGGATGACCCTGCCACATTCACACATGGAGCCAGTCACCAGGCCCCGACCCAAGGGAGCAGGGGGAGGGGGGAGGGGGAGGAGTTCCCCCTCTCCATCGGGAATGGCCACAAATATTGCTGGGGCCATTTTTGGACATTACAAGCTGCCTGCCCCTGGCATCTTTACCACCGCCTTTCAGTGTCACAAAGGGAGCTATCCCCAGGGTGCCCATCACTATGACGACAGGCCCGGCGGTGCCTCACAAGCAGCCTTGTCACTGTCCCACAGAAAAGGAACCAGAGGCCCCAGTAGCAACAGCACCTGCTCTGGGAAGAGGCCATGCCCCACCATCGGCCAGCTTCCAGCAAGACTGACCCACGCGACCTGCACCGGCCACGCCACCACCCGCAACCTGTGCATCTTTAAAACAGGGATGTCATAAGGATTCGATGAGGAAGATGATAAAAGCTGACGGTCAGGGCTACCACGGGAAGGCAAAGAGCCAGCGGAGGTGGAACCACCCTCCCACGTGCACCCGTGTCTTCAGGCCTGGACCTGCTGATCTAGCAGGAGGAGGGGTCCTGGAAAAATGCACTGAGGAGGGCTTGCCCAGGCCAAGCCTGAGGCCAGTGTCTCTGCAGGTAAAAGACTCCATGGTAAAGCGGGCAGGGAGGCCCAGAGGACACAGCAGACATCTACTGCGGCCGGCCTCCCATTCTGCACCCCCCTTCTCACCCCTACCTGGGGCTGGGCAGTGTGGAGCCTCTGGGGGTTCCCTAACCCAGGCGTGGAGGCTGTAGAAACCTGCTCGTTTCAGCAGGGCCCCGTTTAGGCCATCTGCCCCAGGGCCTCGGGGAGGGCCAGAGCCCAGGGGCCCAGCCATGCCCTCCAAAGGCTAACTGGCTCGGGCATGCCCACTTCCCACCCTCCTTCCCCAGACCCAAGAAGGAAAACGTGCCCGCCTGGGAGGCACGGCCCACTTCTCTTCTGCTGTCAGTTCCGCTTCAAGCTGTCTTCACGGTGAAGCCGACGGCCCGTGGCCAGGAGGCCTCAAAGCAGAACTGTTACCAACCTGTGAGCCTGAACCCCTCTCAGGCCAACAAAGGGGGCTCCGGAGTTTGCACTCAGGGGCTGGGGGGAGGCCCTAGGCAGGCCCTCTGCAAGGGAGGCAGCAAGGGCCGCAATTTAGACGTTAGGCCAGAGGAATCCCTCTCCAGGCAGAAATGACACGCCGAAAATGATGAGCATTTACAGGATCCCGAGGGCCTTGAGCACCCACAGCTAAGTACAGCTTCTGCCTCGGCACCGCGGAGCAGGCGGGATGGCTCCCACGAGGGGCAGACACGGCCAAGGGCCCTGGAGCTGGTAGGCGGCATGGACGATGGGGAGGACCCCTCCGAGCACAGCCTGGGCCCCAATGCCACGCTCCTCCCACAGCGCAAGCCTAGAGCCACTGCCCTGTCTCACAGGTGAGCCCACTGAGGCAGGGCCGCCCTCGGAGCCAGAGACAGGCACACATCAGGCATCCAGCAACACCCCGTGAGGGATGGGCCTCAGAGGAGGGTCCCAGGCTGCCCTCTCTGACCCAAGCCAACCTCCATGACACTCAAGGTGGGGCCGCCTGCCGCTGATGCCGTGCAGGAGGGATGGCCCAGTGGGGCCAAAGCCTCCAGCACTTTAACAAAGCTGCGAATCCAGAAATTCAAGATTAACAAACAGTACCCCACACGAACATGACCATAGTCTGTGGCTGCAGCTCTGACGCTCTGTCCCCCACCACGGACAGCGCCCCCGCTTCCCACTACGGGTCCCCTCCGCTCCCCCCCAACAAGCCACACCCCTCCCCCGCCCTGCCCCCAACGGTCAGCAGACCCAGTTACAGGCCCGGATCGCTCCTTACTTTCCCATCCAGGTGGCATAGCTGGCAGGAAGCCTGGGTACAAACAGGGTCGCCTTCCCGGTGCCGACATCGATGGTGCCGTAGCAGCCTGGATCGGTGACGCCGAATGCCCAGTGAAAGAAAGACTCCTGGGACGGGAACAAGGACCCCGGTTACCGGGTCAGCAGCACAAACACAGGAGGCCCAAGGAGAGAGGCGGGGTGTCTGGCCAAGCGCCCCAGAGTCAGCTCAGGCCCCCTAGCTCTCAGAGCCCGCCCCCCAGCCTCACACAGTTCCCCACCTGTGCGCTCTGCCTCCCCCACCCTGTGCCACCAGCGGGCTGCCCGTCACCCCCTTCCGGGACTTGGCGCGAGGCAGCCTGGCTGGCTCCTCCCACCCTGCTCTGAGCCTCCTCTGAGGATGCCTGGTCCGTGCATGTGCCCAAGCCCCACCCACAACCCCCACTCTGGCCACGCCCCTTAGGACACCAGAGCCCACATGCACCACAGGCCCGGCACAGTCCTACCCGTGCCTCTCTGTCGCGCCCGTGCCCGAAGGCCGGCAAGATGCCACCTTGACTTAGACACCCAGGCCAGACATCTGCACAGAAATGGATTCTTCCATTTAGGACTTCTTACTTCCTCTCCCACCCCCGGGGCAGCTGATGACTTGAGTGTTTAGCGATAAACACTGAGCTCAAATACTCTTACAAAGGTATGAAGTGGAGGAGGATCTCTTCTAAAATTAACCTTGCATAACAGCAGTCAGGGAGCCAAAGGCTGAATTTAGGAGATCGGTTTTTAAACCACAGAATACGTAAACCTCAGGAAGCATCAAGACTAGTCAGAAAAGACTTATTGAGACCTCCGCGTCTCTAGCAACCAGGGGAATGCTGGCTTGCAGCTGAAGAACGTGGCACAGGGAAACTTTCCAGGGGGAGCCACTCTCGGCAAAACCCACTGCACTCGCTCTCTGCAGCTGACACCCCATCTGCGTCCTACGGCAGTGTGGGGGGGACGGGGCCACAGCTGGGGAGGCCATGCACGTCTTGCCGCCCCTCCACACTTGGGTCCCTTTCACGTTTCCCTGCCTCCTGCTGGCCTGGATGCCAGATGGCCATGTCCCCAAGGCTCCGCTTGCCCCCAGGGAGGTTACAGAGCTCCCGCAGTATCAGGCCCCAGCTGTGGGCATGGCGGGGAGGAGGAGAGAGCCCTATCCTTAGAGACCCGAGATGGGATTCTAATGAATGCCGGCTCCCCCTCTGGCAGGTCAGTCCCTCCCTAAGGTTTGGTTTCACCACCTGTAAAGTGGGTGCAGGGCTGGCACCGATGAGAGTGGGGCCAGCTGAGGGCCTCTCCAGCTTTCTGGGTGAGCCCCTCTGTTGGGGGTCCTTGCTCCCGCTCCTGGAAACTGAATGATGCCAGCGATTCTCGGCCAAGGCCACCACATCCGGGCGGGCTTCCAGCAGCTAAGCCACCCTCCACCATGCAGGACTCCAGAACCTCAAGGCATCCCAGGTCTACTTCCCGGGCAAGGACACCGAAGCCCAGCGAGGGTCACACAGTCAGCGATGGCCAAGCCGGGATGAATGTGTGGGCCTCCCACGCCTGCCCAGCACCCCGTTCTAATGCCTCCTCCCGGCCCGCTGCAGCCCGCATCTTCCCTGCTGCAGGCAGAATCTGGCCCCAGGAAGTCAGGCCTCCCCATTTGCACCTCTGCCCAGCCCACTCCCTTACCAATCACTCCCGTGGCCCATGCTCTCCTCAATCCCCACCTCGGGCCTCAGCTCACCCCTCACCCGCCACCCAGCCTGCAACACCCACTCCCACACTTGTCAGAATTCACCCTGGCCTCCAGGCCCCACACCAAATACCGTCTCTTCCAGGAAGCCTTCCTGCCCGCCTGCTTCCCCAGGAATGTCATTTTTCTGTATTCTGACCTAAGAGCTGAGACTGACTGGCATCAGCTCTGCCCCCGTCCACAGCTAGGAGGGCTCTGCCCCTCCAGAGTCGGGGCTCCCCGCGTGGCCAGGCCTCGGCCCACCCTCCGAGAGCCTCTTCAGGGGCCCCCGGGGGGTCAAGCTCCCCAAGGCCCTGCAGGCCCGACACTGGGGGAGGGCGGAGGCTTGGGGCCTGGGAGCACAGAGGCCAGAGGCCAGTGCCAGAGGCCTGGGGCACAGCTGAAGGGCAGGAAGGCAACAGGGCAGGCTCACCTGGCGGAAGAGGATGCCGGTGTCGGTGCAGTAGCGCTGGGCGTCCTCCCCGCCCTGCAGCAGCACCACAGCGCCGGCCGGCACGGCCGGGTTCTTGCGCAGCCGCTCACACAGGCGCTGCCTGTTCAGGGCGAAGAGCGCCAGGGGCACCTTCAGGGTCTCATTCCCCAGCCAGAACAAAGGTCTGCAAAGACATAAGTACACATCGCCACAGCGGCTCCTGTCAGCACCCCCGAGGCCACCCACCACCCACGGCCTGAGGTGACCGAAGGCCCAAGCCTGCTGGGGGACCCCCCTCATCCAAGCTCAACCGGCTGGACCCAGAAACAGCCCTTCCCTGGGCTGCCAAGGACCACGAGGCCTCGCACACCCCACCCTCCCCTGCTGTCCCCAAGCCCTGGACCCCGAGTGGGGATGACGGAAAGCTGCCCCTGCTTCACCAGTAGGCAGGTGAGGCCCCTGGAGGGGAAGCCTGCAGTGGTCTCAAGGAGCTTACCATCCATGCGAGGAGCCCCTGGGATCTGGCTCAGACAACACGGGATCCCTGCCCTCGTGCCTATATGATGCGGTCTCCTCTGCAAGTCACAGACCTGGCAGCCCCGGCCAGGACACCCACCTGTCCCCAACACATACACACAGGACACCCAGTACCAGGGCCTGAAGCGAGTCTGTGCTGAGGGAACCATGGTGAGACGGATTGGGCAATGGCAGCCCTAGGAGTGCCATCCTGGAGGACAGATGTCACCGGAGAGCAGGTGGGCGTCTCTCCCCACCCCACTCCCCTTTACACCGAGAAAACAGCTTACCCTCCAGGCACCCACTCCCCAAAGCCCACCTGCTTCTGCACCCCGCATCCCCTGTCTATTCCCAGGTTGCTCCAGCATCACGTTTCCCTCCCAGGATCACTCCTCACCTCCAACGCACAAGAACCTCACCCTCCTAATAAATAAAAATGCTTTCCTTGACGGCCACACACCTCCAGCAATTTATTTCTCACTCCCCTTTGAAGGAAATAATCTCTGCAGGGTCACTCAAGCCTGCCTTTCTGGTGGCCCAGTGGCCCATGCTCTCCTCAATCCCCACCTCGGGCCTCAGCTCACCCTTCCCCGTACTCTAGCCCCTGCCAGGCCACAGTGACTCCCACAATCCCAACCCACGCTGGCTTCCCGGTCCTCACCCAGCCTCTGGGCGCCCAGGACCCAGGGGACCACTCTTTCCACAGCCCCCAACCATACTCAGGCTTTCTCCCTCCTTAGCTCCTCCTCCAGCTGGGAGACCCCCAATCTCCTGTCCGGACAAGCCACAGCGAACTCTCTAGGCTCTCTTTGGTCCCAGCTTCCCCCACAGCCTCTCTGTACCCACCCAGAAGGACCCTTCACAATGTAAATCTGGGCAGGGCCTCCCCTGCGCACCCCCCTCCCAGCTGTCAAGTGCACTTGGAAGACAGCTACCGGGCACTGAGGGGACCTAACCCCCACTTTGCCTGCAGGGGCACCGCAGCTCGCCCCCAAACACCAACAACACTCCAGAGGTGCCCAGATGGGTCGCGTTCTCACTTTATCTAGGCCTCTGCAGAAATGGCCGCTCTCCCCAGAAGCTTTCCAGTACTCCGTCCAAACCTTATCCCCTATTCTCTTCCCTCCTCCTAGAGCACGTAGCACTGCGTAACATCATTTATACACCCGCTCCTGGTCTCCCCAGGTAAAATGTAGGAGGGCAGGGACCTCATCTCCTGTCAAGCAGGCCCGGGCTCTCCAGGCAGGTCCCCCAGCACCCTCCAGGTGGATTTAGCCACTAGGAGGCAGGGCAGGAGACCAGAGGGTGGAGGGAGGACAGGGAATCCATTCCATGCTCCCTCCCTGGTGGGCCCTCCCTGCAGGGCCACAGCTCCCAGGCCTCCCTTCTCCCAGCACCGCCCTCGCTGGCTCCCGGCCAGCTTGCTGCCTCTTCTCTCCCAGGTCCCCTGAACCTGCCCACCGCGCTGTAAACTGACCCTGCGTTAAACTCCCATCACCCCTTCGAGTGAGGCTCTGCCAGGCCCCTGGCCGAAGTGACGCAAACACCTTCTAATGGAAACGCAGCCTGTGTTCGCTGGTGGGCACTGGGGGGGCTGCCTCCACATGCAAGAAAGTCCATCCCACTGACACAGATGTGGGTTTGCTCTGGTCACTGCTGCCCCCCGCACGTACTGGATGAATATTTGCTGAGTGAACAACTGTCACAGTGTGGGGTCACCCGCACAGCTGCGCAGACCAGAAATTGCCACATCAGCTCCAGTGCGGCAGGAAGCCGAACCCCGGGACCCAGCCTGGCCAGAAAGGGTGGAGGGCTCACGCACACCCCACATACGTCCGCGGGACCAGAACACCCCGGTCCCTGGGCGTGGGCTGCCGTTCACCCTCCCAGAGAGACTGGACAGGGGCCAGCACTTCCTCAAGGCCAGGCCACTTTTCTGCTGTGCTCAGCCCCAAGGATCAAAGGACAGAGGTGGCAGCTCGTAAACATGCCTGCACCCAGCTGGCCATACGGGCAGGAACCGAAAGTGCAGCCCCCAGCATCCCTGCGGCTTTCCCCTCACTCAGCAAAGCCCGTGGAGGGGGTGGCCCAGGGGGAACCTCGTCACCACACCCACCCCAGGGGCGGAGAGGGGACATCACCGAGGCACCGTGCAAGTGGTGCTGGCCAAAGGTGCCAGATGCATGGAGACCCCACAGCACAACTGGCTGTAAGTGCTGATTCCAGCCGGCACCCACCCCCTGGCCCTCCCCGCCTCGTCCCCCAGCACTCCTCGCCCCTCTCCCTGGCCCTCTCCCCCTAAACACACCAGACGCCAGCTCCCCCTGGCCTGCCACCATGCCCCCACCAGGAAGGCTCTCAGAAGGGCTGGGCTTTCCACTTGCCCAGAACCTTCTGAGAGGCCTCCGTGCCTCGGGGCACCTGGACTGCGACCTTCCGCCCCAAGGGCCAGGCAGCCCAGGTCAAGACAGGAAATTTGCTCAGAATCCTCTCTGGGGGTGTCAGGTGCTATCGTGAAGAAAATCTGCAATACCGCCCAGGCCCCCGTGGGGCTCGGCCACAACACAGAAGGGCAGGCCAGGCGGGCCGATGAGCTGCGGTGACTCCTTACGGCAGGGCACTCCCAAAATCAAGGTTCATAGAGACGTGCCCTCTGACTTCTGGTGTAAACCAAACCCCGTGAGAGAGGACCGGTCCCAGAGCCAGTGCAGGTGACTTCCTGCAAGCTTAGCAAAAGCAGCACCAACAAAACCTGCTTTCCACCGGGCTCCCTGATATCCGGAACGTAGAAGGCAAGAGCCAGGTCATCCCCAAGTGCTGGCGTAAATAAGGCAATGGCCGAGGAAGATGGCAGGGGCCGGCAGACCGGCTCTGGGCACCAGGGAGACCCAGAGCACAAGCTCCAGCACCCCCAGGCGGCCCTACCAACCACCAGGGCCCGGGCCACAGCGAGTGACCGGGAGAGGGGCCGGCCTCAGGCAAAGTGTGATGCTGCTGTCCCTGCAATCCATCCCTGTCCCCCACCAAACCAGGGCTGAGCACCCCCTCCTCGCCTCGTGGCCACGAGCAGAGCTCGCACCCAAGGCCCACGGGGATTCACACATAGAACTGAGGGACTCCATCCATTTGGGTGGGAAAAAATGGTATCTTTATGGGCTCGAACCTCTCATCCCAATTTGCATTTTCTTCAATTACTAATGTCAGCGACTAACCACTGCGGTATCGGCAACACGTGAATCTGTCACCAACAAAAATCACCGGCATTTTCCTATCATGTTACCGACATCACGGTAGCTCAAAATGTCACTCTCGGTCACCACTGCTTCAAAATTAAGGAGGTTATTAGGCTTGCTGCTTTTCTGACTTAATGGGTTAATAAAGAAGCATCTATTATTATACTTTAAATATATTAACATTTCGATAACTGTATTTTAACACAATCGGTTTTCCTCGTAATCCTCTGTGTTTTATTTTAAGCATTTAAAAACATCATGTTGAGAGGAGCCCAGGCCTCACCCGATACACATGAGGTCCACAACACAGACAAGGACGAGGTCCCTGCATTAGAATGTGATGCCACTTCTAGACGGGGCCCCGCTGCTAAGCTCCCAGCAAGAAAGGCCAACCGAGCACCTCCTGCTTCCTGACCCTCAGCCTCCAGGTTGGGCCGGGCACCGAGCCCACCAGCTGATAGTCAGCAAGGGCAACCTACTCACTCTGGCTGGGAGGGTCGGGCAGTGGGGGCTGCTAAGCAGAGAAAGAGAGCCATATGGAGTCAGGACCAAGCCTCGAAAGGGGCCGCAGAGGGCACAGGGGCGCTCAGCGGCCAGTCCGCCTCCCCTAGACTCGCCCTTATACCCATCCACCAGGGTCAGCCTGATACCTCTTTCTCAGGAGCACAAGGTTCACATCAGGGTGGAGACAGGCTCTGATCCTGAACTTGAATCCTCAGGTTACTTTCTCTCCTGAAAAACGCTGACTCTAGTATGACCTATGACCCAACCAGTTCACACCCAGGGCAGCCCGCCTGCATTTCCTTGCTGGCAAAGGCCCTCTGGGCAGCAGCCATTCAGTTAAAAAAAATTAAAGGAGTTTCTTCATCCTACGTGGAATTCTGTCCCCCTCCCGACCCACATCTCCCTTCCTCAATCACTGAGAGCCTCCTTGCGAAGCAGGACAGCACGCTGGACTGATGTTGAGTAAATCCTCCTTTTTTTTCCTTCGGCACTGTGTCACCCAACACCAATCACAGAGTGGCCACGGGGCCCTGGAGGCACAGACTGAACTGGTCCCTGGGCTCCAAGGATACCAGCAGAGGCACAAAGGGAAGCAACCTCTCAGCCACGATTGGCAGGTGTACTGACATGGAAAAGCATCCTGCCAGCGGAAAAACCTGGGATTCTCTGCAGTTCTAGGCAGAAAGCTTGTATTGGAAGTCAGGAGGGCGGGCAGTCAGGAAAGGCTTCTAGGAGGAGGAATCATCATCTCCGCCGGGCCTGCAAGTACGTGCAAAGTTACATCAGAGCCCGAGGGCACTCCAGGGCCAGCAGGTGAGTGGGCACAGCAAAGAAGAGAAAAGAAAAAGCCATGTGCTGGGTCTGGCTGCAGTGGAGAAGTCTCAACTCTGACCACGGAAAGTTCAGGCACAGCTCAAAGAGAAGGTAGGGCTCCTTCCCACCAAGTGCCATGGGATGAGGGGTGGAGGGGTGGGGTGGAGGGGTGGAGGGGTGGGGGAGGACTTCAGAGCAGGGGTGGGGGAGGACTTCAGAGCAGACCCTCCAGGGGCTATGGGACCCTCTGTCTCACACTTGAAGTTCCTGCCCAAGATGGAAGGACAGAGCAGGATCAACCCTGAAACGCTCCCCAGGGAAGCTTCTCGCTGCATCTGGAGTTTCCAGCTGAGTTCTCCCGCTGCTCCCCAAATCACATGGAGCACACTCCAGTCACCTGAGACTTTCACGGCCTCCCCTGGCCCAGGCTCTGGTAGGACTCTGCAGGCAACCAAATCCGACTCCCAGGGCAGTGACTTGATAGCATGGTGTCTCATTATGCCTGACGACTCTGATCTACCCCCACGTGCAGATGGGCGCAGAGCTTTCCTGGAAACACACTCAAAACCTCCTCCCCTTAAGAAACGTGCTAGGGGGACGCCTGGGTGGCTCAGTTGGTTGAGCGGCTGCCTTTGGCTCGGGTCATGATCCCAGCGTCTTGGGATCAAGTCCCGCATCGGGCTCCTTGCTCCGCGGGGAGCCTGCTCCTCTCTCTGCCTCTGCCTGCCTCTCTGCCTGCTTGTGTTCTCTCTCTGTTAAATGAATAAATAAAATCTTTAAAAAAAAAAAAGAAAGAAAGAAACGTGCTAGGACTTGACCTCAGATTCCAAATGTCCAGCAGGGCAGTCTCCTACTAGCTTGGGATGGCCCTTTCCAAGGAGGCCCTGTCAAGCTCTGAAAGCTACTTGCACTTCCAATAGTGCACCTCCCCAAGAATTCTGTCACTCTGTGTCTCTTTCTCTTGCCTCCCCCCATGGTGCAGAGGATCAGCTTTGCTGGAAGAACCCTCCTTCCAGGATCTGGCCAGGTCCAGGCTCACCCCATCCAAACTAGGAGCCTGGCTCCTTTGGGCCTTCAGGAGAGCAGGGGGCCAGTATGGAGCCCTGAACCCAAATGAAGGCCCCGGAACTCTCTGCGACCACCTGGCCGGCCCAGATATAAAGACAACAGACCTGTGTCTGGGCACTGGCCTATACCTCCTGCTCACTCTGCTCTTCCAGACAGGGTCATAGGCTGGGTTCAAGGATCTGACCCCAGGTTCCTTAACACTCATCTGGGACTTCGCATACACAGTTCTCTGCCTGAGGGGCACCCAAGGACTGGCACACATGTCATCCAGGGATTGAAGCCTACCCACACTCTCCCCTGAGCTTAGAACCCATGCCCCTCCAGGCTGCACACCAAGACCAGAGGCAGACAGGTGGACGGCTCGTGCCGTGTGTCCATCTGCCCCAGTGGCCTGTGAGCACCTAAGGGTAGGCCCAGTACTATCCCTGGAATGCAGCAGGTGCCCGCTACAGGTCTGATGTGTATGTCCTAAGCTCTCTCAACCTTCGGGGCCACTCGAAGAGCCATTTTCTGTTGTCATTCTCTCCACCTCCCAAAAAGAAAAATGCGGTCAGCCCACTGGTTCCACCATTCTGATCGCAGTTCCCAGCCTGGCATCTGGGGCAGCGCTCCCTCTCTACCACTTCCCCTCCTAGCACCCAGCACCACCAAGCCCGTAAGTCATACCCATCACTGGGCCTCCCCCTGAACTCACACACAACCCAGGGGAGCAATTGTCTAAAGAGCACATCTGATTAGATTAAAACCCGCGGATGGCTCCAGCCCCTCAGGACAAAGTCTGGGCAAGCCAATTGGAACACCACGCCCTCCAGCACAAGGATGCGCCCCACTCTCCCCCATCCCCAGCACAGTCTTAACTCTAAACCTTTGTCACTCACCCTTTGCTCGGATGTTCTCTCCTCTGGGGCACTTTTCCCAAAGCTTCAGTGAACCCATCTGTCCACATTTCCTGCCACCAGGACCATTCACCCATTCTTTCATGCAACAGAATTTAGGAACCACCTACTGTGTGCAAGGCACTTACCAGTGAGGCCCAGGAGTGAACGAGGGAAAGGCCCTGACCTTACATTCCAAAGGAGAAGACAAGAAACAAGTAAAATAAATGCACTATATAGGTTATCAGATGATGATAAGGACCGCAAAACCTAGGGCAGGTACTGAGGGAAGGCTTCTCTGATGTGATGTTTAGGCCCCGAAGGAAGCGGGGAAGCGCCCTGCTGGGGAAGGGATTCCGAGCCCTTCTCAGACACCGCCTCCTCTGGGGAGCACTCAGTCCCGGGCACCCGGCAATGGCTACCTGGAGGGGCGTGGCCGTGAACGCGCCTGCAATCCCGAGCCCCCACCTCGGCCACACCGCGGGGTCGCCACGGTCGCGGGTGGGGCCTGAGCGCCAAGGTGGCCCCGAGGACCCCGGGAAGCGGAGAGGGGAGCTCAGTGGCCCCCGACTCGGAGCGCGCGGCCAGCCGCACGGCGCTCGGACGCCCGCCCCGCGCGACGAAGCGCGCTGCCCGCGGCCACACAGCACGACCAGCGGGGCAGCGGCCCGAAGGCGGGGACTATCAGTCCGGAGGCCCAGGCCCCCTGTCCGCGCCGCTGGCCAAGGGGCAGGGACGCAGGCAACACTCACCCGGTGGCCGTCGCCATGTTCGCCCAGCGCCAGCGTCACGTGAAGTGAGGCATCAGCTGAGCCCGGCCTGGTCTCCACTGCGGGGGGCGGGGCCGGGCCGGGGGCGGGGCGGGGCGGGGACGCCCGTGCCCCGCCCCCTCCAGCGTCCGGCTCCGAGAGACCCAAGGAGCCGAGTCCAGGAAGCAAAGGGAAGTTCCAGCTACTCGCCGGCGAGGGGCAGGGCCGGAGTTGGGGGGGTGGGCAGAGGCCTTTCTAGAGTAAGGGAGTTTCCCCCGGCTGTGGGTACCTTTCTCGGCCTTTGCCCCCGACCTAGGGGCGGGACAGCTGTAGCCGAGGAAGGGAAATTACTTGAGCAAAGGCCAGGGCTGTCGGAGTAACCAAAAAGTTCAGTGTCCAGGAGAAGGGGTGTGGGAGTAAGAGGTAAGACCTCAGAAATAAACAAGGGTCAGATCCTGCAGGTCCTCCGGTATGTGGCTGGGAAGTTAAGTCTGGTAGGACGTTTCCAAGCTCCTTCAACTGCAGAATGGAGAAGGACCCGGAGGCGGGGAAGGGTAGGAGGGGTGGCCAGTGAGGAGGGCTGGGGAGAAGGGCACACATGGAGGGCACAGTTCAGGAGGGAGAATCTACCAGGATACCAGAAGCTATCCCCCTTTCCTTTCCTGGGCACTGCTATTAAGTGTGGAGTCCTCCAAAGAGTTGGGGGAAGGGGTATCAGGGAGGGAGATTGTTCCAAGGGAGCAACCTGGATCGCAGGTGTTTTAGAATAATAGTAATACTAACAACTACTGGCGCCGCCGGGTACAGAGCACTTATTGTGATCCTGTCCTTTGCAAATGTTAGCTCATTGAATCCTCACCACAGCTCTGTGTGGTAGGCTCTGTCCTTAAGACCATTTTACAGATGGGGAAACTGAGGCCTAGAGAGGTAAATAACTCACCTGAGCTCACACAGGAGCCAAGTTTACGCAGTCGCACCCCTGACTAGTTACCCATGCTGGCTCTGTGAAGGAAAGGGGCCCAGGGCTGGGGGTGGGCCGCCCCTGGGGTCCTGGGCCACATGAGGGTGTACAGATGTGCAAGGACAGGAGGTAGGGCCCAGCCCATGCCCATGGGGACCCTGACCCCAGCCAGTCCCCAGCTGTTCCGAAGCTGGAGGTAACTTCTGGTTGAAGGGCTTGGGTTTGGGGATACCTCTTATTTCTTTGTCAAAGACGAGGATGTGGGTCACCATGGCCAGGCTGGGCGGCACCAGGGGCTCTGAGACGGAGAAACAGCTGTGATGTGTCCCCACAATGCTGGGAGGAGAGCCAACCCCTTAAACGGGGGGAGGAACCAAGCCAGACCATAAGCAGAGTGCGTGACCCAGCACAGCCACTCTGAATCCCTGCACCATCGCTGGGTCCCTCATCTGTCAGGTAAGATCTAATGGTACCGCCTCATGGGGCTGCTGTAGGGTGTCATGAGCAAACATCCGGGCACCTTTAGCCCGTGGCATAGTCAAAAGAGGTCAACGGCACGAGGAGGAAGGTGGCTCCTCCAAATAGCCCTTCCCCCCTCCCTGACCCAGGTAAGGTGGAGGAGAGCCGGTGGAAGAGGAGATTCCCATCCTCGCTACACATATAGCAGCTCTCAGGGGTCTCTGTCTTCCAGATAGGACTCCCCCAGAGGGGGTCTATCAGCTCCTTGCCAGTTCCCGGGGGGGGGGGGAGGAGAGCAGAGGTAGAAGGCTCTATACTTTACCACCTGGCCCTGTGCCCCCAAGAATTGCCCCCCCCCCCACTGAGCAGTTGCGCTACCTTCAGCTAAAGAGACTCTATTCCCTAAAAAAGAGACACTTTTTAAAAATAACAAAGGGTGAGCAGAAGGAGCGTTTCATTTTCCTTTCCAGAAGGAAAACCTGGCCCTGAGCTCATTAGAGCCCCTCCACCACTTCTTTTGACATAAAATATGTCAAAATTAAGCCAGCTGCCAGCTCAGAGTGTTTATTAATATGAAAAAGAAGTAATTATCCTAAACATCCACAAAAATGAAAGAGGGAGGGGACCTACCAAGTCACTAGAGCTCCCCGGTGTCCCTGCCCTTGACTCGGGTGCACCCAGGCCCATCTGGACCGAGGGCCTGCCCTGCTGCCCGCCACCACTCACCCCTCCCCATCAGAGGCTCTGGAAGGGCAGGGCCAGGCCCCACCCCCACCCTTCCTCATCAGGAGCTGGGGCTCCCGGAGAAGCAACCCTGGGAGTGGGAGAAGATTGCGTAGTTACTCATGCAGGGCAGATCCGGACGCTGCTGGGAGCCAGGAGGCAATTGGAGAAAGATTGATTTTAGAGAGTTGGAGCAGGAGTGTGTAAATCACGAGGGGGAGCACCAGGCAGCATACTCAGGCCTTAAGCGATGTCACCTCCGAGGTCACAGGCCTTTGACTGAAACAGTCTGCCATCACTGTGACCTACAAGGGGTGGAGGGGAGGTATGTTTGTGCTCAGCCAGCCCAGCAGCCGGAAAAGGTATGACATGGGCCCCATTCACCTTCAGCTGCATACTGGGGATGCTAGTCTGCAGGAAGGTTCTGCGGGACCACACCGGGAGGTGGCCTAGACACTGGCTCTGTCCTTGGCTACCAAGCTGTCCCCCTAGGTGCCACTCTGAAACTGACCATGCTGTGAGGGGCTGGGGCTAGAGCCTCGGTGAGGCTGAAAGTCCAGGGCAGAGGAGGAAGAGGAACCCACCATCGGGGGAACAGGGGTACGGGCTGCTGTTTCCTCCCGTGATCAGTGGGGACTTACTGATTCTGGGCAGGAAAGCAATGGGGGCCAAGCTCACGCCTGGGGCTGGAGCTCCCGAAGGTCAGAGGACAGAGCTGGAAAGAGCCAGCAAGAGACTCTGCGCCTGCCCCAGGGGAACCCCAACCTCAGGGTGTGCGGCGTATGACATGGGGTGTCAGCGGGGGGTTTTGTGATGGTTTTGCTTTTGCTGAGAACAGAAGACTGGGCTCAGGAAACCAGCACCAAATGGACTGAAGAGAAGGAATAGAGAGCGGCCGGAGATGCACGTTCCTACCCAACCTCTCCCGGAGTGGGGAAGGAAGGAGCGTCATGGAAAGGGAAAGCCCACGAGGCCACCTCTCCATCAAGGCTCTGACAGGCCCCAGCCTTCAGCCTCTGCCATGTCCGCAGGGACAGCGGCAGCATTCCCATTCCTGAGGCCAGCATAGCCTCCCCCCTCCATCGCGCCCCCCCCTGCACCCCCCCACCTCACTCCTCCTGCCCCTTCCTCCCCACCCGCCCTGCCTGAGGAGCCCTCTTCCTGCAGAAAAGAGGCGGAGGCTAAGGGGCCCTCCCTGGGAAGCCCGTCAGCGGCTCAGATGAAGCGGTCCCCGCTGAGTGCTTTGCCAGGGTCTACGAGGCAATTCAAGATGAGAAATGGCACGGTGGCTTCGGGAAGGCAAATCATTCCAACAGCACCTTAAAAACATCGACGGAAACAAGCTCTTTGTGTGTGTGTGAGAATGGGGAATATATTGTTTTTCACTGTTTGGAAGACTGTTTTCTCATCTCGAAATCACAAGCTGTTTTCTTCCAGAGAGACTTATAAATACATCCAATTATCGACATTCAATATAGGAAATAAAGTTCTGAAATGGTTTTCTTCCACACGTGCCGAGTGGGCCGGCCAGCTTGCGCAGGTGATAATGACTTTTATTTCTTGCGAGTCGTATCCTTGCAGAGTGGCTGGTCCCTCCACCTTTTATTGCTTTCACCTTTATTACATTTCCCATGTTGCGCTGGGCTATTCATAGGTGTAACTTTATTACCACTTTCAAGATCTTGATAAAAATGAATGCGAGGCCTCATTTCAAGAGTGTGAGTGCCGAGTCCCAGAGCAGGGGGATTTGGTCCTGTGGCTTGTATCCTGGGGGCATCTGAAATCTCCCCGGGAAGGGGGGTGGGGAATGGCTCTCCCTTGGCCCAGCTCCAAGTTCCTGACGGTCGGCCCTTCTTGCTGACATTCACAAATGCCCCTCTCCCGGGTTCCAGGCAGGGTGTCATTTGAAGGAGAACATTTTTGGCCCTTTTATGAAATCACCCGCAGACTGTGTCCCCAGCGGCCACATAACCTATGCATGTCACCAGTAAGACTGGGGACACCTGTGACTCTGCCTTCTCTTGTCTTCACACCTGTCAGCCCTTCCTCCTCAGTACCTTGTCCTGCCTCTCCTTTCCTGAGGGCCTTTGTCACCAACTCCCATGTGACTGTCTTCCCAGCTGCCTCCCTGCCTTCAGTCTCTCCCCATTCAAAATCCCCGTGCTCATCAGGATTCTTCGCAGCAAACAGCCCCTGAGTCTATCTCAAGCAGAAGAGAGATGTGTTGGAAGGACGTCAGAGAGCACATTTGAAGGAGAGGCAGGCTCGGAAGACAGACAGGAGCTAGGGGGGTGGGTAGCCCCAAGCACAAACCAGCCACACCACACAATGCTGCCCCGAACACTCGGCAACCACTGCCCTTGGACATAACCTTGGACGAACACAGCATCCTGAGGTTTCACGCACCCCCCCCCCCCCCCGCCATGGCCAATGCCCTTGGCGGGCAATGCAGCCCTTTGCAAAGCCCAAGCCGAGGGCTATCTGGCCTCTCTGGCTATCTCTCGCCCCTTTCGGCTTTGGGGCAAGGGCGGGAGGGGAAGGTTGGCTACCCAGCATCTCACCAAGGCCCATTCTCCAAACAGGCCGGAGTTAAGATGCTGGTCCGTAGACACAAGGCCCCACGACACGCAGTGATGGATCAGCTTGGGGTACTAACAACTCCCGTCGCTGCAAATAAAACAGGAAAGGTCCAACTTGGACAAACTTCTCCTGACTGTTGTGAGCAAAATGTCTAGAACGCGATTATTTCCATTTCAGCACAAGTGTGAGTTTCTTGCTCCGTAGTTCTTATTTTCCATTTCCATGAGAAGGTATATAATTTTCATTTCTTTGCCTCTAAAGATCTTGCCTGGCCTTGCCTGCATATCACTAACAAATAAAAATTCCCCAAGCACAAAGTGGCCCATTAGAAGTCACGTCATGAAGAAAGAAGTCCCTGGCCTTCAAAGTCAGAAGCCCGGTCCCCTGACTTCTCTGGTCCTCACTTTACCCATTTTGAGAGGGAGACAAGATGCCTTTGCCTCCCTATGGGGCAGTTCCAAGGGAGAAATGAGGTCTTGGGTGACAGCGTATACAAATGTGGCAGGCGTCCCTTTTGTTATTATGATACTTCCTATTAGAGAACATTGACACGATGGTTAGGAAGGTGGATATAAGAAACTAGATTCCGTGCCTGGTTTTGCTATTTATTCACTGTGTGGCGCTGGGAAAGTTACTCAACCTCTCTGAGCCTCAGCTTCCTTGTTGGTAAAGTGGGGGTGATGGGTCTGAGTTTGGAGGATTGTTGTGGAGGTGAGATAGGGTGATCTTACGCAACACAGTACGGCCCCTGGTTCATGACGGCCACCATCCTTATGTCAACAGTCAGACGAGAAGTAGGGGCATTGGGAAAGGACCAGACCCCTTATCCCACGCCCTGTGAAGTCACTCTCCGCCCTGTCCTACCTAGAGAGCAATTCTGACACAAAGAAGCAAGTTCCATAACCCCAAGGCCAGGCGGCCAGTGCTTACTCCCTTCAGGAACACTGGCGGGGTCCTGGGGCTGCCTGACCACCTCGAACCAGCCCGGGGCTCCCTGCATGGGGGCTGGAGCTTCAGTCTGCAGGGGCTGTGCGTGTAGGCATGGATTTGCATGTGGAGAAGAGGGTCCGCCAGGAGGTTTGTGAGAGGGGCTAAGGACATACAATAAATGAAAAAGTTGCCCTCAAATTCTTCTCGATGCGTCCACGTTCTTGTTTGGCGACGCTGTAGCCCCTCCCACCCAGAGGTGGCGTCAATTTCTCCAGCCCTTGAATCCGGGGCGGCCACTCAACTTACCTTGGATAACAGGACATTAGCAAAGGCAGAAGACGCGGAAGGTGCTCACCTGTGGGGGGCTTGCCCTCTCGTCACTCTCGGAAGCCTTGCCACCTTGTGAAGACGCCCTGACTGGTCTGCTGGAGGGTAAGATGCCTGTAGGACAGCCCGCCAGCTAGCAGACATAGAAAACAGGCTAGGTTGGCCCAGATTATCAGCCCCCAGCCGACCTGAGAGCCAAATGCAGACTCATGAATGGGTCCGGCCGAGACCAGGCGAGCCGGCCCCCAGAATCCTGAGCTGTATAAACGATCGCTTGGAACCATTACACTGAGTGACTTGCTCCACCAGTTTATCAGAACCAACACAGGGCAGAGGGAGGAGACCCCAGGGCTGCGCCCCCAGAGCCGAGGCTGGGGACGGACGCCCTCGGGGCTGCTTACACTAGGAACTCTGGGAGCTACAGGGTCAGGTCTGAGCACCACTGCTGTGGGGCCCTGGGCAAGCAGTGTGACCTTCACCTCACCCCTGCCTGAAGCACAGCCCAGCTGCTGCTTGGACAGGTCGCAGGGACGTGGATCCTGTCCCCGCACTGTGTGGCTGTGTTAACTTGGGGTCCCCCAGAGGCGGCACTGCCCCACAGCTGCGTGGATGTGTTAGGCTGGGCGGTGGTAGTACAGGGATGTGGTCCGTTGGTGGGGCTCCCCGGCCAGCAGACTTGAAGCGCAGGAAGTGGGAGGACTCTGTGAGCCTCTGTAAGAATCCTTCTGGGAACCCCCGGGGATCCCTGGAAGAGATTTTTCAAGGAGACTGGAGGACCCACTTCACAGCAATGGGGCTGGAGCCAATTAAATGGAAATGATTGTGTCCGTGGAACAGTGCATGCACTGAAAGCCAGTGACCCTATAGCCTGGGGACTTGCCCCACACTGTCACCTCCCAGTGCAAGGCTGGCATGGGGGCCACCCGCCGTGGGATTAGACCCGCGTGGCCTGGATGGGTAACTGAGAAGTACCAGTCAGCAGGGAGTTTACCCCTCCGTCAGCCTTGCTCACTCAGATTCAAACCTCCCGGGCAGCCGAGCACAGGGCGAAAGGAGAGGACAACTGTCCTAAAGCAAGATGCTTTCTCCCCTAGTCGAAGACAAGGATCCTGCTGCAGAGACACCTGCCGGAGTCCAAGACTCGGGACCATCCAAGCTGAGCGCCCTCCTCCACTTCCGAGCACCGGCCATTGTATTCTGAGCTTCTCTCGCAAAGATGAATAAATATAGCCCAGAAGTGGCCACTGCCATGCTCCGTCAGGATGGTAGCACGGTCTGGACCTCAGACGTCAGCTTCACCAACTGTGTGATAAGCCGGCCGGGGCTTCACTCCCCTCTCCCCCATCTTTTCTGAACATTCCATTCAGACAGTCTTTGGGAAAGTCACAGTTTTATTTCCCGATCTCAGAGATCAATATTGAGGGCCGCAGGGAGAATTTACTGAAAATCAGCTCACGGTGAAAACAGACCAGGAATTCGCCAGCAGGACCAGCTGTCCGTCTCTGCCGCCGGGCACCAGGTGTCTCTGGGGCTCCCCCTGCCCCCCTCAGGCTGGGAGTGGGAGTGACAGCCAGGCCTTACTTCACAGGGCTCTGGGAGGAAGAGGGACTGAACATTTCCACTGGGCACCGCGTCTGCCTGAGGGGGAAGGTGGCCAACCCTGGGCTCCGGAGAGCTCCCAGCATCTCTGTGGTCGTTCCCTGAACTCCAGTCTACAGAACCGCTGGCCAAGAAAGGCAGCTTTAGAGCGAGATCTAGCACCAAGGGCAGACTCTGTCGCTTCTGTCACGAAGGGACACTCGCTATGTGAAGACCATGGGCCTTCTCTGTGGGGTCCAAGTCCTCTGGGGAAGGCGCACCCAGCTTGGATAAGCTCCAAGCTCTGCCAGTGTGGTTTTGGGCAGGACGGGGGGAGGGTGCTGCAGAGAGGAGGTAACATGCAAGCCGCCCCTCAGAGGTCCTGATTTAGTGAGCTGAGGTGGGACCCTGCTAGCTGCCCCTCCAGGGATGAGGGGTAGGCACTGGCCATGAATCCTGAGCTCATCAGCCTCGAGCCCTCTCGCCCTTATTCCCTTCCTCCCCCACCTGCACAGTAAGGCTCTCTCATCTTCCCTCCTGCCCACGAGGCCCCCTTCTGCCCTTCCCATGGCCTAATCAAGACAGCTCAGGGGCCTGGCCAAGTACAGGTACCCACGGGGCCCCAGCCTCCTGGCAAGAGAGCCCGCTAGCCCCTCGGTCCCACTCCAAGACTGACACGAAGTAAAGCTTGCCGAGACAAACGTTATAAGTCCCTGGGGAAATAAATTGGAGCGGCTCCTTTGGAGAGCACTTTAGAGATATCTATTAAAACCCAAAAAAATTAAAACTCAGCCTTCTGACCCATAATTGCAACGCTCACGATCTACCCTGAGGCTCCCCCTTGGCGGGAGCACAGGGAGATATAAGCCAGCGCTCTCCCTGCAGGATTATTTGTGATGGTGAAAAATAGAAAGCAGTCCCTGAGTTCATAAGTCCCATCTTCTCACGTGCTGGGAGACCAGTTAGGAGGAATGTCCTAGATCTACAGGTATCCATGCGGAGAAGTCCCAGCAGCACTTTGATGAGTGAAAAGTCGGAAGCAGGACGCACGCTGTGTTGTCGTTAATGTTTACAAACCCATAAAACAATCGGCTTTTCTATGAATTCTCTGCGGACGCATGTTTTTTGTTGTAAAAGCACTTACGAGGTCTGGAAGAAGATAAACCAAAGGTTGTCTTCAAGAAGTGGGGGGCGGTGCTGCAGGAGAGATCAGAAAGGAGTGGAAACTTTATTTAGTGGTCTAATTTCTTAGAAAGGAGGAGGTCATTAGTCATTTGTGTCGTCAAAAATAAATAAAACCGCTTTTAAAAAAAGAAAATCTCTATCTCCGGAAGGGCCGTAGCCTGTGGGTGTGTGGGGCTGTGGGGGGGGATCCCTTGCAAACCGGGGAGCTCATTTTAATCCAGAATCTGTTGGAGCCTCCCAGCTGTCCCTCGCCTCCCCCCACCCCTGCCCAATCCAGCCTGTCCCCACCACGGTGCCCTCCCCACTCCCGGCTCCGGAGTCACAGTCAGAACCCGTCCAGGGAAGGGAGGTTGGTTGGTTTGTGTTTCAAAAGAAAAGGCCTGGTTCTTATTTACAAGGATCGTGGGCAGATCATTCTGGGGCTGAGAGAAGAGACATGATGCAGGCAGCATGGGTTTCTGAGAACCCAGGGGAGGGTCCCACGGGGCCAGCCAAGAGCGTCCTTGGCTTCATGCAGGAGAGAAATCAACCGCCAGCCAGAGGAAGTGAAAACAGAGCTTATCAAATAGTGGGACAGGTAGAAGAGCAGACGGATCGGCGATGCTCAGAAAGGAAAGGAAAGAAGAGGGAGTCTCCTCCTTGTTTGGGGCTGGCGGTTTATATTAGAAAAGGGTCTAGGGTGGGGTGCCTGGGTGGCTCGGTTGGTTGGTACCAAGCTGACTCTCGGTCTCAGCTCAGGATGAGTCTCAGGGTCAAGAGATGGAGCCCCGCGTCCTGCTCCACACTCGGCGGGAATCGGCTTGAGGTTCGCTCTCCCCCGCTCATGCACACGTGTATGCGTGCTCTCTTTCTCTGTCTCTAAATTAAATGAATAAAATCTTAAAGAATACAATACAATAAAATAGGGTCTGGGGTACCTGTTCCTTCAGGGCAGGGTCCGATCTAAGGCAGGGGTCATGCGAACAGTAGGAGTTATTCCAGAAAGTACCGGAAGTAGGGGTACGGGTGCCAGCGTCAGCTGAGGTCTATTGGAAGCTAACGTCCTAGAACATGCCGAGGATCTGGCTCTTCTTGGGTGTTCTCAGATGTTCGGGGCCGAGGACGAGACGGAGACTGATTAACTTCCTTGCTTTCCCCCCTGAAGTGGGATCGGAGTTTCTTTGGCTTATTCAGAGGCAAAACACGGAACATGAGTAACATGAGGAACAGCAGAGACAAAGCTGCTCTACAATGGAAAGCCTCAGCTTCCCCACTTTGGGTAGTTGGGGCTGCTGGGTGGGGGGACTACGCTGGCTCGTGGGAGCCCAGACCCCAGCGGCCAACCCCCCCTTGCCACCCCTGCCCCCCACCGTGACTCCCCACCCCGCTTGCCAAACTCTGTCGCTTCCCTACTGACCACCATCTCCCAGCCTCCTCCGCCACCAGGACCCCCTCCCCTCAAAGCCCCCCGCCACCCGCCCCCTGCCCCTCGACCCCCACTTGCACTGCGCCAACCACTACCTGATCCTCCATCCCCCAACTCCCGTTCCCCATCTCCTCTCCCCCTACCCTGACACCTGTCCCTTAACTCAGGGCCTGCTAACTCCTCCCAAAGAACGAATCCTCCTGCCCTTGTCCCTACAGCCCTTGAGGGACGCGGGAGCCGATGCATTCGTTGGTGGACCGGCAGCCGGTGAAACAGACATGGGGTTTCAGGCATTTACTCCTCAAGGAGTGAGGAACACTCTCCCTCCTCCTCCTCCTCCCCAGGATCTGCAAGAGGAGTTCAGCCCCCTCCTCCCTTCTGATTTCCAGCTTCCTCTGTGGTTTCCATGGATTCTGAGAATCTCCCAGCACCTGAGCCCAGAGAGAGGGGGAGGGGAGCGAGGGGGCGGCCGGTGGGCTGGGGGAGGGCAGAGGAAGCTGCTCTTCCCAAGTCCCCCTCAGGCCCACCTGCCTGACCACTCCTCCCAGAGACCTCAGCGGGGCACGCGGGCTCCCAGGGGAACTGACGTGTCTCATCCTCCTTCTGGAAAGCCCAGGGGACTCCAGGAAACCTGCTCTATCCTGAACGACCTCAAAGCCAGCTCACCGAGGGGCTACACCCCCAACCAAGAGCTCACTTGGGCTCCATGTTTCTGGGGTTCTACATGCTAGCTGTAGAATCTAAACCACCGGGGAGAAGGTAAGAAAGACCTAGGACGGGTAGCCACTGACCATTGTCCACTTGGCGGTGTCCGCCCTGCCCAGTTTAGCCCCTTCCGTTCTGCCCAGGGCCCACGGGGGCACTGTCACCGTGGCTGCCCAGCACCCCAGCACCCTGTCTCTCTTGAGGGCTGCTAGGCGTGCAGGCCCCAAGCATGGCCATGCCAAGGCCCTGCCCAGGGTCTAGCTTAGCCAGAGAAGCTTCGGTGGACTATAGGAGTACCACGGTCACAGCCGGGACGGGCCGCTGAGCGGGCTCTGATTGGAGCCAGTGGGCGGGGGGCCACTAGGCAGAGCCTCTCCCCCCCCCCCCCCGGATCCTTCCCCCTCCTGGTCTCCGCAAGTTCAGACAGCTGCCTCCCACCCTTCCAGGGAGGTCCTTTCCACATTCCTTGGCTCCAGTCCACTTTTGAGAGTCTGCCTGGCAGGTTCGCCAGGGGATGGATGGACTTCACTGGGCAGTTAGATTCTTGGCAATCAGTCGTGATCTCGGGGACTACCCACAACACGAGGCCTCCTGGTGCTCCACCTTGGCTTCTGGTAGAATCCTCTAGAATCTTTAAAAATAGTGCCTAGCTTCCCCCCCAGACCAACTGAGTCAGACTTCCCAGGAATGGAGACAGGACCCTGGGATCTTTGAAACCTCCCTGTTTGATGCCAACTGAAAGTCAGGACTGAGAGAGCTTTGAGACGCAGTCCTCCCCGAATCTATCAGTGAGGACTGCAGGGTAAGGGTCCCACACGAGGGAGGGCAGGGGTGGTAACCGGGCAGGGTGCCCTCCCTTCTGACCAACTGCACAACCAGGTCCCCACGGGGTCCACATCCGTCCGTCCACACTCCTCCTCAGCCTCCTTGTCCCTCTCCCCCCTTTCCTCCAAATCCTGGCTCCACCTTCACATTCAGCCTGGACGAGCCATGAAACCTGGAAAGGAAGCCATCTCTGTGCAACCTTAGATACACGGCTCACCTCTGATGCGGACACCCCCCCCCCCGCCCCCGGGGAGATGTCCTCCGGCAGGGGATGCCAGATGCCCACGGCTGTACCGCTCGGGAGACCCACAGACTGCACGCAGCCCCCCGCGTGCCTGTCAACGACAGGCTGGATAAATCAAGTCACGTCCTCGTATGGTGGAATCCACGCCAGGGAGAGGAGGAACCGCAGAAGCCCCATGAGGAGTGGGACCAGCCAGGCGTGTGCTCGAGGATGCCGTGCCTGCCTTAGACTCCCAAGAGCTGAGCGGTTGCAACACAGACCGCAGGGCCCGCAAGCCCCAAATAGCTAGCGCTTGGCCCTTTACAGGAAAATTTGCCCACACCTCACCTATAAGGTCGGGGGAAGGGAAAGGGACAGCCTGAAGAGCAAGACTTTTCAACGAGCACCCTCTTTTCTGTCACTTCGGTTTTAGGAACTTATGAATGAATGAATGGTCTGTTTATTAAAAAAAAAAAAATAGGGGCACCCGGGTGGCTCAGCGGGTTAAGCCTCTGCCTTCAGCTCAGGTCATGATCTCAGGGTCCTGGGATCCAGCCCCGCATCGGGTTCTCTGCTCAGCAGGGAGCCTGCTTCCCCTTCTCCCTCTGCCTTCCTCTCGTGTGATCTCTCTCTCTGTCAAATAAATAAATAAAATCTTAAAAAAAAAAAAAGGCTAAAAACAAAATCCATGAAAAAGAGCCCTAAAAACCTCATCTAAACTGTGGGAAGTCAGAATAAGGGTCACCCGTGGCCGATAGGGCCTGATAGGGGGCACAGGAGAAACTCGGGGCCCAGGGACATTGAGTTTAACTCATCTGGGCGGTCCCTCGGGTGTCTTCAGTTTGTGAACACACGGGGAGCTGCACACTCAGGTGGGATGCACTTTTTGGGGTGTGCGCTGGACTTGAGGGAGCGGTGGTGGTAATCGATGGGGCTGCCCCCAGGAGAAGGACGAGGAAGTTGAGGGAAGCGTTTGCAGTTCTAACTAAAGGAGAGAAGGAGAAGACACCTAAACTGCCAGGTGCATTTTCAAGTCAGCTGAATATTTGCGTGCTGCTGGGGATCTGTCCCTTTGCGTCTCCAAAGCCACCACGTGCCCTGAGACCTCGGTGCTGAGAGGTGCGTGCAGACCGGAGGCCAGCCCAGGCTCCTGTCGTCCCCGCTCCCCTCCCCCAGACCTGTCTGGTTCCTTTCCACCTTGTCCCACTTGGCCTCTTGGTGCCACAGGGCCCTGGGGACGCCCTCCCTTCTTCTCGAAACTCTCTCTTCCTTTGTCTGCCCCCTGCCCGCCCTCGGAGATTCAGCCCACCCCTCACATCATGCCCCCCAGGGCTCTGCTGAGAACCTCGCCTCCTCTAAGTGCTCTCCCTGCTCTGGACACAGCAGCTTTATCCTAGGCTAGATTCTTCCCTTGGCTCCGGTTCTTTTGCCCAAAGGAATCATCAGGCCTCTCAGAAACCTTGGGGCAAGGCCACTAGCCTTAAGCAGCCCCTCCTTGACCTCCACTGGTATGCCCCATCTCGGGGACGCTGCGGCCAGCTGTCCACACAGAAATCTGGTGTCACCTCACCTTCTCGGGTACAACCCATCTGGTGCCAGCTCTCCCCCTAGAGAGTTCTGGAATTCCTGCCCCTCCCCCCCCACTGCCCTCTCTCTCTCTCTCCCTCTCTCACTGGGGTTATCACTCCAACCTTCCACAAGGCTCTACCAGCTTCTGCCCAGGGATCCTTTTTTTTATAAGGCTTTTTTTTTAAAAGATTTTTTATTTATTTATTAGAGAGAGAGACTGAGAATGAGAGGAGAGAAGGGAGAAGGTCAGAAGGAGAAGCAGACTTCCCGCAGAGCCGGGAGTCCGATATGGGACTCGATCCCGGGACTCCGGGATCATGACCTGAGCCGAAGGCAGTCGCTTAACCAACTGAGTCACCCAGGTGCCCCCAGTGATCCTTTTTTATTTTATTTTATTTTATTTTATTTTATTTTTATTTTTTTATTTTTTCAGTGTTCCAAGATTCACTGTTTATGCAGCACACCCAGTGCTCCATGCGATACATGCCGTCCCCAAAACCCACCCCCAGGCTCACCCCTCCCCCTCCCCCCTCCCCTCCAAAACCCTTTCTTTGCTTCCCCGAGTCTCTCCTGCTTCGTCTCCCCCTCCGATTTCCCCCCATTCACTTTGCCTTTCCTTCTCCTAATGTCTTCCCAGTGATCCTTTAAACGCGACCCTCCTGGCCGCTCACAGCACTCGGGGGATGCCGTGTTACCCTTAGGCGAAAGCAGGGAGGTAGCAGGCAGGGCTGCATTTTAGAATCTCCCCGAGAGCTTTTTTTTTTTTTTTAAAGACTTTATTTATTTGACAGAGAGAGAGAGATCACAGGTAGGCAGAGAGGCAGGCAGAGAGAGAGGGGGAAGCAGGCTCCCCGCTGAGCGGAGAGCCCGATGTGGGGCTCAATCCCAGGACCCTGAGATCATGACCTGAGCTGAAGGCAGAGGCTTTAACCCACTGAGCCACCCAGGCGCTCCATCCCCGAGAGCTTTTAACAAAGCTGGATCCCACCTTACACCAGGCCCCCACTGGGCCGGCCCTCCGGGTGTGGGGCCCCAAACACGGGTACAGTTCCTCTTGCCTCCTGTGCTTAGGTCCTGTCCCATCGTTCTGTGCCCCCCACCTCCTCCCCCCTTCCCCAATTCCTCGTTCCCAGTGCTGGTTCTTCTGCTTCCGACCCTCACGCACCAGCGGTAAGTACGCTGTCCCTCCAGCCTCTGACCCTTGTCCTCCCTGATGCCCCCTGCCTCTACCACCTTCAGGGACACCCTGGACCCTTCCCCTCACTTCCTCCTTCCCCTGCCTTCCCCTCGCTTCCTCCTCCCCTGCCTCCCTGTCTGCAGAGGTGTCCTTCCCCTGTGTACCCCCTGCCCCTGCCTTTTCCTCCTCCTCCCCGGCTCCCGTGAGCCCCGCCCGTCTGTCTCCCCAATTAGAGCCGCTCACCAGGAGGGCACAGAGCGTATCTACCCCGTCTCCTTCTCAGAGACTCTCTCTTGGACAGAACTCAGGCTCCTCGGAGCCCCCTTCTCAGCTGGACCCCAAGCCTGGCCCGCCAGGACTGCGGCCTCAGCACCAAGTCATAACACCCCGCTCTAAGAGACTTGAGCCCCCTCTGGCACGGTTTCTAACAGCTCTAGGCCCTATCCCCGCAGCCTCCCTTGGCTTCCTGCCTGGGAAAGCTGAAGGCTGCCCTAGAAACGCGCCCTTCGTCCCTGCCAATACCTGAGGGTAAGCACCCCCGGCTCCCCGTTTCTGGGGGAGGATGGGGACCTATTTCCAGAAGCTCCTGGTAGCTACCCCCACCTGCGCTTTGCCCATTTTCCCTTTCCCGACTGCCCCAGCCCTGCTCGCGGGCTCTCCCCATAAGCCCCCCGCCATCCCAAATGCCCCGTCACCTCCATGCAAGGAGGGGAGCTCCGGTGTACCTGCAGCTCTTTCTCCTACTGCTGTGGCTGCTAAGGTCTCTTTTCCGGCCTCTGGCTCTGTGTTCTTGTGGACCTCCTCTGCTCCTTATCCTTGAGGGAAAGGCAGGCAGGACGCCAGCGGGCTCATTCCCACCTTTCTGACAAGGGTCTGAGGCCCCAGGCGCTGCACTTGGCCTACCTACCGCTCAGGAGGGAGAGCCCCGGCCCCTGAGTGGGCGCCCCCCATGTATTGACTTCCTAGGGCTGTTATAACAAATCCCCGCATGCTGGGGAGAGGGGGGCGCAGCTCGAAACAACAATTTATTCTCCTGTGGTTTTGGAGGCCAGAAGCACCAAAGGAACCTTGTCTGTAAGACTGGTTCCTTCCAGAGTCTGGGACAGAGAACGGTCCCAGACCTCTTCCCCAGCTTCAGGGAGCTTCCGGAAGGCCCGGGCCTCCTCGGCTTGAGACTCCAGTCTCTGCCTCCATCTAACCTGGCCTTCTCCCCTGGGCTGTGTCCTCTCCCCTTCTGTCCCTTGTAGACATGGAATAATGAACACGTTACATGGGCTTATCAACGACACCAAAGACTCCGCCACGATGGCCCCTAAATAATATTTTTCAACAATGGTCGTATTAGGGTTGTGGGATTATACGGGATAGTCTTCTCTGTTTTCCAAATGTTTGCTAATGCGCTGATGTTATCTTCATCATTAAAAAGGCTAAACATTGAAAAATTATCTCCCAAGTTCCTTTTGTCAAGAGTACAGCCAGGATAATTAGCATTCCAAAGAGACTGCATAGGGGACAAGCCACCAGTTCATAGATGGGGACCCTCGATCCCTGTTTCCCCGCCCCATTCCCGTTCTGATCTCCAGAAGGTCACACAGCAGCTGAGTATTTCTGCGTTTTCGCCCAGACCCGTTTTTGCCACTGAACACCCTGCCCTCAGTTTCTGCTGTGGCTCAATAGACACGACGCAAACATGTAGATTGTCTCTGCATTTTCCCTAAAACCGCTCTCAGAGATAGCGTCCGCGGTGTTGTCCGTGTCTCTTGCAAAGATTCGAGCGACAGGCTCCTGTTGGAGTCGTGGCGGAGAGGGTGGGGGGGTGGGGGGATGGGAGGTGCGGGTGGGGGTTAGGGGGTGGAGGGTGGGGGGGTGGGGGGGTGGGGGGTCGGGATCCCCCCATCCCCGATCAACCCCTAAGCTCCTGAAGAGCTCAACCATGCCTGTCTGGCTCACGTCATTTCTCAAAGTGCCCCGTGCCGTAAGGGGCATTGACTAAACTATTCAAGTATCGTTTGTAGGATGGAAGAAAGAAATGAACTTACTGAGCTGCCCGACTTAGAAGTCCAAAGGCGTGTTCTGCATCTAGCACAGCTGGACGCCGGGGTTCAGGTAATACCATCAGGAGTCAGACCTCCCACCCCTGGCTCCGCTTTCTTGTGTTATTTGCCTTCCTTCTCAGGCGGGCTGATTCCCTGGGACAGCCAAGAAGACCACAAGGTTGTCCAAAGTTACTCCCGCCTACCAGCTTGTCTCCCCATAGAAGGAGAAGTGCTTCCCTCCCCCAAAGTCCCAGGGAGGACTCTGGTCAGCTGGGAGTGGCTTCGTGCCCATCATGGAACCAGCTGGGGAGGCCAAGGGAATGAGGTCCTCTCATTGGTCAGGTCTGGGTCATGTCCCACCCCTGGAGCGAGGGGGAGGGGCCAGCTGCTTCCCACTCTGGGCCGCGGAGCCTCTTCTGCCCAGCAAGGACAAGGTGGGTGCTAGAAAAGGATCTAGAGGGAAGCATGGGGGACCAAGCCTGCCCCAGTCTCTGGAATGCCCCAACCTGGACTCTTGCCCCTCTCCCCTGCGCTTCCCCATCCTGATAAATGGTACAACCACCAAGGCTGTTTCTAGAGCCGGAATGTTGCAGATTATTCTTTGTTCTTTCTTTCCCTCCCCTGTGGGCTCATGGCCTGTGAGCCGCCTACGCCCCCTTGGGACATGTGGCCACAGAGTCCCAGCCACCCAGCAGTCCGGCCTCAGCGCAGCAGCGGCTTGACCCCCAGGATCTCATAGCCCTCACTATGTGTCTGAAAACCGAGGATCGGAGAAGTCGTTATGCCCATTTTATGGATAAACACACCGAGGTCAGGCTGGGCTAATGAGGACTCTCCTCGGGCGATCCAGGAAGCTGGTGGCAGAACCAGGAAAGAGTCCAGGCCTCCTGAGACTTTTTTTGAAAGATTTTTTATTTTTATTTATTTGGCAGAGAGAGACACAGTGAGAGAGGGAACATAAGCAGGGGGAGCGGGAGAGGGAGAAGCAGGCTTCCCGCTGAGCAGGGAGCCCGATGCGGGACTTGATCCGAGGACTCCGGGATCATGACCTGAGCCGAAAGCAGACGCTTAATGACTAAGCCACCCAGGCGCCCCCAGGCCTCCTGAGACTTAGTTGAGAAATACACCCCTTGCGGCACCACATCTTGGCCTGTGGCCCTGTCCACAACCTACCACCAGCGCCAATGAGTCTGGCCCTTTCATCCAACGGCCCCCCCAGCCACCCTGAGTAGCAGGTCTCTGGCTCGGGAACCCTGGGCTCCCTCGGTGCGGGACAGGAGGGGGCAAGGCTCCCGTGTGGACCCGTGGCCATGGATGGGTTAGCACTGAGAACATCTTTCCTTGGGAGCTCCTGGGCTCGGGTTCCAAGGCCAGCCTTCACCGTGACCAGCTGCTGGACACGGGGTCGGCTGCCAGATGTATCTGCACTCGGGTTGTGCTCTCAGTAAGGCAGGACCCTCCGGGGTTGAGGCTCAGAAGGCCCCCAGATGGGGCCAGTTGCTACTGAGGACAAATGTACCTTTGCTCCCGGGCTCCTTGGCTTTGGGACATTTTAGTCTCTGATAGAGAAGAAAGGATGCATTTCCATTCAGAGAATCACCGGCGCCCCACGAGGTGTCTAGCAGGTGCAAGGTACAACTCTGGGCGGCGCCATCTACTCCATTCCTGCGCACCATGCCCCCAGGAGCTGGGAATCCCCGCCTGACATCCTCGTTTATGTAATCCCCTTCCTCCTGCCCTGCAGCTCCATGGTGGCCTTGTCATCTGGGCCACTTGGGTCCTCTAGGAAGTGGATGCCGAGATGCAGGGAGGGGTGCTACAGGTTTGGGGGGGCAATGTCTTCGAGAGAAAATAGAGGAAGAAGTGACTGGGCAGGGAGAGCCTCAGATCCCACCGGAAATGTCGTAAGACCTCGGCCAACCTAGTAGAGCACTCCACAGCAAAACCTGCCCGCTCGAGGAGCCCCGCATGGACCCGAACCAGGTCCCCATGTCCCTGCCAAGGGATGCCCAGGAAGAACCTGGCTGTGACAAGCTCTTTGCAGCTCCCTGGCAATCCCCAAAGGGGACAGGAAGACCTTCGTGGCAGCCGTGTGACCATTTCACAGATGCAGACGCCAGGGCCAAGAGAAGTCAGTGACTCCTAGGGGCACGGGCTGGCCAGGGAGGGGCAGCCCGGCCCGGACCCTGAGTGTGCGGTGCCTGGCTCTTGGGTGCTGAGATGCCATTTTCCAGCGCTGGTTGGGACTCAGGGACCTGCTGCCCTCCCATTCTCCGGGAGGAAAGGCTGCTGCAGCGCCCAGCGGCCAACCAAGGCAATGGCCTCCGGAGGACCCAGGTCCCTGCTAGACCTCGGCCGAAGCTCCTGTCCTGGGAAACGTGAGTGGGGATGGCAGGCAGCGATTTGGTCCTCACGAACGTCACCAAAGTCTTGCCGTGTTGTGAGAAGCCCCTTGGATGTGGCGGGTCCGGTTCTAATGGGGATCCATCAGAAAGCTGTAGCGCTCCCCCCTCTTTCCAGGGCTGCTGGGTCCATCTACCTGTCAGCACAGGGGTGCCTTCTCACTGCCCCCTGCCCCGGGGGCCTGGGACACAACACGACAGGCGATCCGATGGCTGCTTGTTCACCCTGCCTCTCGTTGTCAGCTCCGTGATTGTCCAGAAACGCTTCCAGTTTGGGTTTTAAGAGCTGGGGAAGGCAAGCTTTAGCTCCCAGTGGGTCGCACAAATGGAAAACTCATTCCTCTAAAGAGAAGCTCAGGGGCGCCCGGGTGGCTCAGTGGGTTAAAGCCTCTGCCTTCGGCTTAGGTCATGATCGCAGGGTCCTGGCCTGCGATCGGAGGCCCGCATCAGGCTCTCTGCTCAGCAGAGAACCTGCTTCCCCCTCTCTCTCTACCTGCCTCTCTGCCTACTTGTGATCTCTCTCCCCGTCAAATAAATAAATAAAATCTTAAAAAAAAAGAAAAAATGAAAAAAAACAATTTAAAATAAAAAATAAAGAGAAGCTCAGGCACCAGGTAACTTCAGTCCCCAGCCCCCGCCCCCCAGCCTCTACCTCGTGGCTTTCCCAGCACTCCCAGTGAATGCAGACTGGCACTGCAGTCCTCAACCCTGACCCCGCATTTGAAAACTACGATGCCGGCATCTCACCCGCGAAATTGGTCTGCGGTGGGGCCTAGACCCTGAAATTTAGGAAGACCTCCAGGAAGGGCTAGCCTTACACGTTCGCGCAGCCGGGACCACTGCACAGAGCCCCACGTTCAACAAAGGCTGTGCGCTTGGGGTTCAATCTCTGTGGTCACCATCTTGAAATTCTTAATAGCTTTTATCCTTGAACTTGTGCTTTGTAAGGAAAGTCCAAAGTGGCAATAGAACGTGTCTTGAGGGCTTGGAGTGCCCCACTTCTACCCCTTTCCCACAGCCCTGGATGCCCACTCCCCGCCCCAACCCCGCAGCTGCTATCGCCCAGGGGCTGACTCCCGGGCGAGGTCAGGGTTGGGCGCTGAGCTGCAGGATGCGGGCCTGGGGGCCCAGGAGGCTCTGCATTCAGCCCACAAGTATCCCCACACCCAAAGGAAGGAGGCATTAGATAGCAAAAACAAAAACGAAACAAACAGTAACAAAAACTCCCACCAAGACAGGTAAAAACTGGAAGAAAGAAGGAGGTTTTCCCTGCTCTTTGAGCCAGAGGCCCTGTGTTTTCTTTCCTCCTTCCTCCCTCCCCTCATCCCTCTTTTCTGTCTTTCCTCCTTTCCTTCCTCCCTTCCTCCCTCTCTCCTTTCCTTCCTCTCTCCCTCCCTTCTTTCCCTTCCTTCCTTCCTTCCTTTCTTCCTTTCTTCCTTGCCCTCTTCCTCTCCCTCTCCCTCTCTCTCTCCCTCATTTTTTCTTTCTTAACCCTGGGTCCTGCAATGATACAGCCTCGTCTCCAGGACTGCTCATGGTGCTAGTTCTCACCCTCTGAACTCACGTCCTGGGCTCCCTACAGACAGCATCGTGGCCCCTTCCCAGGGGGCCCTTCTCTGGGAGAAGGTGGGGCATTTGCACACAGCAGCAGGAGAGTCGAACAGAGGGCAGAGGAAGGACCACCGCTCACCGCCCCCCCCCCAGCCCCACTGCTCTGAGCTCCAGTCCTTTGCCTCCCCCTCACTTTCTACCCATCAGCCCCTGGCCTTCATTCTGCCCTCCGCTACCCCTCAGCATCCTCTTTGCCTGGACTGCTCCTTCCAGCCCTTTCCATGGCTGGCCCCTGGGGGGTCCCACTCCTACTGCCATACTTCAGAGGGCCCCTCCTGAGCCCGGTTGCATTTCCTCCACAGCTCGTGACGATCTCTGAAATTCAATTTGGTTACATGTCTGTGGGCTCTCTGCCCGTCCACTCTCCCTCCCTCCTTCCTGAGGGCAGGACTCTCTGTTTCCGTCACTTCGTGTCCCCCAAATAAGGCCAGATGCACAGCCAGAGCCCAGTAAACATGTGGTGAAGGCGCCAGCAAGCAGAGGGCCAGCTTAGCATTTGAGCCACGAGTCTCGGTCTAAGGCATGACTCCCAGGGTGCCGGGCCGAGACCCAGCTGGACAGACCCCGTTGGACCGGCCACGCGGTGGGCGGGGGGTGCTGTATGGAGCGGCCCCGACTCCCTACAAAAGGCCCGTCTCATGCCATCAGCCACTGTCGGCAAGGTGGCCGGGAACGCCAGGGGCCCCGAGGGAATGAACGACAAGGGACGAGGTGAGGTGTTGGATACACTCAATTACCACCCCCAACCCTATCATCGCTCATGATCTGTCTGAGATAAATCACAGGCAGGTAATTATTATGTCAGGCCAGGTAGCAGAAAGAAGTTTTAAAATAGAAATCAAAGAACTTCCTGGTTAATTCAAATCTACCCTGACTCCCTCCGGGGGATAAAAGCGCTTTGGCTGTAGAATTGGCCAGGCGTAGAGAAATGCAATTGCTCAATGCAAAATGGGGGCTCCTGGACTTAATGTGGCTCTCTTTCGGGTTTCTGAATAGCACACCTGTCAGGAGTCCCAAATCAATGGTCACCTACCCGGAGTAAATCATATTGCGGTGACGTTTGATTTTTTGGGTGTCTCCAAAAACTCCCCAGCCTGCTTGCCCGGCAGCTCCTGACTCTGCTCCAGCCGGGCCTCGGGCCCCAAGCCTCTCCCCTCAGTCCTGCCCCCTGACCCAGGTCCCCCCACCGGCCGCCCCTCCCCCTTCCAAACATCTCCAAGGCCTGGCTCAAGCCCCCCTGTCCCTGGGATCTGTCTCCGGAGCTCCCACCTGCTGTCCCCAGCCTCCTAGGACAGTGCTGGGTGGCCTGTCCCCATACCGGTCAGAACCCAGGGCTTTCCTGGAGCTCGGTCTGCCCATTCTCATTCCCTTGAACAAAGCAGCCCTCCCAGGCCAGCTCCGCCCAGCAGCAGAAACCACTCGGGGTTCACTGAAGCCGGAAAAGTGGGGTGGGTTTACTGGAAGGATTGCTGGGCATCGCGAGGTCTCTTGGCGGGGGCAAGGATAGAACCCCCAAACCACTTCGGGCCAAGCGGACCCTGTCCAAGGCACGCTGGTCTGGGATCCGGGCTCTGGCCGACTCTGTTGGTGACAATCCTGGGATCCACGTGGTGGCCTGGTCGTTGTTCACAGCTGTCCAGGTGCGAATCCACCAGTTCATGGTGGATACTGTTCCCACTAACTCAGATAAAAGCCTTGGGGTGAGTTCCAGGGGGCCTGTGTGGCCCGCGTCACAGGCGCGCCCTAGAGCTAGCCATGGGGACACAGGAAAGCAGGGTTCTGATGGGTTCAGGGCCCCGGGTCACGTGCTGCCCCGTGGAGAGCAGAGCTCCGCCCACAGCGTGCAGGCCGAGAACCCGGGAGAACTGGGGCTCTCCCAGGTAGGGAAGGGCTCTGAGGCAAGGAGGAGCCTGGCCGGCAGCTGCTGTCCCCATTGCCACCTGAGACCTCTGAACTTTGTTTTCCCCATTAAAAATGACATGGTTTTCCTTCTTGTTGGTGCTGCAATTCCGTGATGGTGATTTATCTGAGTAGAAATGTGCCCCCACTGTGCAGACTCCCCCGGCCTGGAGGCCTGGGAGAGCCAAGGGCCCTTCGGGGACAAGGGGATGGGTTGTCCATCTTCGCCCTTGCCTTTGGGTGGGCGGACTTGGCCTTGGATTTGTAACTGGTGCAATCAAAATGCCATTAAGGTTGGGGTAGGGGACCATCCCACAGGAGGCCCTCAGATCCCCAGCATCGCCCAATGGCGTGACTTCATGTGCGTGCCTGAGCCCCTCGCCTTCAGACTGAGACTTCCCAGGTGAAGTTCAAGCCCATTCCTTTGGGCCTCCCTGCCCCACCCCATCTGCCCGCAGCCTTTCGTCCTCTCTTGTCCTAAATCCTGCCTGCCCTGGCTGAACCCAGGCTTGGGGGGGTGGGCGGTGAGTTAGCGGTCCTTTCACACCTCTGGGTTGCCGTTCCCCCACCTGGCGTGTCCACCAGGTGCCCCCTACCCATCCCCCACCACAGAGCCAAGCTGGAGAGGCCGCTCCCACCTTCGAGCCCAGCGACACTCCCGCCGGTCTCCAATTCCTGAACCACGCACGTGGGCTGATCTTCCCCTGCATTGTAGCTCAGTCTCCTCCCCAACCTCATCTGGTCTTCCCTGGACCCCTGTCACCCCGCTGGTGCGGCAGGCAGTGGGTGAAGGTTAACACGTACTGGGCCAAGGATCCAACAGCGGCACTGGGAGTTGGGGCCACGTTTCTGCAGCCGGGACCCAGAGCCTGCCAGCCCTTGTTAGGAAATGTCCAAAATGGGCTTTAAGTCAGGAAACGGGTTCTTCCCTGTGGTCAGTGCTGTGATCCCCAGGGGTGGGGGGGCCCTCAAGAGGAAACACATGGGGAATTTGGGAGAAAGTTCAGGAATATCTCCCTGGGAGCCCCCGGCACAAGGACCCCTCTATCCTGAGCAAGATATCCAGGCTGGCCTCCTCCTGGAGGAGGAAAAGGAAGAGAGGGTGCCCCCTCCCCGGGAAACAGAATAGGAGAATTGGTGCCATTGGTGGGGGGGCCCTGCAGCGAGCCTGGACAGGTGCACATTGTCGGGGGGGCTCCTCGGGGCCCATCTCTGGGGCCTCACCGCGCAGCTGGAGGTGACCTCTCTCTCCGCAGCTTTTAAGCAAGGGCTCTTGGCCCACATAATAAGACTACAAATAAAGAAAAAGAAAAGCAGCACAAAGATTAGGAAGGAAGAGACAGTATTATCATTGTTGGCAGATAATATGTTTATGTTTACCTAGAAAATCCTAGCGAGTTAACTACACAATTAGAGCCACTGAGAGAGCCTGGAAAAGTGGTCAGATGGAAACTACTCCGAGAAAAACCCACAACTGCCGGAGAATTAAATGAAAAAGGGCCCCCTTCACAACACTGACAAAGCTACAAATTATATAAACTCACACGCGCAGGACCCCCCGGATGAAGAAAACGCTACAATGTTAACAAGGACAGTAGGCCCCGGCTGGTTTGAGGGAAATGCTCTTTCCGGGGTTGGGGGAGACCCTGCTGGTGCAGAGATTCCGGCTCTCTCCAAGGTTATCTGTGTTTTATTGCAATTCCTGTCCAAAAAAAAAAAAAAAAAAAAAATTCCCAAAGTCCCTGGGGTTTGAGAGGAAAATGCACAAGGTCCTCAGAAAGAACACGAGAGGCCAGGCTGAGGGTGGGGGGCATTGCTGTCCCCACACATCGGATGTCCTTCTGCCACACACCAGCTCCGCAGGGACCTCGAGGCTTGCCGTCCCCGCACGGCTGCGTGTCACCGAGGCCACTGGGAAGAGGCTGGCTCTGCAACCTTGGGCCCGGATGCTGTCCCTTGGGCGGGTGGCCCCTGGTGGGTTCTGAATCTACAATGGGAAGGTGAGAGTCTCCCAAGAGAAAGGGTGGTGGGCCCAGGGGAGGGGGCCCCCAGGCTGAGTCTGGACCAGCGAGGACGGCTGCGTGGTGATGTCTCCCAGGGTCTCAGGGGTCTCGGACCCACGCAGATGCTCAGGGAAGAAGGCAAGTGGGTGGGGGAATAGAGAACTCTAAGGGCCTGGCCTCCGGCTGAAGAATAGAGGCTCTTCCTCTGTCCTGACCCTCTTCAGGCTTCCTGAGACTGGGAGGCAGAGCCTCGGATCCCCCTGGCCTGCCGCTCTTTTTGCTGTGTGACCACTCTGTCCCTGACATTCCTCAGTTTCCCCTTCCGTAACACGGGGTGGGGGGCAGCTGGATCTCAGGGACTGATCTCTCCAACAGAGCTGCCTTTCTCGGCAGGTGGAAACTGCCCTCTGATAAAGGGGAATGGATGTCCAGCTGGCTGGGGTGGGGGGGCCGGCGGGGCCAGAGCAGGGCTCTTCCAGGGCCCAGAGATCTCAAGCCTCTCACCCTGCTACAGAGCGACAGATGGACAAATGGGCTGTAGGCAGGAGGCGTGGACCGGTGCATACGTCTGTGTCCCCAACCCTACATCTGGCCTTCCTGCGACCCCGGAGAGCCGGGGCCTTGCCCGGGTGACCGACCGGGCGTCCCTTCTTGCTCCCCCCGGCCTGCTGCCTCCGTGCCGGAATTGGGGACACTTCGCCACAGGATTCATGACGGGGCTGGGTGGGAGCTGTGACTTTTTCTCCCTTACAACCAAGGTTGCTGTCAGATTCATGGGAGCCATAAACCCGCGCCCTAGTTCTGCTAATTGAGGCTATTTGTATTGTGACTAAAATAATCAGAGACAATTTTATTGGTATATTTAAAAAAATAACTACATACCATTCATTTAAATTATGTAACCGCAGTGACAATCTACTTGGGGACCCCGGGGCCCCAGCTTGGATGGCCTGTGCTAGAGGAGCCCTATCCCAGCCCCGGCACCCTGCACCTCCCCAGAACCCAGAGCAGAGGTGACGCTGATGGAAATGCGTCCCCGAGGCCCGAGGCACAAGCCAGGGGCGCTCTGGAAGACAGGCAGGGGAGATTAGAGGGCGGGCATGTCAACCCAGGGACCCCGGAGCATTGCAGGAAAGTAGAAAGAGGGGTTCTCTGGGTCCTGCCCAGACGTTGGCCCAAATCCGGCTTCGTGGGGGCCATCTGTGTTTTGCCTCTCAGCAAGGAGTCATCTGCCACCTCATTCTCATCTGTCACCTCATTCCTCTCCGGGGACCCCCCACTCTTGGCCCTCCAGTTGCTGCAGGAGCTGACTGCCCACCAGCTCTGGGAGAGGCCAATCAAGCATTCCTCAACCGTGGGGACAGGTTCAGGGTGGACTCAGCCCGTTCCCCTCGGGGACCTGGAGGGGGCCCAGCATACGCCACTTGGGGTCAAGTCCGTTTGAGCTGGGCTTTGGTCCCTGGGATCAGAAGAGTCGTAACTGCTGTACCTTCCCCGAGGGAGAGAACGCAGCTCCTATCTGGTGGGTTTGGGCGAGGACCAAGGACGAAGACGCATGGAGGGGAGTCACGGGCGGCGCCAAGCCTGATCCCCACCCCCACCCGCCTAAAAACAGGGACTGTGGCTGTTGTCAGGGCACCAGGGAGCACAGACACTTGTCACTTGTCAAGGAGACGAGGAGAGGCTTAGAGGGCACGCTGCAGCCCAGGAGGGGCCCGGGGCTTGTTGGGAGGCTCTGGCCCCCACGTTCGAGGGAGGCAGGAACAGTTTTTCTGCTGGCTTGGCTGTGCCCCCATTGCGCTCTCTGTCAGGGCCCTCAGCGTCTCTGGGCTCTCAGCAGAGCTAACTGGGGGCTGGGAAGCCCCCCTGGGGCCCTGCATTTGGAGCTGAGCCGGGGTTGGCCTGTGTGCCCACCAGCCTCACTGTCCCCCGACAGGCGATCGAAACTCTGGGCCGCTGCGAGCGGGATCTCTCTCCCCTCCCCCCAGGACGCCTCATTTGTCCAAGTCGCTAACAGAGGGTGGGGGCCTTGCCACCCTGCCCAAGAAAGCCTTCTCTCTGCTGGGCTCCAACCCTCTTGGTCTTAAATAGCGGGGAGAAATCCCACCGTCTACCCAGGAGGGTGTGGGGGGCAACACCTGCTCCCCCGGGGCCCCTTTGGTGGGTCCACTGCTTGGGGAAGGGCCAAGAGAAGTATGGGCGCCGCAATACCCCTTGGGACTCCCAGCCCCCCGACTGCTGGTTCGGAGCAGATACTCAGCCTTGCACACCCACACACACTCACACGCCCCAAAGTTCTTGCTCTCTCTGCCCCTACCAGAGCCAAGAAAGTTCGGCAGGTGGCCCTCTCTGGAGCTCCACAGCCCCCCCACACCCCGGGGCTCTGTGTGAGGTGAGCCCCAGAGACGGCCTGCTTCTGGGGCACCCGTGATCTCCCCAGCCCCCCGGGTCCCCAGCCTGACAGGTCGTAGCTCGCATCCTTGGTCCTTGTGAGTGTCGGCGCCCCTTCGCACCGAGACCCCGGATTTCACTCCTTCCCGTTGTCAGCCCTTGTGTGCCACAGATGGCTTTGGAAGTCCAGCTGCCCTCACGGGCCCAAGTGTGACGTGCGGAGGACACGAGACCCACCAAACCGTCCCAGCGACAGGGACACATGCAGACGCTGGGCATCTTTGGTGCAGCGAGCCCCTGGGGTTCAGTGCGTGTGTGCGTGTGTGTATGTGTGTCTGTGTGTGTGAGAGAGAGAGAGAGGGAGACACTCTCATCTCTGGATCTGGGTTACAGGCCTCCCCGTCCTGGGGTCTGAAAGGGCACAGTCTGGCAGCGAGCACACCCCTCACGCCCCTAGCAATGGCAGACCTTTTCCGCAGTGGTGGTCTCAGGGACTCCCTCCCACCACCTCTGCCCCCCAGGACTGAGGTATCAGTGCCCGCAGCACTCTCGTCTAGACATGCAGACTCCTGGACAATGTCCCGCCAGCACCCGCACACCCGGGACGGGCAGTGCCCCCCAAGGCACAGTGTAGGGCGCCCCCTCCCCGCTCTCTGTTGTCATCATGCCCACAGGACATGAGTCTATCGTATCTTAGACTCCCACTGTGGGCATCTGCCAGTCCATTCCCAGAGGCCCTCCCCTCGTGTCACTGAGCCGGGCCCCACGGAGGGGCCCCTGTGTCCCCCACCCATCGCCTAGCCAGCCCGGCCTGCTCCGCTCTTCTTGACTCAGCTGTGCGGGAATCAAGGAAGACAAGAGCGCCCTGTGGGCCCAGACAAGCCAGGAAGCCTTCATGGAGGAAGCCTTCCTCTTCCCTGGGTCCCCAGACCAGCAGGTGGCCTGGGCCAAGGTCAGCCGGGACCTGAGGGTGTGCAGACTCGGGCAGTAGGCAGGGGGATGGGTCTGCTGGATCGGGGATCCCTGAGGTCCTGCCTTCGGGACCCACTGTGGGGCTCTGGGAGACACCGTCCGTGTTCCCTGCTGCTAGAAGGGTAGCACCGAGGCGCAGGAAAGAAGTAGAAGACAGAGGGAGGGAGGGAGGGAGGGATGAAGAGAGAGTGGGGGAGGCAGAGGGAGGGGAAGAGAGAGTTGGAGAGTCCCTCAGAAGTATCTGGAAAATCTGCCGCGCAGACTGGGAGCTGGTGACAGCAAGGGGAGTCTAGGCGGGGACAGACGGACAGCATCTGGGCCCCCCAGGAGATGAATAGGCCCACCCTAAAAACAACCCTCGATGTCTCTGCCGACGCCTAAAGACCTCACTCCACCCCATCCCTACTCCTTGTTCAGAGGAGGGAAACTGAGGCAGATGGTGCTGCCCCAAGCTCCACTGCCGCCTGTGGGGGTCCGGAACCCAGGTCTGGACTCCCAGCTCGGTGCTGGGCTCTTGCCAGTGACTGCCCCAAAGCACAGCGCCTCTCCGTCCCTCAATTCTCCATCTGCAGAATGGGGGCGTTGAGCCAGAGGGTTGCAGATGCCCCTTCTGGCTTGGATATCCAGAGACTTGGGACCCCGCCCTCGGAGCCTCTGGGAGCCCAGCAGGAGCGCGGGCAGATCCAGTGTCCCCTCCGGGCTCACCATTTTTTTAAATTGGCTCTGCCAATTACACCAGCGATACCTGCCGGCTGGTTAACCTATTTCTGAGAGCGCAGAACAATACAAGGGGGAAGCCGGAAGCGCCTCCCACCCCAGTGTGGCTCCACGAGGTGTTCGGCCCCAACCTGAGCAAACCCTTCTCCAGCTCTTGAAGCGCTTCTTCCTGCACAACTGGGGAGGATGGTCTGGAGCGGGTGAGCCCAGGACAGCCCCGAGGCCAGGAGCAGCGATCCCGCACCCCCGCAGCCCCCTGCCCGCACCGGCCTCGCCCGGCGCCAGCCCCCTGCGCGGTGCCCAGGGACAGGGGCTCATTATCCCATCCTGCCTGCGTTGGATGTTGCAGAGTGACAGCTGTTCTGTGTTTAATTACTGATGGGCTGCGGCTATGCCAACCCGTGAATAAAATTACAGTTGCTCTGCAATGCAAATACCTCGGCGGTGGAGTCCGAGGGTCTGTGAGGTGCTCCTTTGGATTGGCTGGCTTTTTTAATGAGAGAAGTTTCATTACACTTTAAAGAACATTAGTAATGATGAAACTCACACACCTCAAGATTTATATAGAGCTGCAAACAAGTAGCAAGGAGAAGGGAAGTTATTTATAACTTCGAATATGTTCCTGCTCATCTGATTGCATTGTTTTAGGGAGCGGAGCATTTTTAGCTGATAATTGCTTTAATGATAAATGTGGAAACTCAGGACCAAAATATCCGAAGTGTCTTTAAAAGACAAAACCCTCAGCTCTGATTGGGATGAATGAGCTGACTTGATTTAGGGGAGGGGGCTGGAGAAGGGGGAGCATGACCTCAGCTGGGCACAGGTGGAAGCGGGGGTAAAAATAACTTACAAAGAGTCGACTGCGGGGGGGGGGGGGGGGGGGCAA
>CM052803.1:13847279-13883133 GCA_028533885.1 Nasua narica | reverse complement strand
TGTTGTCCTTGGGCATTTCCCTTCTGAGCGATGTCCCCATGCTCTGTGTGACCAGACGTCTCATCTGAACTACCGCTGGATGATAATACAAGGTTTGGATGCATGATCTAAAATCCACATAGAGGGGCACCTGGGGGGCTCAGTGGGTTAAAGCCTCTGCCTTCGGCTCAGGTCCTGATCTCAGGGTCCTGGGATCAAGCCCCACGTTGGGTTCTCTGCTCAGCAGGGAGCCTGTTTCCCTCTCTCCCTCTGCCTGCCTCTCTGCCTACTTGTGCTCTCTCTCTCTCTGTCAAATAAATAAATAAAAATTTTTTAAAAATTAAAAAAATAAAATCCACATAGATTTGCGGGTCGCTTGGGTGGCTCAGTCGGTGAAGCGTCTGCCTTCAGCTCAGGTCACGATCTCGGGGTCCTGGGATGGAGCCCTGCGCTGGGCTCCCTACTCAATGGAGAGTCTGCTCCTCCCTCTCCCTTTGCCCCCCCCCACCCCGCTCACACACGCGCGTGCACGCACTTTCTCTCTCTCAAATACATAAAAAGTTTAAAAATAAAACAGAATTGATAGAAATTTTGAATCCAGAACATCTGATTCGACTTCCCCTTTCACTGAGAACACGGAGCTTCCCCAGGAAGGCAGGCATTTGCTGATTAATGGGCCTGGGAGTTGGCGTTTCTCTCGCTAAGTTTTCCATAGAGATCCTTTAACAGGACAGCTGAGAGGGAGGGTTCTCTGATTGGCCTAGGGCCGGATCTCCAAACAGAATAGAGCTGACAAGCTTAGCAACTTTGGTGCATTTCATTTGTTCCCTTGTTCTGCCAACATATATTTATGGCAGGTTTACCACGAGCCAGGCTCCTGGCACATAGACGAGGAGGCTAGAGCCTAAGCCTCCAAAAGTGGCCGAATGGGTGTGGCAGAGACAGCCGAGCCCCACGAAGTGACGATGTGACAAGGACAGTAATGGAGATATGGATCCCGAGCTCAGGGACAGCAGAGGGCGAGGGCCCAGCTCTGCCTGGCGGGAGGAGGGGGCGTCAGGGAGGGGGTCGTCCCTACCAGCATGAGCTTGCAGACGGCACCTAGACCTCCAGGTCTGTGGGAGGGAAGGGGACTGTGTGGGCCGGGAGCACAGGGGGTCTTTGGGGGTGGGCATGTATTTGGGTTGAGGGAGAGCATCAAGCCAAGGCACCGGGGCTTGTTCCCGAGGGCTCCTTTGGGGTTCAGAGACACCTGGAGGCAGCTCTGATGGGGGCAGGGAGGGAGCCCGGAGAGAAGGGATGGACCAGCCGCAGACCCGTGAGAAATAGCGAGAAGGCGGAGTTCGTGTTTCCTGCTTCCTTTCTCCCATCCATTCTGCCAAGGACCCCACCCTGGATGGAGGTGGCCGAAGAAAACGGGACAGGAATCCCAAACCAGCTTGGGCGTGTGCACGCGCGTGTGTGTGCGCATGCCGTCTTATTTCTTGCATGTGTTTACCTTGTGTAGGCCTCCGTGTGTCCTTCGTGGGGCTCCCACGTGTGTGCAGGACTGTGCACCCGTATGTGTGTTTGTGCCGCGTGTAAATGTGCCTGTGAAAATGTGCAGGGAGCGCTTACGTCGGTACGAGCAGGCGTGCGTGAGTCGGTGTGTGTAGCATGTGCGAGCGTGCACGCTGTGTGAAGGTGCATTCGTGTGTGCATTTGCGGATGTGTGTGCGTGTGTGTGTGTGTGCACGCTCACCAGAGGACCCATGTCTAGACTGGACACTGGGTTTGTTTATTTATTTATTTATTTAATAAAGCCTGACACCTGGGAACAGACACAGCCTGACACCAGCGCTGGGACGTCTCAGATGAATCGGGGACAGCTCCGCTCACGGCTCATCCCCCCCCCCCCCCCCCCCGGGCGGCAGCTCAGGTTGCTGGAGTCTCCTTAGTGAGGGAAAGCAAATGGAAACCCTATAATCACTGAGAGCGCTGGCGCCTGGGACAGCGCACGCCAGACTCGGGGGGGGGGGGGGAGTGCAGGATGAGCGAGCAGCTAAGGACAGCCGGATGCCCCCCCCCACCAGGCCCCCGTCTCAGGGCCCCTGAAGACCGAAAGGTGCCCCAACGCCTGGGCGTGGCAGGCGTGTATACACAGATACGGAAGGGCGTCCACGGACAGATCCGTGCAGGGTACGTGTGCAAGCGTGCGTGCACCTGCTTGGATAGGCACGTTGGTGCCCGAATGTGTGTGTGCACATGACTTGTGTTTCCTGAGGCAGGAACAGCGGTCTACGTTGCCCGCAGAGCCGCCCAGAGTCGCATCCGAGGCGAGCGCGGATGGGGGGTAGCTCCCTGATCCACCAGGGTCAGGGCCGCCCCAGGGAGCCGACCTTGCTGAGGGCTGGAGGGCTGGAGGTCTGCCGGACGGGTGCAGGACAACCAGAGGCCCGGGCCCCGGTGGGACGGGAATTCACTGCCTGCGCTGCAGACCTGGTCTCTTCCTGTGGGCTCGTTGGAAGTCAGCCGACAGCACGGCCCGCAGTGACAGGGTCATTGTGGGCTTTGAGGCACCTTCCTTGGGCAGCCGGGTCACTAGAGCTGTGTTTCCTCTTCCCCCCTCAAGGCTGGGGCGGGCAGAGGGGCTAGGAACCGGGGTGTGGCCAAGGGATCCGGATGGAGATGGAGTGAGCGGAACTTGCCCATTTTGGTGACAACGGGAGGGCTGCAGGGGTGACTTGCCAGCCGGAAGAGCTCAGTGTTTGGGACGCAGTAGACAGAGACGCCAGTGTAGATGGCTTGCCAAGCCACAGAGGGGAGGTAACCTGGTGGGCAGGATGGAGGGCAGAGTTGACCCATCTGTGGAATACTTCTCACCCGGGAGCGGGATCGTGAGCCCATTTCACTGTCAGGAAACCAAAGCTCACAGAGCTTGTGGCCACTCAGCTGGCTGGGTCAGAGCCATGGCCGCACCGAGGTCACCTGAGCCCATGGTGCGACCGCCTCCATGCAGCCCTCCTCTCTTGTCGCTCCAGCCAGGCAATAGGGCCAGCAGGGCCTCGAGGTGCCAAGACCTCTGAGCTGAGTCTAGACATGGGGGAGCTTCCTGGTGCAGATGCTGGACCAGGCAGCTGTGATACTTGAAAATCCACAAGGTTGGGGCGCCTGGGTGGCTCAGTGGGTTAAAGCCTCTGCCTTCGGCTCAGGTTATGATCTCAGGGTCCTGGGATCGAGCCCTACATCGGGCTCTCTGCTTGGCAGGGAGCCTGCTTCCCCCTGCCTCTCTGCCTGCTTGTCAACTCTCTCCCTCTGTCAAATAAATAAATAAAATCTTAAAAAAAAAAAAAAAAAAAAAGAGGGCGCCTGGGTGGCTCAGTTGGTTGAGCAACTGCCTTCGGCTCGGGTCATGATCCCGGAGTCCCGAGATCGAGTCCCATATCGGACTCCCGGCTCTGCGGGAAGTCTGCTTCTCCCTCTGACCTTCTCCCCTCTCATTCTCAGTCTCTCGCTCTCTAATAAATAATAAAAATCTTTAAAAAAAAAAAGAAAGAAAAATCACAAGGTTTTCCTTTTGCCTCAGCCCCAGGCCACAGAGCCCCATTTGCTGAATTATCTCCATTCACTCACTGTGCTCTGAGAGGGGGGAAAAATCTCTTATTTTGAATTTTAGAGAAAGACACTAGTGAGGTGGTGGGTAGAGATCCAGGCCACGAGGTTGCTTTTCAGAGGCCCTGCGGGAAGAAGAGGCTGACTCTGGGTCCCAAATGGGGAGCCTGGATGATATTTGATTTTGTAAAGGGATCAAATATTAGGTGTTAATTAGTCCCTCTCTAGTCACTACTCAGCATGTGTGTCCATGATGTGTGTATAAATATATGGATGTATATTTCCGTCATATCCACCCATATGGATGGATACACACATGTACATATATATACATATATGTGCATATATATGCATATATATATATATAAATTATTATTCTTAGATGAGTTTGGGGCAAGATTAGTTTTATAGGATAAACCAAAGTAGCACAGTAGTGGTTTTTTGCCCCTTGGAAGTACTACTATGCTTATCCACCAATGTTCTTTCGTAAAGGCTTGACTTGGAGGTAAGAAGATAATCCCAACTTCAGGCTTTCTGTAGTTTAGACAGAAAACACAGAACGTGATTTCAGCCTAACATAGGATCGAACCACGGATGTTGCGTAGTTCAATCCTATGTAATCCTATGGATGTCGTGTAGCCTCACTCAGCAATCTGCAGGAATAAGAGTGACGGCCCGTATTCCAATAAGGAGAGCCTGAGCCTCGTTCCAATAGGAAGGGCTTTACCAACATTCGGCATCGTCATGAATTCAAGCCATGGAACCGGAAGTCAGTGTTGTTCTTTTCCCGGTCTTCAGTCAAAGAAGCTGAGCCTGCTGTACCTCCAAATTTCCCAGAGACGCACCGTTGACTTTATCACAAGGACAATGCATTTGCCCCACGTTCAAGTTTCCCTGGGGGAGTTTACTCCTCTAATTCTGGCCACGCCCACGTGTGTCGAGAAAAACGGTCAGAGGGTCGCAACTTCGCAAGCATGAGCTGTGTGCACAGAGGGGGCGGTGTGAGGAAAAGTCTTCAGATCCCTCCCTGAAATGAGAAAAATGCAAAAAGGAAACCTGGACCATCCTGCTGGCGTTCAGGGAAAACCACAACCCCCCTTGGCAAACGTTCAGGAAGTTTCCGCTAGGTGCTGGGGAGCCGAACCACAGTGCGGCGGTCGCTTGAAGTGGCCCCACAGTCCCCTTTCCTGGGTGTGGAAAGAGGTGGAAAGAAGTGTGGTGTCAGGGAAGGTAAGTCGAGGAGATGCTGGAGGGCGTGACGTGTGTGTTCGCTAAGGCTTATGGGGAGCACGGCCATGGGGAAGTGGGGCTGGTATCTTCCCTCAAGGGCCTTCAGAGGCCCCAGCCACGGGGCCACGAAGCAGGAAGCAGCCCTTCGTGCTGGGAGGTTTCTCTGCATTAACTGGTGTGGAAGGACCCCTTCTAGAACCTTCTAACTCGGAGAAGGGGGGCTAGAGAGTGTCGAGCATGTGTACCTTTTGCCGCCAGGGGCCGCCAGCCACGAGGTTGGTTGTGCTGGGCCTGGACAGACTGAGGGTCCACACCGTGCAGAATCCTGTGGCCAGGCTCTTATCGAACGGTCCTTTCCCCACTGCAGTGGGCTCAGTCTGCCCTCGGGAACCCCATCCCAGAACAAGAGGGATGCCCCTTGCTCACGCCAGGGGATGGACCATTCCCCAATCTGGAGGCAGAGACCCGGGAAGTGAGGGTGAGCTCAGCCCCAAACAGCCGAAGAAAAGGTGGATGAAAACCGTATTGTGAGAATATCACGGAAGGAGGAAAAGCCCAATTTTGAAAATATTTATTCCAGTGACAGTGGAGGCCCTTGGACAATTGACTCAGTGACGCGCAGAGTGAGTTCGAGAGGATTCTTCAGGACGCAGCAAAAAAAAGGACCGGACAAGGTAAAGGCAACTGGAGAGGGGACGGCACCTTTGAAGCCAAAAATATCGGAAATCCAACAAGGGCGACAAGTGTTAATGAAGAATAGAACACAATTAGAAAAGAAAAACACTCAAAAATACAGAAGAGGAAAGCCGGCTGAATTGAGACAGATCTGACCTGGACTTCGCAAGGGTTCACTCTACACCAGGCAAAACAGATAAATATTGAAGGCGAGTTGATGGGATGATCTAATCTGTCGAATGAATGAAAAATAAGGGCCTTCCATAACACACAGACCAGCTGGCCTTAGTTATTCTCCCTGCACCCCTACAGTCCGCTTCTCCTTGGAGTGAGTCTTGCTCTGACCTTTTTGCCTCCCTTTCACTGCCCTCTTGCTTAGCCTTCCCTCCTCCGGCTCTCAACCCATCCTCATTAATCCCAATGCAATATACTTGCACTTCCGGTCCTGCCCCTGGGCTGTCCAGATGGCCCAGGCTGTAGGAGGGTCTTCAGGGACCAGAAGCTGGCCGTGCCCACAGGCTGAATCTCAGCCAGTCAGGCTTTCCCAGACCAGGGCCCCTATCTGCAAGTGGGATCTAGATAGGCAGAGAGAAGAGACTCATCCTTCTTTAAATCCAGATCGATCAGCAGACAAGCCCTGACCAGATGCCAAGTCCCTGACCACCTACCTACCCTATGACCCAGGGAGGGAAATGGCCTGCCAGCCCGTCTCTTCTGAGGCAACTGTCGCCCAGAAGGACGAGAAACGTAATTAAAATCTCGGGTGCCTTTTCCCTAGGGTCATTCCAGCTGGAGAGCCTAAATACCATACAGGGTATGAATGTGCTACATTTATTATTTTCACCATGGAGACGTCCAAGGAAACTGACCTTTGCAGCTTCAATAAAAACGGATTTTCCTGTAGGTCCTTTGACAGCAGCTGTGATCATAAGCCAGGCTGAAACTCAATATTACACACCAAAGACGAGAAAAAGGAGGTGCCTTCCCTCGGCCCATGGGGGTTACTGACACCCGTCCTCAGCTACACATGGGAAAGCATGTGGGGGCCTGGGACTTGCTCTGAAGGGATGCCTACGGCTTTTCTCAGACCCTCCTGGCTCCGACGGCCCTCGGCATCCAAAGTGCCTATTATTCACGCACTGAGTTCATAGTGGATTGGACTTAGAACAAAGCCATGGTGGCGGGCTGCTTTGGGAATTCAGAAGAGCTGGGCGTGGCACGCTCAGGACCCATGGTCCCTGCTTGTAGACGCCCAGGAGCCCCACACATCCCACTTTGACTCCTCTTCCCCTAAAATGCAGCCCAAGGCTGGCCATCTTGCTGTTGCTGGACCACACCGGTGGGAAAAACCTTGTAGACCGTCTGTCCCACCATGATAGCCAATACATAGAGGAGAAAAATACGAGTCAAAGGGTAGCAATGCTGCCTTGTGCTGAGACAAGAGGTTTAAACAATGGCAACACCTGGAGTTCCTGTGAAAAACCAGTGGCTTGCCAGGGGGAAGGTTGCAAGTTCCAGACTTACCACAACGTCATACTCAGAATGTCTAAATCTCCACAAAGGAGGTGAAGGGGGCTAAGAGGTACAATCTTCTAGTTACGAAACAAATAAGATGTGGGGATATAAAGTACAGCATAGGAAACACAGGCAATAATACTGTAACGACTTTGTCTGGTGATGGATGGTAACTAGACTTATTGTGGGGGGCCATTTCATAGTGTTAGGTAAATATCTAATCACTGGGTGGTGCACCGGAAACTAATACAATATCGCATGTCAATTATTCATCAGTAACAAACAAAACAAACAGTGGCTTGACCTCAGGCATTTCCTCCTCTCCCTCCCAACCCTGCCCCAGGGAAAGTGAAGCGGTTATAGAAGGTAAAAACCAACAGGGGAAAGAAGGATGAGGACGTAAGAGGCGTGAAGGATTTCAGTGAATTCTGTAAGGCAGAAAGAAGAGGAAGAGTGAAATCTGAGAGCGCAGAGCAGAGAAAGTAACATCAGAGGTGCTTTGGAGGGAATACTGGTGGGCATGACTCCATGAACCACAGAATCCCCAAGCTCAGTAGTGGAGGGACTGGGTTCCTGGAGCTGGGAATGGGGGGGCGGCACTTAGGAGGGAGAGGGAGACGCAGACTCTGCCCTGAGTGTGGAGCCTGATGTGGGGCTTGATCCCAGAACCCCGGGATCATGACCTGAGCCGAAGTCAGCCATTGAACTGACTGAGCCACCCAGGCGCACCCCCAAAAATATTAATAGGCTTGTGGCAGAGTTTTCAAAATATGTGGGAAAAATTAATGATGGGTGTATTGAACACCAGGCAAATAAAAAAAGTGAAGCAATCACCAACTCTAGAGGGAAAGCAAAGTTTGGACAAGAAAGGAGACGGGACGATGTTATACTTCCTGACTCGACAACAAACAGTATTTGTAAAATCATCATAACATAAGCAACTGACTCTAGTCTTAACCAGAAGTGTGACCAGGGACGGTGGACGAGAAGTAGGGAGAGGGGCCCTAGGTGTGCTAGAAACTCAGTCACGTAGCGGGATATTAATATAGAACAACAGACCCGCTGTATGAAGACAGGTCCGGGATTGTGACTGGGGATTGGAAACACGGAGGGAAACAGGTATAAGAAGTAAAAACATTGTATCTGGGATCAAGTCGGAGACCTAGAGAAGTAGAATGTGTTCCTTATTATGAATCTTCCAGTAGCATTCGACTTTTGAACTACGTGCATGTGTTGCTTTGATAACAACATTTAAAAATTAAACAAAACAATATTAAAAACCAAACACATGTAACGGAGATGCCCCTCATGGTCTAGATAATATTTCACATGCAGCGGCAAGACTATGAAGCCTCTCGGGATTTGCACAGATCTGAGCCTGAGAGTGGGGGAGGGGTGCATTATATTCTCACGGAGCTCCAGGCTCTGCTGCTTCCTCAGCTCATCGTCCTGGGCTCGCCATCGCCCCTCCGTGATCTACACATCACGACCCACCCTGCCCAGCTTCCCTGGCCTCTTCAAGTCAACAAGGCCAAAGGCTGTGAATGTTCCGACCTCTGAAGACGGGGTGCTTCTTAAACTCCCCCTTTTTCCATGCCAGGGCTCCCCGCTCCGGCCGGTCCCCTCCCGCCTGCCCACCACGGTTGTGCACACACATGCGCGTGCACACACACGCACACACACACACGCGCGGGCTTGTATAAAGAGCAGACCTTCTGAGAAGAACCTGGAATGATCGTCTTTCCTTCACCAGGCTCCCATCTCCCAGAGCAGAGTGGTGGTTTCAAGCAGCAAAATTTTCCTTCACTACACGTCACTCCCCCGACATTGCCAAGCGCAAGAAGAACAGTGACTGCGAGCTGTGACTCACCGCGGCCAGAATGTGATGGTAACACAGCTCTTCCCTGGCAGCTGGCGAGCCCCGTGCTCCCCGTGCGGGCACGCGGGGAGCCATGCCGTGTGGCCTGGTCACCATCCACCTTCCCCGAACACGAAGACTGATGCTTAATGCACTGACGCTCTGACTTGCATCTCTGCAATCCAGAGATCCAGAATGACTCCCTTGGGGGGTTCCTGATGGGAAGCCCAGGGTCGGCGGTTTTAGGGCTTCACTCACCCAGAGTAGCGGAGAAAGGACTTTGGATCGCCTTTTAGTCTCCTTCCTGCGGGGGTCGAGGACGCGGGTGGAAGAACGGTTCTGTGCCCACAGCATGACCCCGAGATCGTGGAGAGCGGCACTCTGCCTTCCTCTCCCATCTCCCCAGCAGCATTACCGCGGGCCTCGGGGCCATCTGGAGTCCAATCCCTCTTCGCCGGGTGGCCAGGGCCCACGTGTGGTCCTCCCCGCCTTCCTGAGGACACTGTCCACACAGATGTTCAGGGAAGCGCTACCTCCAGCTGACTGCTGTTATGTCCTTCGGAATCTGCCTGTCCCTCTGTCCCCATACCCCTCCTGCCTCCTGCCTGGGCGGACGCAACCTTCTCCCCTTGTCCAAGGTTTCCGGAATGAGGACACATGATGTAGTCTTCTCTTTGGGCCGAGCCTCCATACTCCCATCCCCTGCCCCCACCTCACAGGGACCCCCTTCCAGAAAACTCAGGGGCCACCAGTCAGAAGAAGGGGAGCCAGGCATCATTGAGGACGGAATGCCACAGTCCCATCCCAGCCACATTTCAGATATTCTCCCTGGAGCTGGTCAGTCTTGCAGCCGTCATGGGAATCCCAGGGCACATGAGCTGGTCGCCATAAGGCTGTTCCCTCCCACCTTCTAGAAACTCCCTGCCCCCACTCCCTTTGGCCAGGGGGCCGGCCTTGAACTCGAACACACCAGCTCAGACTTGCTTAAGAGCCGCCCCTGGGCCCTTGCCGAAGAACGGGGGGGGGGGGGGGGGGGGGGGGAGCACACGCTGTCTCAAGATGCTCTGCGTCTATGGAAACGTTCGTGTCTGTGAGGCAGGAAATGTTCCCTCCTTCCACCAGCAAATCTGGTCCTCACTGGTCTCCACGCTACCAGAGCCAAGATCAATACCGGTGTAAGTAGAGCTGCGTCCCGCTTTGTTTGTTGTCCTTCCTGGTTTGGAGCATAATCCATAATGCTTCTGCTGGCTCCTGGCTCCCCAAAGGCTCCGGGGCATCCGGTCAGGGCGGCGGGGTCACAGTGTCCTGGGGGCAGCTCTGGGAGAACCATCAGGACCGGCTGGCTGAGCTGGCCGTCGCCGCTCCAGCTAGGAGCCTGCCCGCCCCTGACCTGGGGGGCACACACCCCCGTCTCCCCCCAGCACCAGACGCCTGGACCCTCCCCAGACCTCCTCACGCAGCTGAGCTGCCCGCACGTCCCTGTCTGTCGAATTTGCCGTAGACAATTTGTTAAGAACCGTCTGCTCAGCCATAATGAGACTTGGCCCTTCCGCTCTGGCCCTGGTCGGGGGTGTTGCAGGGATGCTTCGGCATGGCCGTGCCGTATCCTGGCAACCGGACCCAAAGCCAAGTCCTCCTGAGACCCTGGCTCCAGCCCAGCGCGGGGCAGAGTGGGGACCGGCAGCCGCGCGGGGCTGCCCTCCCTGCCCACCCCGCCCCTCCCCTCCCCTCGGTGGCGCCTGAGCTGCGCAGGAGTCCGCACCCCTCCCGGGGCAAACACACCTACTCCAGACTGGCCTGCTTTGCCATCACCGCCTCTCTGGGCTCCCAGGGCTGTCCCGGGGGTCATTTCCTCTGTGAAGGGGACATGCGAGGGCGACACTATTCCTCCAGCGCCCACCCCCGGGCCCATGGCTCCCCAGCTGTCCACACCCTCTACCCCTGCTACCACTTCTCATTCTCTGGACAATGTGTTTAAAAGCAACCGCCGGGGGCACCTGGGTGGCTCAGTGGGTTCAAGCCTCTGCCTTCAACTCAGGTCGTGATCTCAGGGTCCTGGGATCAAGCCCCGCATTGGGCTCTCTGCTCGGCAAGGAGCCTGCTTCCCCCTCACTCTCTGCCTGCCTCTCTGCCTACTTGTGATCTCTCTCTCTCTGTCAAATAAATGAATAAAATCTTTAAAAAAGCAACCTTGGTTGAGGTGACTTTGGGACCGGGGTGCAGTGCCTACAATCTCCAGACACAGACCTCCCTGCCCTCAGGGCAGACCTTCTCTCCAAGCCCAGCCGGGCTGTCTTCCCCAAGGACCTTTCTCTGCCCTTCTGATCCAGGAGCTGGAAAGGGCAGCAGCACACTCTGGGGCGCATCCCCGCCCACCCTCCGTGAGGGGTCCTCTCGAGTGGGTGACGCCTCAACTCTGGAGGGTGGCTTTGGAGCTTTCTGGGGGACTGGCTGGGGGCCTCGGCTGTGACCACACCTCTCTCTCTGCTCACTCCTGCATTCCTCAGTTCCTTGAGGGGGTCCCTCCTGAGAGCCCTCGCCCCCCTGGGAAGCCCCCTACCCCAAACTCTCCACCTCAGTCTGCTTCTAGGAAACTCAGCCCAACATGGCCCTGGCCTCCAGGGCCAGGGGGTTGTGGGGATGGGGGACTTGGGCTCCCATCCCGCAGGAATCTTCGCCACAAGCTCAGAGTTGTAACCCTCCAGGCCCTGACCCCTGCACCCCTGGGCCTCCTCTGGCTCACCACCTCTGTGAAAGTCTCCCTCAGTGGTGGATGTTAACGCTCCTCCCAGACCGTCTGCCAGCCCCTTCACCCCATCTGGGGGCCTTGGGCCCCAATTCTGGGAGCTACGCTAACAACTTCCCAAAGGTCTGCCCCAGGGGATAGGGAGCTGCTTTGCCCACAGGCCCAGGGAGTTCGTGTCCCTTGGGGAGCCCTTAGCGGTTTGTTGTTGTTGTTTTACAAACATAAGAACAAAGCTTTTAACATCTCATAGCTAAAACATTCGGGAAGGGAAATCGGCTCTCCCAGTGCACGGATACTGACTTGGAACCCTTAGAGCAGGCCTCATTCAACCCTGATGGGTGGTTTGCAGGAGGCAGCCCACCAGCCCTCTGTGGTCTGAGCTGAGGAGCTCAGGGAGGTGGTGAGAGGAAGGCCCACCCAGGCCCACAGGGACTGGCTCCTCCCTTCAAGGTGGGAATGGCTGGGGCTTTGCCCAAGATGGCAGCCCATGTCTGGCTTCCTCCCCGCTCTGCACCCTTCCCTTCCTGCTCATCCCTGGGAGCTCACGGATGCTGCTTGGGGGCCTGGTCCCAAGAAGCCCCAGCCGAGACCCTCTTATCGGAGAAAAGACAGGGTCTAGAGAGGGCCAACGCACACACACTCAAGCCCGTGGGCCTTGCGTTCCCATGTTTATGTCAGGTCCGGAAGAATTTTCTCCCACTCAAGCAAGGATTCACTATGTCAAGACTGCTTACCCACGTTTTCTCCCATTATTTTTGAGAGCTTCGGTTGTTATAATTAAATCTTTAATCCACTAGTTGGAATTTATTTTGGTGCATGGTATACAGAAGGAAACCAATTTAATATTTTTCATAAACAGTTAACTAATTATCACAGGCCGCTTGTTTGTTTATGTGGTTTTTAAATTAAAAATGAATTAGTACATGAAATGATTGCCAAGATATTATTAAGTAAAAAAAAAAAAGAAAAAAATAAGAAAACAAAAGGCAGAACAGTGTGTATAATAAGCTCTTATTTGTGTAGAAAACTGCAGGCAAGCCCTTCTCTATGCGTGGGCAGCTCCTGAAAGGGTTTCTAGAGACTGTTTCTATAAACCATTAACGGTAATTGCCCCCAGAGAGACGGACAGGGTTCTGGAGTGGAGGCCTACTGTTCATTGAATACCCTTTGAACTTATTTGAATTTTTTATCATGTTCAGCTATGACCTTTTTAGTAAAAAATAAAGTAATTTTAAAAATTCAAGACTCTGTAAGTTGCAAGTAAGAAAACACAGCCGAGTTAACTTGAGCATAAGGGGACACATATTTTAAAGGATGTAGTGATCACCCATGGAGCCCAAGGCCAGCAGGGCCACCAGGGTTGAACTGGGGATGCAAAGCCAACAGGGCAGCCCTTCTTTCCTGTCCAGAGGATCAGAGGACTTTCCTCCCAATGGAAAATGTCTAAAACCCACCTGTCCTTGCCCTCCCTGCCTTCTGAGCTCAGGCAGTCATGGGGCTCCTTTTCTCAGAGCTCTCCTTCTTCCACAGGGCACAAGTCACCTGACTCCTTCAAGTGGTAACACATCCCACGGCCAGGAGTAAGTTTCATTTAGAAGAGGCGACATGTTAAGAATCTTCTCGAATAGAACTGCACCCCATTCAGTTGCCTGTCTAAAGCAGATACCGTTCCTTCCAGCCCAGGAGGAATAGGGGAGTGACAGGACCAATGGATTCTTGCCTTCCACAGTTCTCTGGTGGCTTCCTTCCCTGGCCAGCAGCTACCCCAGGGTCCATCGGTCAAGGGGGGAATTCTCGACCCAGTGTCCTCTGGGCTCATTCCAGAGAAGAGCACTGGGGAAGATCCCCCTGAAGGGGCTGACTGCCTTGGGAGTCCACTCCCAGCTAGACCCCGAGCTTGGAACTGTGGATTTCCTGAGGGACTGAGAAGCAATCACAGACTCCTGTTGGCTAGACTTTCTCTCCTCTAGCAACACACCTCTTATGAAAATCTGAGCCATGCAACGGCGAGGGTTCTCTATGGCTTTACTGTCTGCTGGTCCCTAGTCTGGACCCGAGAGCCAAAAAGCACCACGCTGCTTCTCTGATATGTAACCCAGTTGAGGGGCTTCTCAGTGTTAGATGTGATGTCCTCACTGTGGACTTCCTCACTCTCATCCTGCCTCAGCCAGCCCTTCATCTTTCAAGGACTGGCTACTTGTAACTCCACTTCCTGTACCAAGGCGGATATCTATCACTATTCTGATGACACCATCCAACTAAACCACGCTTAAACAAAAATATGATTTTTTTTAAAGGCTGTAGAACTGGCAAACGGAAACTAGGCCTTGGGAACATCCACCACTCACTCAGAGCCTGGATTCCCGTCGCCACATGCTTGAAAACATGGCTGCCAATCTTTCCTGGCCAGAGAGGGGACAGGGCTAGCCACACGAAGGACTGACTTTCTTAGTCTGATTCCAAATTCCGGGCCAGAAGATCTTGACTGGCCCGGCTTGGGTTAGTGCCCACCCCAGGTTCAACCCCTCAGGCCAAGATGGAGGGTTGGGGAGAAGACAGGGACATTGTACAAGATGGCCGCTAGCCACCTACCAACTTTGTCAAAATAAGGTGCTAGGATTAGAGATTATTTTGAGTGGAGAAGGCACCTCTTCAAGGTGGACAAAAATCTAATGGTACAGAAGATTACGTTTCCATTTCAAGAGAAATACATGTAAATTACAGTAAAAGCTTTAAATTCAGGAAACGGGAAACATCCTTGCTCTCATATAGTGAAACAATTACTATAACGCCTTAGTGTTCAACTCTCCTGCCCCCTTCCTCCACTTCCTCCAAGGGTACACATCCTTCCAGTCTTTTTTTCTTTATGTATAATAAATTTTACATATTTGGCAGCAGAATGTGACCGTTCAGCCTGCTTTATGAGAGAAGCTAACGCCTTTGATCTTTTTTCTCTTCTCTGTTGTATTAGAGAGACACAATGCAAATATTTCACCTCTCCTCCGGGAAGGTTTGCATATTAAGCCCTTTCTGCCCTTGAAGAAAGAAAGGGTAACCAGGTTTTTGGCTGCTAAATGATGGGCTTAATGGCTCATCAAATCAAGCCTATTGTGAAAGAAGGAGAGAAGATGAGGGGTTTGTTGGTATTTGAGGTGAGCAGTAAACAATGCCCTTCTCTCCCCATCAAGTTTTGAACCAACCGAACAAGAAAATTCAGTAATCAGGCAGATGGAGATGAAATTGTCAGCTTTGGTTCTGATGAGGTCGACATGACGTCCCGAGGAGCCGCAGCTCCTGTTGGGATTCCTAATGTTACACCGGCCACATATCCCCTCCCCTCCAGCTGGGACAGTGGTTAGTGACCTCCCCTTGCATATGGATCTACAAAAATGGATCATACCGCATCCACTTCGCTCTGAAACCTGCTTTGTCCTTTATCAATACCCTTCGCTTTACAAATCTCCTTTAATTGACAGCTGAGGTGTTTTAACATGGGGACTATTATGAATGTCCGTATTTTTGTTATTTTTAACCTGTCTGATGATTTCCTTACGATAAATTCCAAGAAGTGGATCACCTTAAAATTGTGTGTGCATATTGCTACATTGGTCTCAGAAAGATGGTAACAATTCAGAATCTGCCTAACAGGGTATGGAAGTTCCTGGTGTTTTTCCCCACGGGCTCACCAGCATTGGTAATTATCCTTTTTTGCTCTTTGCAAATATGAAAGACCAGAAACATATTGTTGTAATACATATTAAAGATGATCGCTAAAGTCGGATGTCTTTTAATGTTTCCTGTGCATTTGCACTTCTTTTGGAAGATTGCATTTGTCTTTTCATTTTTTTTTCTTATTGATTTTTAAGAGCTCTTTATATGCTGCGGACAATAACCTTTTGCTCATTGTAATGTATTGCAAATCACTTCCCATATACACTCCCTGTTAAATTTCGTTTTCTGGTTTTATGGGAACTATTTGGAAATTTTTCACTATACACATGCCAAGTACATTACAAAATATTTACTATATACCAGGCACTGTTCTAATTGCTTCACATGCATTAAATTATTTAATCCATACAACAGTAACCCTGTGAGGTTCATACTATTGTTGTACCCATTTTGCAGATGCAGAGATAGGAGTAGAGAAGTTAAATAAGTTGCCCAAGGGAAGAGGAGTCAAGCCCATTGCCTGGCTAAGAAATCCTTGCTCTAACCATAACCTAATGCTGTATGTATTTACGCTTAACCCCGGAGAATCTGAAATGTTTCCTCAGGTTGTGGCTGGCATATGCATGTTCAAAAGCTCCACAGGCAGTTCGTCATACCCCAAGGATGAGCGCCAGAGATGAGTGGTGTTTTATTTGTATTTTGCCCTACAGACGTTCTAAATTTTTATGTAGTCCAATGTGTCCTATTTCTATTTTTCTTCAGTACTACATAAAGAAAAGGCCTTCCTCGGTCCAAATCTGCCAGTTATCTATTGCTGCTACACAACACTCCACTCCAAACTATAGTGGCTTAAAATGATAAATATCTATTAGTTTTTATGATTCTCAGGATGGCGTTTGGGCAAAGTTCCACTAGGTGGTTTCTCAGATGGTCTCAGCTAGGATCACTCACGTGGTTAACACCAGCAGTCAGTTCTGGCTTTTAGCTGGGACGTCTTGGTTCTCTGGTAGAGAGCCTCTCTTCCTCCATCAGGGCACAGTGGTCTTTGGGCTAGGAGAGGGTCAGGAAGAAGCTGCAAACACCTCTTAAGGCAGAGGCTCCAGACTTGGCCTAAGGTCACCTCCCTGCATTATATTGGTCCCAAGCAATGGAGACCAGCCTAGATCCAAGGGGTCTCTTGGGGTCCATTATATTGACCCTAAGCAATAGAGACCAGCCTAAATCCAAGGGGTAGAGAGTCAGACTCCACTTCTTGATGGAAAGAACACCAAAGCCACATTGCTAAGGGCCACAGACACAGGGAGATAGATTCGCTGGAGGACCTCATTGTAACAACCTACCCCAAGATGTTGAAATCACTCTTCTGCAGTGTCTTCTAGTACTTTTTTTTTTTAAGATTTTATTTATTTACTTGTCAGAGAGAGAGAGAGAGAGAGAGAAAGAGAGAGAGAGCACAAGCAGCCAGAGTGGCAGGCAGAGGCAGAGGGAGAAGCTGGCTCCCTGCCGAGCAAGGAGCCCGATGCGGGACTCAATCCCAGGACCCTGGGATCATGACCTGAGCCAGAGGCAGCTGCTTAACCAACTGAGCCACCCAGGTGTCCCACTTTTTTTTTTTTTTTGAAGTAAAATTCACATAACATAAAATGAACCATTAGCCATTTTAAAGTATACAAATCAGTGGCATTTAGTCTATTCAGTGTTGGGAAATCAACATCTCTATCTGGTTCCAAGACATCTTCATCACGCAAAAGGAAAACCTATACCCATCGATTGCGCAGCCTTTCCCGAATCTCCTCCTGCTCAGCCCCTGGAAACCACTGCTTTCTAGCTCTAAGTATTTACCCATTCTGGACGTTTCTTATAAACGGCATCATACAATGTGTGGCCTTTTGCATCTTGCTTCTTTCACTCAGCATCATGTTTTTAAGGTCCAACGACGTTGTGGCACATCACCAGTGTGTCGTTCCCTTTTATGGCTGGATAATTTTCCGCGGTACAGGCATGCCACACTTTTTGTATTCGCTCATTGGTTGGCAGACATTTGTGGTATTTCCACCTTTTGGGTTTTATGACTATGCTGCTGCGAGCATCTGGTACTCTTGATTCTTCTTACATTGAAATTTTGTCCACATCTGGGATTCAGTTTTGCCCTGTTGTAGATAGAAAATCGGATTCCACGCTCTTCCTTTTATCCCAGTGAGGCGTATTGATAGACTATTCTCACACCAACAGCCACTCTTATCACATCATGGCGCGTGCCCTGGGGCAAGTTACATAACTCCTATTGCTTTGGTTCCCTAATCTGTAACGTGGGGTAGTAATAGTAACCCGCCCCACAGGGTTGTCGTCCGCATTAAATGAATCCATACATTTCAGGTGCTTAGAACACGACCTGGCAGAAGGGAAGTATGTGTTCCTAAGTACCCATCACTAGGGGCGCCTGGGTGGCTCAGTTGGTTAAGTGTCTGCCTTCAGCTCAGGTCATGATCCCAGAGTCCTGGGATCGAGCCCCGTGCAGGCTCCCTGCTCTCCCTGCTCTCCCTCTGCTTCCCGATCCCTGTCTCTTTTAAAAAATTATTTTAAAGAAGTACCCATCATTATTCTTAATCATCCCAAAGTTTTACATAGGCAGGAAGCCACTTTGGACTCTTTTCCTGTTCTGCCGTTCTCTTTGTTTCCATTTGTAATGAGCATCGTTTCTTTAATTATTTGTTTGTTTGTTTGTTTGTTTAAAGATTTTGTTTATTTATTTGACAGAGAGAGAGATCACAAGTAGGCAGAGAGGCAGGCAGGGAGAGAGGGGGAAGTAGGCTCCCCACTGAGCAGAAAGCCGGGTGCAGGGCCCGATCCCAGGACCCTGAGACCATGACCTGAGCTGAAGGCAGAGGCTTTAACCCACTGAGCCACCCGGGCGCCCTTGACCATCGTTGTATATTTGTTTTCATTTCCTGTAAGCCAACTCTACCTTCATTGTTCTTTTAAAAAAAAAAAAAAAAAAGTTCTTAGTTCATCTTGGCCATTTGGAATTCTTCCAGTTGAATTTTATCAGGTTCTTCCCCCTAAATCCTGCTGGGATTTTTATTAGAGTTTACATTTATAGATTAATTTAGGGAAAATTGAAATATTTTTATTACCAAGTCTTCTTATGCCATAACATGGATCTTCATTTATTAAACTCTTATTTTATATCTCACGGTACAGTATTGTAGATTTTTTTTTCTTATAGGTATTGTAGATTTCTTTTGGTTTTTCCCTGGATATTTTATATTTTTGTTGCTATGGTAAATGGGATTTTTTTTTCATTATATTTAAGTAGTTACTATTTGTGTTTAGGGAAACTATGGATCTCGGTTCTTGTTTTGTTGATGTTCTAGCGGTTTTCATTTTTTTTTTTAAGTGTATCTTCCATTAATTATCTTCTTTTCTCTTTTATCCAACATTTTATCTATTTTAATTTATTTTTATTTTATTTTAAAAAAATTTTTTAAATTTTTTTTGAAGATTTATTTATTTATTTGATACACAGAGAGATCACAAGTAGGCAGAGAGGCAGGCAGAGAGAGAGGGGGAAGCAGGCCCCCTGCCGAGCAGAGAGCCCGATGCGGGGCTCGATCCCAGAACCCTGAGATCATGACCTGAGCTGAAGGCAGAGGCTTTAACCCACTGAGCCACCCAGGCGCCCCTATTTTTTTTTCTTGACTTGTCGCACAGACCGAGACTCTCAGAACACTATGAGATAGCGGGCATTGCAGGCGTGAGAAGGCTCGGAGGAGTGGAGGGCAAGGTGTTTTAGTGCAGCAGCGTGAACACAAGTTTGCAGGAGGAAAATGGTGATGCGTCTCCAGAATGGTGCAAAGGAAGGAGAAGCTGGTCTTGGACACCATGGTGGGGACCGGGGGTTCGACTTGGGACTGGTGGACGTCAGACTGGAGTGGTTGGGTTGTATTTCGGAAGCATGGCTCAGACAGTGGTGGAGGGTACACCACGGGGAGGTGAGACCCAGACAGAATGACCAGAGGGGTCCTCAACAATCATCAGATGAGTGATGGTAAGGACGGGAGCTGGGTAAGGGTGTTTCCTGGTGCCTTTGGTGATGAGGGACACCCGGTCTTCCTTTGGATTAGGTCCTAAAATCCTGGGGTCCTGTGTCGCCTGGAGAACACACCCAGAATGAAGGTTCATGCTTCTCCTAAAAACGTTCAAAGGTGGCAGAACCAAGCCGATGGCCCGCATCCCCTCCATCTCACCCTCCAGAAGAACATCTACACTCTCAGTTGTACCTCCTAGAGGGGGTGGGGTTTTGTGGGGTTTGTTCCTATTTCCGCTATTGATTGCCGGATGTAACATAGCTAGTACCCATAAAAACTCAAGATTCCAGGCCTCAAAGGGATAGGGCTCCAGGCTTTAGGGTAAACCCATCTCACACATCAGGGCTTCTTCTTCTGTAGTCAAGACCCCTCAGGTCCCCTCCTCCGTTATCGGGCTTTGGTTGGCCCCATAAATGTCTAGGGTCACAGCGGTCATCTCCAGGTTGGGGGGAATGTCTGGGAGGAATGACAGGCCTGGGAGACAGTGACCAGTGTGAGAGCAGCATTTCCCCAGTCCCATCCCCTCCACCCAGTATCCCCAGGGGAGCTATTCAGACTCCTTCCCTACCCTCCCTATGGAGCCATCAAAGAGAAGAAGAACAAGAGGCATCCAGAGGTGGGGCCCCCATCGGGAGACTAGAGAAGTTAGCTCAACAACTATCGCAGCAGGGGCGACAAGGTAGGCAGCCAACAGATGAGAAAAGAAGGGACAGTCCCGAGGCAGAGAGGGGAGCAGGTTGATGGGGGATGGCAGGGGCCCTGTGAGGTATTTGGGCATGGGGTGTAAGTCCTCAAGAGCAATCACTGGGGAGGGGGAGGGCCAGCCCTGGCAGAGAGTGCTTTGTTCCCCTGACCCCAACTCCACTAAGGAGCCCAAGCCCATTGCCAAGCTTCACCTGATTCTGCTGGGCCTTCTGCTGGGCCTCACTGCCTTTCCTCATCTTGACTCCAACCAGCATGAAAGCAAAGCAAGTGTCCCTGGCTTCTGGTTCACCAAGGCCCAAGAATCATGGTGGATAGGGGATAAACCGTCTACCCAAGCCCAGCACTGGATTCCCGGTTGGGACTTTGATTTGGTAGTTGGCAGAAGGGGGTCCGGTAGTGATGCGGGGGATGGGCTGCTGATGGGCAGGACTGCTCCGCCCACACCTGCCGATGCCCGAGAGCCCCACCTGGCGGTGCCCGGGCTTCACCTGGGCACGGCAGAAACCCCCAGACCCACCTCTGGTGATAGATAGAAGGTGCAGGGTTTTCCGCTCATCCCAGGACCCAAACCAGGTGGGAGACCACTCGCCCCGGCAAGCTAATTACGGGGATCCTGGGCCCTCCCTCCAGAAGGTCGCCAAATTTACAGCTCCCTCTCTCCATGACAGACCTTGGCTGGTGGGCAGTGCCCTCACCCCCGCTCTGGCTCGCCAGAGGACATGAAGGACCAATCCAAGCCCGGCGTTGGCTTTACTGCTGTGTTTTCACGTTTGCTGGGAGGAGAATCTACTGGAAATCAGCACGGACGGCGCATTTTAATTAACAGAGCTCTTCTGAAACAGGAAGCTGACGTAAGTTTGCTCAGAGCTGAGGATGATCCCAGTTTAACATCGGGAGAGAAAAAGCAATGAAGGAAATAGATGAGACAAGGCAATATTGGGAGTTTATGAATCCCGTGCATTTTCCTGCGGCTTCCCAGTGATCGCCTTTAAACTGGCTGTCACCCATGCGTGAATTATCACCTCAACCTGGGAGGGTGGGGCGGCCGGCAACACATACACCCTCGCACAGGACACGGGCACTCGCCCAGCTCATAATTCTTTCTTATGCTGCAAAAGTGGAGAGCATCTTCATAGCAAAGAGAGATGTGACCCTTGTGATGTCTTTGGGGGAAAAAAAAAAAAAGAAGAAGAAGAAGAAAGAAAAAAACCAACCCTGGGGGCAGGAGAGGAAAGAAGAGAGCTCAGAAATAAATAACAAAGCAAGATGCTATTTACATACCCAGAGAAGGCCTCCGAGACCACCGCGCTCAGTGCCTTGGATGTCAGTAATAACTCGGTGATGGAAATAAAGAGACTCTGCAAACCCACATTGCCCGAGATGGTATCAGCACCGTCTTTTCCCTTTGTTTCCAGGCAAATTCCAGCACAGCAGCGGGGCCAGAAAGGCCAGTCCAAGGGAATAGGGAGGTGGGGGTTGGGGGTGAGTCCAGTGGTCCCCATGAAGACTCAATTATGTTGGCTGTGAAGAGATTAATTAGAATTGAATTTTCTATTGATGTAAACCTGCCTTTTGCACCTGCCGCTGGCATCCTCATTACTGGTTTTCTATTATGGGGGATTATATGATGCGGGGAAAGAAACTTTATGCTTCCCGAGCGGTACTCTTCAAATGGGTTTATTGTACTTAAGCTGGTGGAGAAGAGGGTTACCTGAGAGATAGACGATTTTAACCCATTCTCTTCTTCTTCTTCTTTTCTTTTTTTTCTAACGCAAGGGGAATCTCCATCCATTTGTGGAAATTGTAAGGTTTTGGTTTTTGTTTTTAAAGATTTTACTTATTTGACAGAGAAAGAGAGACAATGGGAGAGGGAACACAAGCAGGGGGAGTGGGAGAGGGAGAGCAGTCTTTCCGCTGAGCAGGAGCCCGATGCTGGGCTCAATACCAGGACCCTGGATCTTCACCTGAGTGGAAGGCAGACGCCTAATGACTGAGCCACCCAGGCGCCCCAGGCACAGAGGTTTTAATGTCCGCCGGCTGGGTGGTGAGCTGTGAGAGGAGAGGGCTTGCCTTACCAACTCGGTGCCTTGATGCTCATTAGGAATCACTTACTCCCCGTACTGGGACAAGTCACAGGATGTGATTCTCTGGAGGACATGACCCAGAGGTCCGACGGTAGGGAATTGGGGTCCCTGGGATTTCCGTAACTTGCGCCCTTGGAGAACGGGTGGAGGGGTACGTGGAGGGGTGGGCAGCCCCGGTGGTCTGGGGAGCGCTGGTGACCAAAGAGCGCCTCCTGTCCCAAGAACCACCCGCTCCTCTCTTCCAAAGTCAAGTTTGGGAGGCACTGGTTGGGAGTGGCACCCTCCCTGCTGGGGACAGACTCAGTAATTGTTCACTGAATGGAAAACGGTGGCATCCCCCTCAAGAGCCCTTCATCCTCCCCTGCGGGGATAATGACTAACCTTTTGGCCTCTGCCCTCCGAGCCATTAAACGGCTAGAAACCGGGGAGGAAGCAAATAATTCTCAGCAATTTTGTATAAATCTGAATTTCATCTAAATCTCCTTGAATGATGCTACCTTCCAAACATGCCCCGAATTTGGGTCTCCAATGATGAAGGTGGCTGCTCAGGTTCTTATGTGGGTACACCTGGCATCTGGTTTTCTTGGGGACCCCCCCCAGGAGCTGCAGTTGGGGGCCTGGATGGAACACATCAGTACAGGTCTTTCCTGTACTGTCTTTTCCTGGTATTTTTGGGATGAACTCAGTGTGAGCCTCAGAGCCCACCAATGTCCTCGCTTCTTCCGAGCAGCCACCAAGGTGAAGGCTTATTCGCAGTCCTTGCTTCTCGGAAGTATTGCCAAACTGGTTCAGAATTAAGGAGAAAGGACTTATATCCGGTCCCTCCCCTGGCCGGGCCAGTCCCTCTCTGGTTTTCCTCTGGAATCAGCAAGGCATCCTTCACAAACGTGGTTCACCGAGAAGGTTCCCGGGGCTCAGCAGCCACCTGGTCCAAGCAGCAGGAGGGCTGGCATCCAAAAGGGCCAGGAAGTGACCTCAGAGATAAAGCTATGACTGACTCAGAAAAAGGGAGGAGCCTGGCCTTTGGCAGGAGGGGGGTAAGGAAGGGGGGTGGGAGGGGTGGGGGAGGGTCTCAGTATCTTTTACATGTTTCTCGCTGACAAAGTGAAACCTCTGCCTCAGGCATTCATTCAGTAAATATTTATTGAGCACCTACTACAGGCGAGGGGCGGCTGGGACTACAGCCGCCAACAAGGCAGACACGGCGGCGTCTGACATCCCAGAGCTTTTATCTTGTTGGGTCAGTGGGTCTTTCTAATTAGACACCCTGACCCCACTCTGGAGGTGGACTTAAGGGAAATCAGTCACGGCCGCAACCACCGCCTCTGGGTGTGGGGAGAATGAAGGAGAAATAGTGGGATGAGGAAATGTTTTAAAGGAATCTCGTGATTGTAAAATAAAACAGACGGGAGAGGAAAAATAAGCCAAAGAAACAGACAGTTTAAGGCGTTATTATAAAGACTACCACCGGCTGGAAGACTAGAACTTCACCCACGTCCCCAGAAGTCCCTCGTGCGCCTCCCAGCAATTCTCAGCTGCCTTCCTCCCCTCAGAAGAGACCCCTCTGCTGACTCCCGCGGTAACTTATTCGCCGGCTTCCTTTAGAGTGTCTCACTTGAGTGTGCCTTCCTAGACAGATGAGGCATTCTTGCCTGTTGTAGAAAAGTAGATCCATCTTTTGAGTTTCTTTTAATCTACAGATTTCCCCCCTCCATCCCTTTCTGTCCTTTATAATTTATCTGTTGAAGAAGCTGAGCCTTTTGGCCCAGAGATTCCCTCAGTCGGGATTCTGCTGATGGATACCCTGATGCAAGTTCAAGAGTGTTCCTCTGCATTTCTTGCAAATTGGCAGCTGAACCCAGAGGTGGGATCAGCCTCAGGTTCGGTCATTTTGGCAAGACCATGAGTGGTGGTGTGTTCTTTCACTGGGAGGCACATGATGTCCGTCGGTCTTTCTTCTTGTGAAGGTAGCAGCCGTTGGCCTCTCAATACCTACGTGTGTTCGTTCACTGGGGGTTTCGAAATGGTGATATCCTAATTCTATCGTTTCTTTTATATGTATCAACTTGAGAGATGGTCCGTAGTGAAGGCAGGATAAATGATTCTTTCCTTTTATTTACCCGTTTTCGGAAGAATAAATTTGTAAAAATTTGTAAAAAATAAATTTCTTATCATCCGAAGGCGGTGATGTTTTAAGAAGCATTATGTATTAAAGGTTTAAATATATTTGATGGGTTTTAATCCATTACACTTATAATCTTTATTGAAGCCCAGTCGGTTCCATATTTGGCCACGGGGAGCCTCTCGCAGATGGCTCCCATGTCCTTTGGACACAATCGCTTAGTCTCTGCCACTCTCCTTGCTTCCTGGTGTGACAAGACGTGCCCGGCTCATCTCACACACTTTTTCCTCCAGACCTGGGATGCGATCAGCCGTGGAGAAATCAGACCCGGAGAAATCAGCCGTCTCTCCAAGAAATCCTGGTGTCTATTAGTGGAGAATTTCTTTTAAAGCAAAACAAAAGAAAACAGACATAACATGTCAAGAAAATGAGAAGACAAGCCACAGATGGGGAGAAAATATTGTAAAGATATATCTGATAAGGGTTCGTTATCCCAAATATACAAAGAAATAAAAAGAAATGAGCTAGCGAGCCACAAAAAGACATAAAGAAACTTGAACGTATGTCGCTAAGCGAAGGAAGCCAATTTGACATGGCTGTATCCCTGTGATTCCAACTATATGACATTCTGGAAAAGGCAAAATTGTGGAGGTGGAAAAAAAATCATTGGTTGCCTGGGGTTAATGGGAAGAGGGAGGAGGAGGAGGGATGAATAGGTGGAGCACAGAGGATTTTTAGGGCAATGAAACTGTTCCATATGATACTATGGTGGATACATGGTGGAGACACGTTCTTATGCATTTGTCGTAATCCACAGAATAGACAACATAGAGTGAATCCTACTGTAAGCAATGGACTTGGGTTGATGTTGGTCAATGTTGGTACATTGACTGGTGTACCAACAATGTACCTCAAGGCCACTGGATGTTGAAGGGAGGGGAGGCGATTTAGGGGAAACTCCATACTCCCACTCCATTTTGTGGTGAACCAAACCAGCTCTTAAAAAATAAGCTCTACGGATTATTTCAAAAAAGATAAAACCTCGGGGCACCTGGGTGGCTCAGTGGGTTAAAGCCTCTGCCTTCGGCTCAGGTCATGATCTCAGGGTCCTGGGATCGAGCCCTGCATCGGGCTCTCTGCTCAGCAGGGAGCCTGCTTCCCCCTCTCTCTCTGCCTGCCTCTCTGCCTGCTTGTGATGTCTCTCATCTCTGTCAAATAAATAAATAAATAAAATCTTTAAAAAAAAAAGATAAAACCTCATGAATGAATACTGATTCTTAAATTCAAATACAGTTATTGGGCGTTTACCTAAAATCTTCTTTTTTTGTACCTGAATTCCTTTTTCTCACCCCAGACTCATAGTCCAGGAGATGACAGAATTAGCATACCCAGCAATGACTTTTACCTTATTCGGTCTCACACCCACAATAGCCTCCGTGTAAAACATTAATACTTCCTCAGTCAACACCATCACCGAAAACAGGTGACATTTTCCCCTGTGCTAGCTCCTTCCCTTATCTCTCCTCTTTACAGATAGCTGTAGTATATCTATACCATTGAGCCTCTAGCCATCATACACTCTACTCTTTCCTCTTTAATCCTCATCTATTCTTAATTCTATAGACAATTTACATTTCATGTTCACCTCCTTATGGCAATGTCCCTCCAGTCACCTTGGCTGTCCGAGGCTCATTTTCTAGTAGATTCCTCAGGAGGTTCTCACGGGGTCAATATTTCCTGAATTCTTCCATGTTGGTGTGAATCCGTACCCTCTATACTTGACAGTTTCCCAGGATATAAGATCCTTGGTTTGCATTTTATTTTCTTGAGTATCTTAAATATAGTACTCTACTTGCTCGTGGCACGTGTTGCCATCAAGAAGTTGACAATAATCCAATTTTCTGAATCCTGTGCTACTTTCACTTAGTGACTTGAAGGGTTTTTTTCTTTAAACCTTCATAACTAAACGGAAATTACAGCTTGGTTTTGGTCACGTTGGGTCAATACTTTCAGGAATGCGGTGTGACCTTTCAATATATAGTTTCAACCCTTCCTTATTTCTGAGAGGTTCTCTTAAAGTACAGCTTTGGGTATTTGCTCTGTTCCTTGATTTCATTTTTTTTCCCCCCTCGGAGACTCCTATTCTCTGTGTGTTGGGTCGTCTTTACCGAGCTTCAGGATAGGTCACTTTTTAAAAAATTCTTTGTATCATGCTCATTTCTTTTTGATCTCTAGAAACTTCCATGTTTTCCCATCCTCGCCTTCTTCTAAGGCATTCTCTGTCTTGTTCACCCATCCTTGTATTCTTTCCAATTTAATGTCCCAAAATGATGTCTTTTAGACCCAACTCTTTCTTCAGTTTGTCATTTCATTTCTGAGCTTTTCTGTTTCCGATTTATGCTGTTTGTTCATATATCATTTTCTTAATTTATTTTTGCTCTTTTTGGAATTGTACGTTATAGGTTTTTATTTGTTTGGTAGGCATGTCTCTCTGGTGCGCTTTTCATTGTAGAGACAGCGTTCTACCGCTTATTTTCTTTTTTCTTAAAACAACTTTGTGTGGGATCTGACCTTGGTCTCTTTCTGCTGTTCATTTTTGTAAAGGTGAAATTAATTTTTCTGAGCTTTTAAAAGGAGGTTTCATTGGAGATAGCATTTCCAACTTCCAGCTTTCTAACTTCACAAAGCTCCCTGTTTCGTTTCATGCAGTTAAAAGGTATGTCTCCCCTTTCATCTGGATCTTCTGTTTGCTTCCTCTCTATTCCTGCCCTGTTCAATTTTGATCCTTCTTTCAGTAGTTTCTCCTCGGTGTGGGGCCCTGGCCGGGAAGGAAGACCTGGCTGGTCAGCCTCAGGAGTTCTGAGGGGCTAGGCTTTCCATCCTCTCCAAGTGTTCTTACCTGATGACCTTCACACTTACACACTGTAGCAGCGGCAAAGTGCCTCCCAGCTTCAGCTACCATTCCAAAACTGGAGTCCGGTGAATACCTATTGGCTATTTTGGGGGTGCTTCTGTTCTCGGGCATGATAAGCACCCCATTTCTTCCCTTTGCCATTATTTTGATGTTTGGGGGGATACATTACCCACTCTTCTTATTGTGAATGTTCCCCACAGGTGTTTGGTCTTCCTTCTGAGTCGGGCTGTCTCTTTTTATTAGGGAATTCAAGAATATTCAGAATTATACCAGTAGCGCTGCCACCGTCTTCTGAAAAATGCCCCAGGGAGAACTTTTAATATTGTCCCTTGAACAGCACGGAAGCATGGTCTATCACAAGCAGACCAGAAGAGAAAAACTATGTAAATATCTGCTTCCGAAGGCATCTACTTCCAAAGCCTGGTGACCTTGGCGATTTGGGGGGAGTGTTACGGGCCGGTCATGAAATTGCAGCGGATCCTGTTGATTCTCTCACTGCATCTGAGTTCAACCGGGGAGACAGTTCCAACTTCTCCGTCTCTTGAGCCTCTATATCTCTCCTTTTCTCTCTCTGGAGCTTTCCCTGGTACCACCCATGGGCTTGCTAAGTGCTGCCTGAGATCACTCTGAAATGAACTCCCTGCACCTGGATAAGCTTGTCTTGGGTCTACTTTGGGGCGAACACAGCCCAAGACGGACGCAAATCTGTGTTCCAGGAGCCTTGCCTATTTCAAATACCTCTCATGCAGTATAACCCGCTGATGATTTTCAAAAACGGAATGATGTTAGCTTCATATTTTTAATAGTCTTTGGCGAGACACATTTTCGTTCTACACAAATGAAACACTTGTCTTTCCTGTCTACACACCCCTTTACTCCCTCAAAGGGCCCTGGTTGATTAGCTGCTTCCCCTAGACACTGTCTTTCCTGAATGCTAGGTTTGTTTTCCCAAATTCAGCAATCCTATTTTCTAAATGTAGAGTCTATCCTTTTTCTGGGCATGAAAATGGGAGTCCTTTATCTGTAGGTGCCAGAATATCCTTTGTGTTTAACCAAGTGTATATGGAATTATCCTCCCCGGTTCTGCGTGACTGGAAGTCTTATGAATGAGGACAGGATAAGTGAGATAGGTCAGGTTAAATGCCACCTCTTCCGTGAAGCCCTCCCTGATGCCCCAGGGAAGACCACTTGGACAACTCTCTCACGGCTCCACCATAATCTGCCTTGCGTTCTAGTCTGTCTGTCTGTCTGCCTTATTCCTTGATTGCGAGCTGCTCTCCCTGGTGCCTCCCCCCATCCTGGCCCAAGCAGCCCGTCAACAAAGGCTTCGCTGGGCAGTCTCTGCCTAAAGGCAGATGGTTCCAGACCCCTGAAAAAGAAGCTGGGGTTCCACCCTCGAGCCTGCCTCCAGCTGGTGCATTCTCTCAGCACACTTCTAACCAGGGCAGAGGGGGGCCCCCGCCCTCCCCGCCCCCCTGAATCCTGGGACAAGGCACGGAGCCCGGAACAGGCACAAAGGGAGGACTCATTGGCGCTCCAGCCCTCACTGCTGAGAGCCAGCAGACAGGAGGCTCTGTCTGAGGACAGGCGGGGACAGAGTGTGACAGGCTCCATGCTGGGACCTGCTGGGCTGCCTTCATGCCACAGGGCCCTTCGGGTGGTGTCAAAAGAGGAGATTTGGGTTGTCTTTTTTTTTTTTTTTAAACCTAACTTTAAACACTACTGACAGCAAGATGTCTCCAGCACGGAAGCCAACAGAGAGGCAGTGGCTCGGTGTTTCCATAGCTACCGACAGGACGCCACTGGGCAGCGTTCTGAACCCCAGAACATCTCGGGCTCTGCCTGCAGGATGAAGTTTCCTGGGAGATGAAGTTCTCTGGGAGAACTCGGCGATGAAGTGGCAGGGGCTCGTCTCGGTTTCTGCTGCAGCTGCCTGCCATTTCCACTGACAGGGTTTCATTCCTCCAGGTGTCCAACGCTGTCCCCTCAGATCACTCCTGCATCCAGGAATCCGGGGGAAGCTGGAGATGTCCCTTGCCCCCACAAACCTGCCGCGGGTCAGGGCATCTGTTCCGAAGCCCAGTGACCTTGGCGCCTTCTTGACACTGAGGGACGGTTTGGCAGGGTCGGGGGGACAGTTTCCTGGGTGGGTGGCCGGCTTTCAGTGACCGGTTGGCCGTGGGATAGGAGGCACAGACAGGACGTTTTGGCGTTACCTGCGTGCCGTTTAGAAAACCCTTGGAGTTTCTGCGGAACCAAACCCTCTCTGGCTTTTCCAGTTTCTCCCTCCGAGGGAGCCTGCAGGATAAGGGTCTAGGCGCTCTCCTCTAAGGATGACCTGGGTGGCGGTGTCTCCACACAGAGGAGCTCCGGTGCTGGAGGAGGGAGGCATTCCTGAGCTGCCGCCCTTGTGTCCCGCAGAGGGACAGTCTGCCTGATTGATGGGCTCCTTCTGGTCTCGTCTCCTTGGATGCATCCTCCACCAGGCTTTTGTTTTCAGTCCTGGTGGAGAGATTCCTGCTGCCAGGCGTTGTGTGGGCTCCCGGCACAGTGTGAAAATACCACTTGCTCAGGACTGCCTGGAGATGCAGGGTAGTACCTGTCGCTGTGTTTCCATCTCTGCTCGGGCCGCCCACGTGGATTGGGGTGCAACTCGTCTCTGCTAAAAGGATCTGAGCAACCCTTGAGAAAAACCGAAGGCTCTGGGGAGGTCTTTAGAAGGTCAGTCCTGTGGGCAAACACCAATCAGTACCCCGCTTAGTGACCCCTTGGCGTTCCGGCTCTGAGGACATGGACCTGCGGCTCCTCCAGCATGAGGCTCCCAGCCAGGTTGTGAAATTGTCACACGTGTGACATCCGTCTCAATGTCACGTCACGTCTCCGTGTCACGTCTAGATGATCCCATAACTATAAACCTCCCGAATCAGGGAAGTCCCAGGGTGCACATCCTCTCCCCCAATGGTATGCTCCTGGGGGCATCCGATAAACGTTTCTAGAATGTTCCTGTTCAAAACAATCCTCTCTTTCCTTTCAAAATCATCAAACCCAATTCTTAATACCAAGCATTAGATGTAGAATAGCTTTCACATTTGCATTTAAAAACATGCTTTTAGCTAGCTCAGGAACTCAGAAGACATTTAAGCCCCGCTTTCCTGCCTCAGGATGGAAAGACACTAGTGGGTTTACAACCCTTGGTCAGGGTGGAGGAGTTCTAGAAATGCGCTCTGGGCTGATGATAATCTTGCCCTGAGAGGACCCCCAAGCCCTTCAGACTCCACAGAGCACTCAGCCAGCGCGGGGCTCAGAGACCTGGACCCCCGGTGCTCCGGGGAATGACCAGCAGCCCCCTGAGGGCAGGCTGGGTTGTGCCAACCTGGCCCAGGCAAGAGAAGTCAAACCCCTTGCCATCTGAGGCAGAGAAGACTGCCCCCAGCAAGCCTATTCCCACCTTCTTTGACTGACAGGTGGCCCCGTCCCACGTGATGTGAATGCTGAGTTAGTTTGGTCCAAATGAAAGAGCATGTACTGAATTGTGACATAAAACTATTCTAGAATGTTAAATTCTTTACCCCAAAGTAAAGAAGAAAAATCTCCATTGCTTATGCTCAGGGCCTATCGGACCCCCTTCTGCAGTGAATCCCCCTCCCCCACCTGAGTGAGGGCCGGGCTGCAGATCTGTGGGGACTGAAGGAACAATTGACAGCAGCCCAGCCCAGTGGTGTTTTGTTTGTGTTGGGTTTTGTTTTTTAATTAAGAAAGCACCAAAATGAACTTGAGCTTGGCAAGACCTCAAGAGCGAAGCCAGGCTGGCTCTGAGCCCAGTTTGCATGGATGGGCAGGACTTGGACTTGGGCCTGGCTCCCTCTTGGGCTCTGGGGTCATCGGCAGGGGCATGTCTGCAGACCCGCTCATCTTAGATCAGGGGAGGAGGGCATCCTTTCCTGCAGACCTCAGAGGTCCTCTAGCCGCCACCCCGCCTCCTCCCGCTCTGGGAGGCGCTGTCCTCCCTCCTGGATGCTCTGCTTCCTGCCTCCACTCTGTGAAACCCCTCCAGTGTCCTTTCCAGGAGTCCTCCTTTTTTTCCCCCCTCAAATTAGCCACAGTTGTTATTCCGTGCTGCTCAGAAACCCCTATCTGTTCATCAACTCTCAGTTCGTGCTAAGGATGGACGCTGGTATCACCTTAGCATGCCTTGGAAACCTGCTCTTCACAAAGGAAGTACTTTTATGATGGTGGAATTTCAGAACTTGCAGCATGCATGGGAGACGCGGGGTTGCCTGGAAGGCCAGTGGCATTGCTGGTGCAGAGGGCTCTCCCCCAGGCACACTGGCATCAGGAAATTGGAAGCAACTCCACAAAGTAGGGAACAAAGGGACACATTCCCTCCAGCTTTTCCAAAACCCAAGAGGTGACAGAAAAGGAAAAGGGTCAGGGGGAATGGAGGAATAGGGTCATGGGGAATGGAGGAATAGGGGCAGGGAAGGGACAGTCATCCAATATGGTCCCAGGTGGCCAAGGGAACCTCCCTGGGCCTCCTCTCCAGGGGAGGAAGTTTTAGAAATTGTGGCTTTACAGCACAAGCCTGGAGGGGTCGCAAGAGCCTGGGCCACACACCCCCTTGCTGTTCAAATGGGGAGGAAAGTCTTGGTCCTGGACCCACACCGGGGCCACGGCAGAGGCAGTGGGGGAAGGCAGCTATGTTCCTGGAGAAGGGGCTCCCATCCAGACGGTGTTCCCGGACCTGCCCCTCCAGATGGCTCCCCTCCCTTCCCTGGAAGAGTACTCTGGTTCTCACAGAATGGAAAGTTGAAGACTCAGGACACAGTCTTGCCACGGAGCATATGGGCCCTTGATGAAACACAAGGTGCTTCCGCATTGTGTAGCCTTCAGCTCCCCACCCAAAGGTAGGGAGGGGAGAATCTGCATTCCAGGGGATGCCCCCGGGACCCAGAGCCCAGGGAGGGGGGTTCGCCTGCCACTCTCCACCAAACCTGGCCCGGGACCCCTCTTCCCTCCTCTTTGACAGCAAATAGAGTGGCTTCTGATCCTCTCCCTGACCTCTTTCGGGGCTTGGGTTGTAGACTCCTGGGGTGATCTAACACAAACATCTTTTTACCTTCGTTGGGATGCAAAGGGAGAAGTTTGCCACTCATCTTTCCATGGAGACACACACATAGCAAAAACTGCAAGCGAGCACATGGTGCCTCATGCCGGGAGTTTGCAGCGTTTCTCCGCCTCTCTTGCTGCAGAGGCCGAGCCTGACTTTCAAAAAAGGGCACGCAGCCCTTGGCAAATCCCGAGGAGGAAAACACAGGGCAGGTTGGTGCCAGGGGCCTCGAGCCCGCTTTGGGGATTTCCCCCCAGGGCCTCTCCAAACCAGAAGGAAGTCAGAGTGAAAGATTGAAAATCTCCCATATGTCAGAGGAATGCAGCAGTGTTGATGCCGAGCAATGTCTGCCTGAATATTAGATGCAAATAAGTGCTAATAAGTACAGTTGGAAACGCTAATGGAAAAACCGTCCTTCCCGGGAGGATCACCGCACACAGATGCGCGGGGGTACCGGGGAGGGCCTGACCGCCCCTGCTTGCTGCTAGATTGGTTCTCGTAAAGCCTGCGTAGACTCGTCCCATGGAAGAAGAGCTGGTGTGGACTCATCCAGCGGCCTTGTGATTCAGGGCCTCCTCCTGGCCATAAGGCTGGGCTCAGGAGACGGGAACTCCTCTCCCCATTCCCTCCGAGCTGACTGCTGAGGGGGTGTGTGTGTTCTCCCGTTAGGAGTGTGCCTGGTACTGAAGAGCCTTCTTCGGCAGATGCCCACCCAATTAGCGGCCAGGCCCCTGGGTGGTGAGGGAACGGCTGGAGTTGTGGGGACAAGAGGGGTCAGGGTCAGTGCTCTCCGGGCTCATCAGGCAAGTAGCTTTCTGCTCACTTCACGCCACCGCCCCCCACCTCGCCTTTGTTCACCATGTTTCTTCCTGCTCTGCTCTGATAGCTTTTGGCCATGGGCTGGATAAGGATGCCACTCCCTTGTCCCTCCTGATACTTGCGTCCTTGACCCTGATGTTCGATCTATCCCATCTGCACCCGACCGTGGAGGAGTGGTGCGATTTCAGCCTCGTACGCAACCCCCGTAGGCAAACACAACACATAGCCGGTGGGACACAGCTAGGCCCAGCACCCTGCCTCTGGAACAGTCTCTGAACTCGGGATCTTGGACAGGGAACCCCGCTGAACCCACTCCACTTTGGAATCAGCAGCTCAACCCTGGCGCTGCCACCCTCCGGATGGGTGCACTCCGGAAACCTGGTGGCATCCTTGTACCTCGGTTTCCCCAACTGGAAAATGGGAACAATAGAGCCTACTTTGTTGTTGCAAGAATTAAGGAAGATCGTGACAGTGCTGGTCTGCTAAAGTTTGTCTTCTCACCTTTGCTGTTCTCTCTTTGAATACGCTGAGCTCTCCCAGGGGCAGTCTGGGGGCCTCCCAGGCCTTCTGGAGCCCCAGGAGAGGCTCTCTGCTCCCTGCCAGGGCTGCCCACCCCCCTGCCCTTCCCTCTCTGGTCAATCGAAGGCCATGAGTCTACCTCACTCTTCAATTCCATCTTATACTCTGGGCAGGGTGGAGTCCGCCAGCCAACCAAACAGCAGATAAAATGAGAGGTGGGTGAACATCCTTTATTTTACTAAAGCTTTCTGGGCAGGTTTTTGAAAATACTGGGGCCCCCTCAAGATTAAGAAGTGACTTATTTACAGCTTCATCAAGTTCCTGTGAGAAGCCAGCCTGCCTTCCTTCCCAGCACCTGCTTGCCCCCGGAAGGTGGGGGCTGCGTCTTCTCAGGAGAAACAGGACTGGAGTCAGAGCTCCCCTGTCTCCCCTTCCACCCGGGCTCGGTCCTGGTGCTCTGTGACAGCGTCTCTGTCACTTCGCCCCTGTGTTGTTGAGGGTGTGTATAGGGAGGAGTCGGCTGACCCAGGGTGACCCGGTTCACGAACCCCGCCCCAGCCTCAAAATCTCAGGACGTAACTCAACAAGGACTTCAAGGAGGTAGCCCTCAAGGAAGAGCCTGGGTCATGGGTCCTTTCAGCAGAATCCAGAACCCCACGAATTTGGGGATGGGTGCAGACACCTGGGACCAAGGCCGCCCAAGACCTTGACCAAATTCCATTGAGGCTGTAGCCCAGGGATCCCCCAGAATGCTGCTAGGGACCAATCCTCTGCGTTTCACCCCCGCGCCCCCGCAGCGGCGGGTCCTGAGCGCGCGCCCCTACCCAGCTGTGGTCACGGCCCGCTCCGGTGACGCCTAGTCATTTTCCCAGGTCGGCGCCGGCGTGCGACCCACCGAGGCAGTGGCAGCACCCTGGAGCCAAGTGGCAGTCGTGAGGCCGCCTCTCCGGGAACCCGGGAGACGGGCGCGGCCCCCAGCACCACCGCCCCCACCCCCGCGGCCGTTGGACCGCGCCCAGCGGCGGCTCCTTCGAAGCGCGCGGCCCGTGGGGCCGGCCGCGGGAGCCGCAGAGCGCGCGTGGGCGCGGCGCCTGCGAGCTCCGGGGAGGGACCCGCGAAACGCGGGAGTGATCCCCTCCCGGCCCGGCCCCCGCCGCCGCCGCCACCGCTACCGCGGGGCGGGGCCCAGGCCGGGGGCGGGGCGCCGGGCGGGCGCGGCGTTATTTCCAGCCTTGCCGGAGGCTCCGCTCGCACTTCGCTGGGAGCCTTCCCGGCGCGCTAGCTGGATCTGGCGGTTCTGTGGGGAGAGGAGAGGGCGGCGGCGGGGGGCGGGAGGTGGCAGGCGGAGGACGGACCCGGGCCCGGGGCGGAGGAAGAACACGCCACCGCACCCTCTCCTGCTCCCTCTCCAGCGCGCTCTGGCCGCCGGCCCGCGCCGCTCGCCTCACCCACCGCACCGGGCTCCGCTCGGAGCGGGAGGAGGCCCCGGGCCCGAGCTGGGGCGGAGGTCCTCCCTGCAGCCCAGCGCCGGGGAGCGGAGGATTCGCCGTGGAGGACCGAGCCCGGGCCGGAGGCGCCCGCGGCCCCGCGAGCGCCGGCTGCGCCAGGTAAGTGCGCTGCGCCCCCGCCCCAGCCCTTCCCCGCCCTGTACAGCTCCTGGCCAGGAAGGGCGTCCCGAAGGGTCCCGGGAGGACCCGGGACTGCACTGCGTCCCGGCGCCGAGAAGCCGCACCGTTAAGCGTCCGAAGCCGCCGGCAAAGATAGGGCGCGCGGGGTTCCAGTCCGGCCGCGCTTTGGGGACCGGCTCCAGTAGCGGGAACTTTAATTAGACTTTTGCTCTATGGCTTTCACTTGCCGCCGCGCGTTTGTGCACTGCGGCCCCTCGGGCTCTCTCGGTCCTCGAGGATGCTGTGCCCCTCTTCCCAGCCCTGGGGGCCGGGCGTGGGGAGGTGGCGTCCGCGGCGGAGAGGGCTGGGCGGGAGCGCCCGAGGCGCCCTGGGATTTCCCGCGCGCTCCAGTCTAGGACTCGGGGGCGGGTGGCGGGCGGGGGCGGGGGAGGAGTTCGGAGCTGCCTCGGCTTCCCCACCGAGCGGCGGAAGGTGCCCCCGCGCTCCGTCGCGCGCGCGCGCGCGTCTCCACCCCGCGACCCTCCAGGGCACCGGCCTGTTTTGTACTTGAGGCGAGTGTGTGTGCGTCAGTGATCGTGTAAGGGTGTGCGCGTGCGAGTGTC
>CM052803.1:13829338-13846779 GCA_028533885.1 Nasua narica | reverse complement strand
CCTCTCTGCCTGCTTGTGATCTCTCTCTCTCTCTCTCTCTCTGTCAAATAAATAAATAAATAAATAATCTTAAAAAAAAAAAAAAGAAACCTTAAAAAGAGATTAAAGATGACAGGAGGAAGTACTGATTTTTAGGAATTCAATAGTAGGATGAATGAATAAACTAAACAGCTGTTTCTCAGAAGGGGTCAATAAAATATATAAATCTCCGGCAAGTCCAATCGAGAAAAGAAAGAGAGGAAAAAATAGCATTAATAGGAGATGTAGTCAGAGATGCAAAAAAAAAATTAAAACATGGGGATACCACGTGGAATCTTTATGCTAATAAATTTTCAAATCTTGATTAAATGTATGATAGTCTAGGGAAGCAGAAGTGAATACAAACTGATTTAAGAAGTAGAAAAGCCGACCAGAAAATAAGTATAGAAAACAATCATCCCCACCCCCAGAGGCATAGTCCTCGGACACATTTCACTGGAAAATTTCAAACCTTCAAGGAACTGAAATTTTCTATGCTGTTTAAAATGTTCCAGAGGATAAAGCAAGGAGGAAAACTTCCTCATTAATTTTATGAATAACGCATAACCTTGGTACCAAAACCTGCCAAAGATGAAACAAAAATAAAATCACAGACTAATCTTGCTTGTCACTCTAGATGTAAAAATCCTAAATAAAAGATGATGGCCGATATGCACAGCATCCCCCCCCCACACACACACACTAACACCCCCAGCTCTGAATGCAAGGAAATGCTGGATAAAACACAATAAAAAATAATTGAATACATAATTGAGCTTGAAGGAAAGAAAAGGAAATCCTCAGGTGCACAAAATGAAGAGATTTGAGAATCGGAGCTGGGGCCCCAGACGCCTAGAGTGACAGAGACCCCAGAAGCCAGGAAGGGGGCAGGGATCCAGCCTGGGCTCTCATCCCTCCTGGGATAAGGAGCTAGACCTGAGGTCCTGGCACAAAAGTCGGGGGCTCTAGAAAGCATCCCCACTCAGTAAAACGGAGGCAGGAACCCTCAACCCTGGTCTGGGGAAATCCAAAGAATCTTAGGGAGGGGGGGCGGTGGGCAGTTTCCAGAAAGAAAGGAAGTGCCAAGTTTGCACCCTGGCTATGGAGGTCGAAATTTACACTACCTATGTGGTGTAGAATCCTCATATATAGAAATAATGGGAAAAACGGGTCCCAACTGATGCATCCGCGGGACGGCCAGCAGAAACCATTTTTGAAATGTTCCAAAGCAACCCTTGTCCAACCCAGGAAGCATAGGGCTACCATAAAAAAGTTAAAAAAAAAAAAAAAATCACCAATCTTGGTCTGGATAATTTTTGCTTCCCTAGAATATCATATAGAAATTATGATCTGGGGGCACCTGGGTGGCACAGTCTTGGTTTCAGCTCTGGTAGTGACCTCAGGGTGGTGAGATCGAGCCCCACATCCACCTCTGTGTTCGACACGGAGTCGCCTGAAGCTTCTCTTCTCCCTCTGTCCCTCCCCCCTCTTTAAAATAAATAAAATCTTAAAAAATAAAAATTATAATCTGCTCAAGGAAATGATTCACCAGGAGGGAAAAATCAGCTTTACAAACAGAGGGACTAGCATTCTATGAACCTGAGCTAAGGAAAAACCGGAAAAAGATAATAGAATCGTATTCTAAATTATTAAGTGAGTAAAAGGACTAAGAACAATGAAAGAGCAGGAAATTACTAAAACACATAGCACGGAGATCTTAGAAACCTCCACAGAAGTCCTAGAAATAAAAAAAATAGTGACTGAAATTCAAGACGCAAAAAAAAAAAAAAAAAAGAAATTCAAGACGCAATAGAAGAGTTTAATAATGGATTGATTAGTTAAGCCAGCAGACGCAGTGACCGGGAGATCAATCTGACATAACCACCCAGCATGCATCCATGGGAAATAGGAGACTGAGGCTATAAGGAAGAGAATAAAATAAGAAGGTCCGAAAGGATACTAATAAGCATGGAGACTGGCGGGAATGCATCCTCAGGGACTGAAACAAAGTCAGATCCATCTAGAAAACGTACAATCACGTTAGCATCAGTGTACGGTCTCTGGAGCATTTCAGTGAATACTAGTAATTAAGACTCACATAGCACCGACCATACGCCAGGAACTATTTTAATCACTCTACATATATTAACTCATTTAATTATTACAACAGTCTATGAGTTTATTATTATGCCCAATTTCTGGATGAGAAAACTGAGAGACGGCGCATTCAAGTGATTGTCCTCAACTATTAAGCACTGAAGTAGGTTGAATCCATGGCGTTACCTGCAGTCTATGTTCTTACCCGCCGCAGCCCTCACACGCGAGGCTGGCATTTCAAAGGCTAATAAGGAAAGGACCTATTTAAAGAGATGGTGACTGAGAACTTTTCAGAACTTGAGACAGCTGTAAGATTGAAAAAATAAGTGTTCAACTTCCAAGCAGGAAAAATAAAATTATATACCTAGATATACCCAAGTGAAGCTGAGGAACATCAAAGCAAAGAGAAAATCACGAAAACAACTACGGAGAAAGATATCCACAAAGGACTGGCAGACTACTAACTCCAGGGCTCCTCTGATAAATAGTAGAGACCAGAAAACAATGAACTAGGTCTTCGAAGAGCTAAAGGAAAACACCTATCATCCCAGAGTTCTAGACCCAGCTCAACCATTTAAGGGCAAAATCATACTTAAATGAACAAGATCCAAGGGCGTTTCCACCAGCCTTCCCTGAAAGAACTAAGAAAAGTAGTTTATGTGAGGCAGTAGGAAATGGAACCCAGAGAGGACGCAATAGCCAGGAATGAGAAAAGAACTTGGAAAACAGCTATCAATCTAAGTAACCATTAATTGTAAATATTAATGACAGCAATACTGATAAAAAAATTAGGAGCTTAGTAACAATAGAGCGTTAAAATTAGACAAAAGATATGAGATGGGAATAGGATCAGAACTAAAGTGTTCCGTCATCACTGCTGTTTTGAAGGCAGAAATCTTGATGTCATTCATACTATGTCAAGCCAATTGTGCACATTAAAAATGTGAAAGTAATCACTGAAAGGATAAACAATAGAACGTGTAACTTCTAAATCAGTAGAGGGAGCAAAATATGAAAAAAAGAAAGTACGATCAATTCTGTAGAAAGCAGAAAATAATTTTTTAAGTTTTTATTTAAATACCAGTCAGTTGACATACTTTGTAATATTAGTTTCAGGTGTCAATATAGAGATCGTACAGTTCCATACAGCACCCAGTGCTCATCACAAGGCCCTCTTTAATTCCTATACCTATTTAACTTAACCCCCAACCACCATCCCTCTGATAACCATTCTCTACATTTGATAATCTGATAATCATTCTCTACAGTTGACTGTTTCTTGGTTTGCCTCTTTTTCCCCTATGCTTCTCTGTTTTGTTTCTTAACTTCCACATACGAGTGAAATCACAGGGTATTTGTCTTTCTCTGACTTATTTTGCTTAGCATAATATACTCTAGCTCTACTCATGTCGTTCCAAATGGTAAGATTTCATTCTTTCTGATAGCTGAGTAATATCATGTCCATCGACTGATGAATGGATAAAGATGTGTTCGAATACATTTTTTTGAAAAAAGAAGAAACACTGAAAAACCAAGGGAAGTAGAAAACACAAAATAAAGCAAAACAAAAGAATGCAAATACACCAGGAACCACAAAAAAAGATAAACTTGTTTTGAGAGATCCTTCCAAAGCATGATGCAAAAATGCTGCAAGAGATACTAAAAAGATATGCCACATAAATAACAAAGCAAAGGTTGTTTCCATAATAGTAATATAAGGCAAAACAGCATGTAAGGCAAAAAAAAACCATAAATAGGGATTAAAAGAGTCATTATACAGAGAAAAAAGGAGTAATTCACTAAGAAGGTATAATAATCTTGAACCTACATGTACCTAAAAATAAAGCTTTTAAAAAATAGAGAGTAAACATTGATACAATTGCAAAGAAAAATTAACAAATTCACAATCATATTGGGAGATTTTAACACATCTTACTCTGAAATTGATAAATTAAGCATCAAAAAAATTTAGGGATATAAAAGATACAAACAATACGAGTAACAAGACTAGCTAAAGATTATATATAGATAGATATAGATGATATAGATAGAATTCTGCACCCAACAATTAGAGGGTATGTATCATTTCAAATATAATGGGGGAAAAAAGACCATATACCAACCAGGACACAAAGCAGTTCTCAACTAAAATTAAAGAATCAATACCATGCAAACCACAATTTCTGACTATAGTGCAATAACTGAAAAGCAGAAAAGAAAAAAATGCCATTGAAATGTTTAAGAGTCTCAATAATTCATGAGTCAAAGAATCACAAAGGAAACTGTAAAACTTCTGGCTATTAAGGAGTAGCATAATGAAATAATTATGTACTCCCAACAAATTAAGATTAATCCATAAATGCATTACAGAATTGCCCATTAACTAATTAACAGATATTAGCTATCTATTAATACAACATATTGCATCAGTAGATCAAAGAAGAAAACCATGTTTATATCTCCACAGAGGGATCAAATAAATTTGGGGAGAAAACCTTGATTATTTATAAATACAAATGTATGGGATACTTTATTTTTTTAAGCTCTAAAAATCTTATCGTATTGACAGCATCAATGATAAATGGTGAAACATTAGTGTCAGGAATAGAACAAGGAAAGCCCACTAGTATTCAATATTATCCTGGGAACACTTGCCAATTCAACTAGAAAGGAAAATTAAATAAAAACCACGAATAAATAAAAAAGCAGAAAGGAGAAAATCTTGGGGCACCTGGGTGGCTCAGTTGGTTAAGCATCTGACTCTTGATTTCGGTTCAGGTCAGGATCTTGGGGTCATGCGATCAAGTAGCGTATTGGGCTCTGTGCTCAATGAGGAGTCTGCCTGAGATTCTCTCTCTCCCCTTCCCTCTGCCCCTCCCCTTCCCTGTGTGTGTGTGTACATGTGCACATGCTCTCTCTCTTTAAAATAAATTCAAAAATCTTAAAAAGAAAAAAAAAAGAAAGGAGTAAATCTTCATGACTTTGGGTTAGGCTTTTTTGGACACAATACCAAAGAAACAAACAACAAAAGAAAAAAATAGGTAAGTCGGACTTCACTGAAATGAGAAACTTTTGCCCTGCAAATGATACCATCAAGAAAGTGATAATACACAAAATAGGATAAAATACATGCAAATCTTATAGCTGATAAGGAACTTATACCCAGAATATATAAAGAACTCTTACAATTGCATAATTCACAAAACAATTTATAGGCAAAGGGTCTGAATAGACATTTTCCAAAGATGTACAAATGATCAATAAGCACATGAAAAGACACTCTACATCATGAGTCATTAGGGAAATGCAAAATCAAAACTATAATGAAACCAAATGCTAAATGCAAATCATAGACTACTTCACTCTCTCTATGATGGCTATGAACCAAAGAGCAGACAGTAACAAGTATTGGTGAGGAGATGAAGAAATTAGACCACCCATACATTGCTGGTAGGAATGTCAAATGGTGTCGCCATTTTGGAAAACAATCCGGCAGTTCTTCAAAAGGTTAAGCACAGAGTTATCAAAGGACCTAAGATTTCCACCCCTCTGTATATACCCAAGAGAAATGAAAACACATATTCACAAAAACCTTGTGCACAAACGTGTATTTCCACCCCTCTGTATATACCCAAGAGAAATGAAAATACATATTCACAAAAACCTTGCGCACAAATGTGTACCTGGGAGTTTTATTAATAATAACCAAAAAGCAAGAACAACCCAAACGTCCATCAGTGGATGAAAGGATACAATAAGTGTGGTATATCCATACAACGGAATATTATTCAGCTATAAAAAGGAATGATGAGGTACAACACCGGGAATGAACTTGGAAACCATTACGCTAAGTGAAAACAAAACAAAACAAAGCAAAGCCAAAGGACCACCTATTACATGATTTACTTACATGAAATGTCCAGAATAGGCAAATTTAGAGAGACACAAAGTAGATTAGGGGTTGCCTAGGGCTGGAGAGGTAGAAATAGGGAGTGACCCATAACATGGTTTGTTTTTGTGGTGATAGTTTCACAACTCTGTGAACATAGTGAAAACCACTGAATTATTCACCTTAAATGGGAGAATGTTATGCGATTCTATCTCAATAATCTTGCGGCCGGGGGTGGGGGGGGGGGGTGTGCTGTGGAAAGAGAGAGAGAGAGAAAGTTCCAGATTCCAGTCACCATATCTGCACACGCTATTCTGTCTTCTTAGCTCTCACCAGAGCTTAAGTCTGTGCTCCTAGAGTCAGTCCCTCCACTTCAGCCAACTTCAATGCTCTCTTGCCTTCTCCTAGACTTTCCTCCAGCAATTCTCTCTTCTACCTACCAAATTTTCCACCTTCTATTGGATCGTTCCCATCAACATAAAAACATGCTATTTCTCCCATTCACCTAAAAGCAAAAGCAGAAACCCTCTCAGCACCTCTTCCCTCAGCAGCAACCTTCCCATTTCTTTGCTCTCCTTTGCAGCAAAGCCTCTTGCTACCCATATTCTCAACTCTTTCCACTGTCTCTTAGCCCCACTTAAAGCAGAACGTTGTTCCCCCCACTCCACCAAAGCCACTCTTCCTAGGGCACACTGCCGAATCCATTGGTCAGTCTCTGGTCCTCCACCAGCATTGACACAGGGGGCCTGTGCCCTCCATGAGGCACTTTCTTCCCTTGGCCTCTAGGATACTATGTTCTCCTGGTTTTTTCCTACCACACTGGTCACTTCTTGGTCTCTGTTGCCCCTGACTTCTTCCTGTTGGAATATTCTAGATGTCAGCTATTGGTCTTCTTTTCTTCTCTTTCTACACTCACTCTTTTACTGACCTCAGTCAGTCTTATGGCTTCAAAAACCATGTGCTGATGACTACTAAATTTCTATCTCCAGCTCTAACCTCTCTCCATAGCCCCACACTTGTATATCTAACCAAACATCCAACGTATGCAGTTGCATGTGTGTTGGACATCTAGAATACTGTATGTGTTAACTGGACTTTTCTGGTCTGAACCCCTATGACATCTGCTGTGCCCACTGTCTTTCCCAACTCAGTTGGGGTAACTCCATCCCTGCAGGGGCTCAGACTAGAACTTTCCTTTCCTCACACCCCATTCAATCCATGAGGAAATCCTGTTGGATCTGCCTTCAAAACCGACCTGGAATCTGACCTATGCACTCCATGTTGCTGCCGCCATCTTGGCTCACACCATCCTCTCTCAGTGTAAGAACCTACCAGCGCTTTGCCCCTCAGCATGGTAGCAAGAAGAGCGATCCTCTCAAAACACACTTCAATCATGGCACTCCCCTTGTTCAATGCCCCTCGGTTGCTCCCCACTCACCGGCAGTAAAGTCAATTTCCTTACCCTGCCCTACAAGGCCCAAATCATGGGCCCTCTCCCTACTCCCTCCCAGCCCCACCTCTGTGGCCTCATTCTCAGCTGCCCTCGCCCTCCCTCTCTCCACTTCTTTGCTGTTCCTCACCCCAACCTTAAGACCTTTTACTGAGTATCTCCTTGCCTGGCAGATACTCGCCTTGATCAAGACTTCTCAACCTTGGCACTGTCAACATTTGGGGCCAGATAATTCTTTGTTGTGGGGACTATCTTGTGCTTTGTAGCACGTTCAGCAGCATCCTTGGCCTGTCCCCACTAGATGCCAGTAGCATCCCCCGAATCCCCTGGGGGCACAACTACCCCAGGTGGGGAACCACTGGTCTGGATCATCTGTACGGCCCATGCCGACATCCCCCACAAATCTCATGTCCGCTCATGTCTCCCCTTCCCAATGGCGCCCACCCTGACCACCCCACTCAATTCTTCCATCCGCCCCACCCCCACCCCACACTTCTAATCCCCCTTACCCTACTTGGCTCTCCAAAGTAACTATTCTGTTGGCTTCATGGAGGCTGGGATCTTCCTCTGCTTTGTTTCCTGGGATAACCCCAATGCCTAAAACAGTGTCTGGCCCACGGTTGGCTCTCAATAAATATTTGATTCAATGGATCACAAGGCTCAATATGGCAAAATGTAATAAAGATATTAACAGGTCAATTTATCTACAGATTTATCCTAAGTTTATCTAGAAATGAAACACAATCCCAACACAAATTTCTATGGGATATCATCCGAAACTTGACCCGATATTTCTAAAGGGCACTTCTAAAAAAATTAAAACATGGTATCATGCAAGAATAACGGGAGAACGCTTGCCCTCTACAATATTAAAAATGTGTTCATGCGATACATTAATTAAAATAGTGGGTTCTGGTCCTAGAATAGGCAGATTAAAACAGAAGAGACCACACATGGCCCCAGTAAATAAATATAAGACTTAAGCAGACGATGATGATGGCATTTGGAAAACAGGCAGCAAAGGGTAGGTACACCATAAATGGTGGTTTGATCGTTGGTTGGCCATTTTATGCCTGAAGTATACAGGCTATGCAGAAATACAGAGGTAGTATTACCTGCTGGGGAAGTTGCTGGAAGAGTCCTAGGGGCTTGCCTCTCGGGAGCAGGCCTGGGAGACATGGTGAGGGATGAAGAGGGGAAGTGCTGGGTTTATCATAAGCCTTCTATTACCTATACTTTTTAACCTACATATGGATATATTACTTTGACGAAAATTCAAGTTATTTTTAAAAAAGCACTAAGCACGTCCCTCTTTAACCTATCAAATTGACAAAGATTTAAAACCCGAAGATTCGCCGGTGTGAAAAAGGCACACTCACGCACTGCTGGGTCTTTCTGGAAAGGTGATTTTGTCGGGAAATATTAAAAGCCTAAAAAAACCACGCAGACCCTTGGAGCCAACAACTCCACTTCTAGAAATTTATCCTGAAGTGACACCAAGGAATACAGCCAGAACGTTTGCTTCAACGTTCTTTAAAACTGAAAAACAAAAATGAAAACCACCAAAATGTCCAACAGGGAACTGTTTATATAAATTATGATAAATTCATATGAAGCAATGCTATGCAGGTGTCAAACCATGGGATGGAAATAGATCCATTACTCTGGAAAGGCGTTCGTGATATATACAGTGATTAACCAGGGTATGTGCAGTAAGCATAAAAATTATTACATTTTTATCAAGTGAATAAGACTTACGAGTTCATGTGTATAAAGAGATAAATACAAACCATTCCCTCTCTGCAACAATGTATGGGAACCCCAGTTCCAGAAAACGTGCTGAGTGGGTGGTGAGACTTTTATTTTCTTATTTTTACTCTTCTTTTTTAAATCCTATTTTTATTCTTGCTAAAGCCTTTTTGCAGGGGTTTTCTAGGACTCTTTCATGAAAGAGGAGACAGGAAATGCTGAAGGTGAAGTCCGTCGGATAGAAGATGGGGGTCCACACGGGCTCCTCTGCCATGGAGCCCCACGCTGAGTGGCCTGACGGGGCAGGGTTAAGCTTGCCAGAATCCAACCTTACTCAGGGCCCAGCCAGCAGCCGGGATGCCCAAACCACACCGGCGAGGACCCCCTTTCCAGCAGATGGGGGTGAGGGGCAGGACAGAGGTCACATGTGGGGAGGCCACGGCTGCCTGCAGCTCTGCACAGCCCTGGCCTGTGGTCTCGGCAGTTACCAGACCCCTCGCCTTCCAGGAGGGAAACTGTTTTGTTGCCAATAAAACTCTGGGTTGCAAATTCTTCCAGCCCTGAAGCGAGATGCAGGTCACATACTGTGTGGTTGGTGTGAGACTTTGATTTTTGAGTTCTGGATTAGTCTCCATACTCTCAAGGAACAGATTTCATACAAAAATCTGCCTGTTCTTGAATGTTCTAATATCTGGCCACCCTGGGCCCCCATCCCTTCCTGCTAGGGTAGCTTGTGTCCTGAATTTGCGGTTCCCTTCCAAAGGGGGAAGGTTCCCAGCCTCCCAGACCCCGTGAGTCCTGAGTGGGGGCTGCCCTCTCCCGTCTGGACTGCCTCCTGCTCTTCGCTCACTTTACCTCTTCCCTCCCACCATCACCTGTGGGAACCAGTGTCCCCAACCCTGGGTCCTCAGCCCCCCTATGATCCTGCCCCTCTGGGACATGGGCGTTTTCATCCCAGAAAATCCCTCTCAGTCTGCCCCCTACTCAGAGCCAGGTGGTTTGGGGAGTCAGATCTGGGGGAGCCCTCTGGTCCCACCCTTGCTGCTCAAACCCTACAAGGGGGACCAGGACCGAGAGGCCACGACCCCATCAGCACCGCAGCCGGCTGTGGGTTCAAGAAGGGGACAGAGAGCAGAAAGACTGATCCTGGTCCTTGGGGACTCTGATTGCAGCAGAAGAGACTCACCTGGCAGAGGTCTGGTGCAGGAAATCTGCACCTAGGAGCCAGCGTGGTGGGCTGAGTTCGCCGGGGGGGTTTCGTGGGAGACCCCGTGAGGAATTGAGGGGGCAGGCGCCGGCAGAGAGAAAGGCAGTGAGCCCTCAGCTGGTCCCACAGGGCGCTCTGGGGCTGGGAGGACACAATGAGTGACGTAACCTTGGGAAAGGAGCACCCCCCCCTGCCCCCGCCGCCGCCGGCCAAAGGCCATTCTTGTTGGGGGGGTACTTCTGGGAGCAGCAGCATTAGTTTCCCAGCAGCCCCACCATGGTCAGGCTGGGCGAGAAGTCTGCCCCCCGAGAAAGGCCCAGCGGTGTCTCCCACTCTCTCTCCCAAAAGGCCTCACAGGAAAGGGCCAGACGCTCAAGACAGGAGAGCGCACTGAAAATTCAGTCACATCCCTGGCATTTATTTGAAACAGAACATTAATTCTGACTGTCATTAGAGTCCATTTCAATTCTGTAATAACATAAAAAGTTAAGAGTCTAATTTATTCATACAAATCTTGTTAGCATCCAATTTCCACATAATGTAACATATTCCTTAAAAAGCTGACAAAGCAGGAGAAATTAAAAACGTTAAAAAAAAAAAAAAAAGACATCCACGGGCGCTCCTGGCCACAGAGCCATAGGTGAGGAGGGGGAGAGCGGGGTGGCCCTAGAAAGGGCTGGAAGCTAGTAATTAGACTCAGCGAGGCTGGGGAGGCAGGCTGCTCCACCTTGAAGGAACTGTGTCCATCCACCCACCCACGGGCTGCCGGGCATTCCCTCCCCCACCTCCCCAGCCACCCCGCCTCCTCCCCGCTGGCCCAGGGCGCCTGCCCCTGTCCTGGGGCTCCCCAGACAGCTCCCTAGCACTTTCCTCAGCAAATCCATCCTTGAGAGCCTGTAACTCCTCTTAATTACACGTCTGCGGTGTTTGCATTAGATAGCTGTCACCCTGTAATTTACCCGTACACGGGTTTTAATTGTACATTCATCTTTCCTACACGCCACTCCTCTGCTAGAATCTGTAACGGCAGCACTTTGGGCCATTTTGTTTATTCCCTAACCGAAAACAGCTGATGAATGTACTTGCACGGAGTGTCCCTCCCCTTCTTTTCCAGGATTACCTGCTGTGTGCTGGGGCTGGGGGGGCGGGAGGATCCCGACACCCCGCAGGCTGCCTTGAAACACACTATCGGACTGTTTCGTGGCCAACATCAATTTCAGAGGAAAGGTCACAAGCAAACAAGCAATCTTCCAATCACCTGCCATGGGCTCCCTGGGCGCCCCTGCTCACATCCTTTCTCTCCAGCTCCAGGCTGATGGGTGCTGGAAGGGTGCCTGGGGACCGGGTCTCCTAAGAGCCGCCGCCGGAGGGGCAACGTGTGAACCTAAGGAATCCACCAGCATGGAGGTTCCAAGGTCACTTGGAGAACCACTGAAGGAGCACTATAAATTACAAAGCCCTGGCTGGCTGCCAGGGCCCCAGGAAGCTACATTTAGCATATCATTCTCTCAGCAGCAGGAGGAAGGCTTAGCTCCCTTTCCGAAGGAATTTGAATGGAATTTGTTACAAGAACATTGTGATTGAAATATCACCAATTGGCTCTTCGTGACAACTCAGCAATAGATTGCGGATTGCGATGGGAGTGTGTGTGTGTGTGTGTGTGTGTGTGTGTGTGTGTGTGTGTGTGTTGGGGGGTTAGCTGTTGTGTTCTCCAGCTGGCCGAGGTCCATACAATATTTATGAAATCCAGATGAAGCCCTCCGCTAGCAATGAGCTGATATCATAACACAGATTTCAAAAACGTCTTGACATTTGCCCAAGATCAAATTTCCCCCTACGAAAACCCACGAGGCTCTGAGCTGACTGCTGTCTGGGCACCATGCACCCCCTCCCCCCAGCAACCCGCTTCCTTGGGAGTCCGGGTAATTAACACCGGGCTGGGAGGCACTGGGGGGTCTGGGGGATGTGCAGAGGAACCCAAGTCCACTTTTCCTTTGTGGAAAACGTGAGCTGTGGTTTTTGGTAGTGAAAGACTGGAGTTTCGGCAATTTTTACAGTTAAGCACTTTCCAACAAGCAAAACAGAGCTCGGCGATCCCCTTATTGACAAGGCTCTGACATGTATTTGGACCAAGAGAGATATGCGGTGATCCTCCATCACACATCAGCCCAGGAAACAAAAACGACAGCAGGAGATGGATTTCCTTGGGGCCACAGATCTCATTCAGGTGCAACCTTCGACTGCTTTTAGGAGACCCCGGTGGGAAGGACGTCACCGGCTTTCCCAGAGCCTGGGTTACAAGTTCTTTCCAAATTGGTCCCTAAGGGCACCTTCCACCCCAGAGGATTGCTACCCGTGGCTTTTGGAGACAAAGGCTCCCCACGTACCAGAAGCCAGAGTGGTGAAATATTGCACGGGAATTATCGCCCGCATTCCAGGCCTGAAGTCCCCGGAGATTGTTTACGAGGAGAAGGCGAGGGCGATTTAGTTCGTTTTTGATAAACACTTCATATCGCACATCCTAAGAGAAGTGGACTACTTGTCAAGCATGCATCTTTATGAGCTGTCCGCCTATAAACCTTGCACGAAAGGTCCGTGCTTAATGTTAGTTTGGCAGTAAATTGGCGCGATGCACAGGTCTGCTGCATCAAATTAGCATCGACCCATAAAACGCTACTGAATGATTCTTCAAATCTGCCAAGTCTTCAAATCAATTTTGGAGAAAGCGTCAAGGGTTTGTTTTGTTTTTTTTTTTTTTTAACTTTGACAAACCTTTCATATTAGTTATCACAGAAGAGCATAAACCTTTCTAATCTGTCTTTCCACCAAAAAAACAACAATAAAAAAAAGGTGTTGTTTTTCCCAAACTGCTTTTAGCTCTTCTATTTGCACACCACCTCCACACCGCATAAACTGTGTGTGTGTGTGTGTGTGTGTGTGTGTGTGTGTCACGGATTCTTTGTTGCCCTAATTTTAAAGCCAATGGTATGTGGTTCCCACCATCCGTGCCCCGTGATCCTGCAGTCTGGAGAGAATTTCTACAGACACCGGGAGAAAGTTCTCGCTCTTGGCCTTTGACAGGCAGTCCCCAGCTCACCTCCTCCAGGAAGCCTTCCATAACTCACCAATGAACTCTGATCATTGCTCTGTGCCCTTTCGTATTGGGTAAACGAGACTATGTTCTCGTGGGGGCTCAGTGCACTTCCTCCCCTGAGAACTCCCTTCCCTGCCGACCCTCAGGGGTGGGGCTCACACTGAGTGATCCATCCGGTGTCATCTCTCCCCTCCGCACATTTGAGGACCAGCCCAAGCCTCCCTCCTGCAGATGATCCAGCCAGAATCCCTTGTTCTCACTCTTCAACCTCAAATGATGGAGACATAAATTAGGGTACACTCGCACAATGGCATCCCCCTCGGTCACAAGAACAAACAAAGGATGTGGGTGAATGTCACACACAGGGTGGTAAGCCAGACTCCAAAGGGTACAAACTTTGCGTCCCACTGACATCAAGTTCTAAACCAAGGAGAACCAATCAGAGCCATTCCCAGGGAGGAGAGCAGTGAGCCTTGGGAGAGGGGAAGGGCCTGGAAGGGGACCCCGGGACCCCACAGGGACACGTTCCCAGTCCTGCTCCGGGGGCTGGCACGTAGGTGTGTTGGCCTTGTGGGATTTCACGACGCGGTGTGCACAATCTCGGTGTGCATACTGTGCTTGGAATAAAAAGTTTTCAAATGGACTGAATGCGGGATAGGGAAGTGGAGTGGCTGGGAGCCCAGCTAGAAAGGGCGAGACTTGAGGGGGCCAAAGCCAGTGGGACATGACCCCTAAGCCTCTGTCACATTACCAGGCAAGGCCCTGATCAGTATGCTTCCTTGCACCTGAGATAGAGCAGCCACCGGGAATAATAAGAATAATAATATGGCCAATAATATGACATGGATTCTACCATCGTCCCCATTTTACAGATGAGGAAAGTGAGCCTCTAGTCCACAGGGCAACCAAGTAGTGAAGCCGGGGTCTGAACCCAGGAGGTCTGATCCCAGCTGCTGGCTTCATTCAGAACCCGGGGCTGGCTGCATGGGGCAGGCAGAGGGGTGGAGCTGGTGGCCATCCATGGCTGTCCCTTGACCCTTGGATTCACGGCAGAGGGACTGAGAAGAGGTAAATAAGAAGCCTGGATCGTGCCTTCACAAGGATGAATGGACATTAAATTACATGTGCAGACGAGAACAACCCTCGGGAAGGGAGATAACATCGGGGGACAGAGACGCCCAAAATCTGAACAGGAGAAGGCAGGACAGACCCCACCCGGGTCAGCCACACCTGCAGGACGTCCGGGAGAGGCACATGTGTGGCCGCGTGTGGGACGGCAACGAGCCAGGGGCCGCCGACCGCAGGCAGCGTTGGCACCCGGAGGGCCACGACGCAGCAAGGGACAGCCAGGGGAGCTCACCACGCATCACCAGGTCCCAGGGCCACCCCGCTCTCGGTACCCGGCGCCGGCCTCGGCCTGAAGGGGTTGGAATCAGACACGGGAAAGCAGAGGGAGCCGTCAAGAAAAGCTCCTTGGACGTAGCATTCAAATCGGACCCCGACGCATATAAGGGAAGGGGTTAAAAGAATATCCCTGGTGAAGGAGAAGGAGCCAAACCAGGCTGGCTGCACCCCCCTCCAGCTCAACCAGTAGAGACGCAGTACCTGCTTCGAGCACTGGCTCCAACATTGTAGACAGATGGCTTGCATGATGCTGTGACTTGACCAGTGTAGACAGGCTGCCTGAATTGCGTGCTGAGCCCGCATCACAAACTGGGCTCAGCTGATGTAGACGGACTGCCCTGCACAGCGGGCTCACCCCCGTCAGCTCTGGGAGCCAGGACCCGATGGACAGGGTCCATGTCCTCGGGGGATGAGCTGGAGACCCAGGCACGGGGACCGCGCCCAAAGCCACAGAGAAAGGCTCTGAACCCTGTACAAAGTCCCACAGTGGGGCTGGCCGGGACTGAATGGAAAGTCCCTGGGCTCCCACCCTAGACGCGACGGATATAGACAGACCCCCTGCATTGGGCACAGGCTCAGCTGGTGTAGACAGACTGCCTGCGTCACACACTGGCTCCAGCGGTGTAGACAGACTGGAAAGTTGAGCTCACTCTGCCCACCAGTAGCCATCACCAAGTCCCTTGTCCTGAGCTCGTCGCGGCCCAGACGGCCAGAGCGAGCACTGTTTGCACCAGCACTGAGACCTGCCCGTATGCTCGCTGGGCCTCCCCTGGGCCTGGCAGGCGGCTGACACACAGAAGGCCGCAGTCAGTCTTTGCTGGGTGCCGGGCACACTCCCGTCAGGAGGGCAGACAGCAAAGGCCCCCTAGGCTCAGGGCTGGAGGGTCTCCATGCTCACAGGCTTGGGCAGATGGGTCCCGTCCAGGGAGATGAGTCAGCCCCCAAGAAGAGGCAGCCTTGAGCGGGGGGATGACTAGTCTGCCAAGCGTGAGTCAGTCTGGACCAGGGGCTGCTGGCAAAGGGCTCTCCCGTGTCACCTTCCCATGGTGAGCACCCATGCGGTGGTCTGCGGGGGTGAGGCAGCCCCCGGGGTACCAAGGAGGGACAGTGGGGTGAGGCCACCCTCCAGGCAAAGGGTCCGAGTGCTGGACGAATCAGCTCCCGAAATACCTGGGGCCAGAGGAGTAATCTCTACCTCCGAGTATCCTCTCCTTGGCTCTCATCCCTCCTGTCCCCGGGTCTGGCCCAGCCGGGAAGGAGCTGGCTCAGCCCCAGGCAGAGCGAGGACAAGGTGACAGCGACCTGGGCTGTTGCTTGCAGCTCAGCGGCTGCTCGGCTCAGGGCCCACAGCCAGCAGCGTGGGCACAACGGGAAGCGGGGTGACTCACAGAGGCGCTCCCCCCCACCCCAGCTCTGCAAGACAGAGCTGGGTGGGCCAAGCGGATTATGGGGATGCCAAGGTGAGCTGCAGCCAGCCACGGGAAGGGAAGAGAACTCGCTGACATCCGAGGGAGCTGGGGAGCTGTGAGGCCGGGGCAGAGCCCCCAGCAGAGGGCAGGAGCTGGTCCGGATGGGCTCCCACGGGGAAGAGGGGAGGGGAGAGGGCAGGAGTGAGGAAGGGCACCAGAGGGGAGGCCTTTCCAGTTTCGGCCAGCTGCCAGGTCAGGTACAAGTGGGTGGCTGGAAAAGGACCTACCAGGGCTCCACGAAGCTAAGCGGGTGACACCCAGGCCAGGGCTGCCGATGGCCAGCAGCCCTGCGGGGTATCAATTCCAGAGGAGAGTGGGCGCGAGAGCAACCTGTCCTCACGGGAGAGAATGGGGCACCAGACTGTCGCTTACTGAGTCTCACTCCCTGCTGAGGGGAAAGGCAGCAGAAGGCCCAAGAGCTTAGAGGAAAGCTAGAAGGTGGGCCATGTGGGCAGGGGCACCGAGGCAGCTGCCTGAGCCCTGGTCCTGGAGGACATGACCCGACCACAGGGAACAGGAGCCTGGAATTCTTGATCTGGGGGTGGGGGTGGGGAGGTTCCTCAGGGAACGGATAGCTCCCAGTGGTGATCCAGAAGTCGGGGTCCCAACGGCCTTCCCCACCTCCCCACTCACACTCAGCACTAGGCCCCTGCAGAACTCCAGGAGATTCCCATCCACCTGCTCCCCTTTAGGACCTTCCAGTCATCCCAGTAATTTCAGCAGGATTACTGCAGCTCCCTCCTCACTGGGCTCCCTCCTCTGCAGCAGCTGCTAGGGTCAAGGCCTAAGCCTCTTCCTGGCCTTCAAGGCCCTACATGGCCAGGGCCCTGGCTGGGTCTCCACTTGCACCAACCCCTCCACTCTCCCGGCCATGGCCACGTGGGCCTTCCCCTCAGCTCCCTCTCACGCATGCGCACACTCTGCCAGGCAAGCTCTCTCCCGCCCCCTGGCCACGCCCCTCCTTGCTTCTTGGCTCCAGGTTTCTTCCTTCAGACCTCAGCTTGAAGCATCACCTCCTCCGGGAGGTCCTCCTGACCCTCGGTCCAGGGCAGGTTACTCTACGA
>CM052803.1:13739033-13828838 GCA_028533885.1 Nasua narica | reverse complement strand
TGCCTCTCTGCCTGCTTGTGATCTCTCTCTCTCTCTCTCTCTGTCAAATAAATAAAATCTTAAAAAAAAAAAAGATTTTATTTATTTATTTGACAGAGAGAGAGAGAGAGATCGCAAGTAAGCAGAGAGGGAGAGAAGCAGGCTTCCCGCTGAGCGGGGAGCCCAATGCGGGGCTCGATCCCAGGACCCTGGGATCATGACCTGAGCCACCCAGGTGCCCCTCTTTTTAAGGTTTCTTAAAAAGGTTTTTAGGGTTTCTTTTTTTTTTTAAGATTTTATTTATTTGACAGAGAGAAACACACCGAGAGAGGGAACACAAGCAGAGGGAATGGGAGAGAGAGAAGCAGGCTTCCCGCCAAGCAGGGAGCCTGATGTGGGGCTCGATCCCAGGGTCCTGGAGATCATGACCTGAGCTGAAGGCAGATGCTCAACAACCGAGCCACCCAGGCGCCCCGGTTTTTAGGGTTTCTTATCTTGCTCTCATTCTCATTTTTTTACGTTGAATGTTGAGGCCATTTATTATTTTTTTTCTTTAAGAATAAAACACTTAAGGCAATAAAATTTCCTCTGAGTACAGTTCTGGCCACATTCCATAAGTTTTGGTGTGCATAAGTTGTCACCATCATAATTTTTCATAGCCGAAAATTGCTATTTTTATCTCCTCTTTGAGTATTTCATAGCTTCTAAGTTTCCCTCCTGTTATTAATTTCTAGTTAAGTAGTATTGCATCCCGTACATTTTATCAAAACTACCATATTTTTTCATGAAATCGGAATGATCTTGATTGTAACGCATATCCTTATTTTCCGTACCATGAAGAAAGAAAAAAAAATATTCACCCCTGCTTAAATTCTAACATCCCGTCAATCATAAGATGTATCTTGGTTTCAGAGATGATGTGAAAAAAGTACATCTTAGAATGTCTGAAAGGTGGAATTTGTCATTCATTTTTCTTTTTTTTCCTTTTTAAAGGAGGCTTCACGCCCAGCGTGAGGCCCACCTCAGGGCTTGAACTTACCACCCTGAGATCAAGAGTCAGACGCCGACTGAGCCCCCCAGGCACCCCTGATTTGTCATAAATTTAAACGCACTGTGGTTTGAGAATGTGACCTATATTGTACCAGTTCCTTGCAATGGAGTTTAACCCGGTATGTGGTCAGTTTTTTGTAAATGTTTTACAGATATTTGAAAATAATGTATCTTCCCGATCTGCTGGCTATAGGAATACACACACACACACACACACACACACATATGTATTTCTGTACATTCCATATATATACACATTCACACTCATGCATATATAAATTCAATCTTGAAACAGTGCTTTTCGAATTCTCTGTATCCTTGCCGGTTTTTTCTTGTCATTCGATCTTTTGCATTTCTAAATGAGACCTGTTTTAAAATCTTCCACCCTGGTGGTAGATTTGTTCATTTTCCTCGTGATTACGGCTTTTTGCTTTACAGTTGATCCTTGAGCCGAGTGGGAGCTGGGGCACCCGTCCCCGTGTGGTCAAATATTGGACTTATATTTACGTACGATACGATTACGTACGATAATAACATAAATAGTCGATAGACATATTTTGTACATGTCTTATGTACTGTATTCTCTCAAGGGTCCCTAACTTTTCCCCACTGTTTTTGCTATTTCTAGGCTGTGTGGTTCATCCGTGAGTTTTTTCAAATTGTCACAAATCTCTAAAAATTTTCTAATATACTATTCGCAGAATTTGCCTAGTTTAAACCCATGTTGTTCACGAGTCAGCTGTATTTTGAGGTGCTTTTGTTAGATGCCTACAAGTTCCTAACCGTTATGTCTTCTTTTTTAAAGATTTTTTTATTTATTCATTTAACAGAGATAGAACACAAGCAGGCAGAGAGGCAGGCAGAGGCAGAGAGAGAGGAGCAGGCTCCCTGCTGAGCAAGGAGCCCGATGCGGGACTCGATCCCAGGACACTGGGATCATGACCCGAGCCGAAGGCAGCTGCTCAACCAGCTGAGCCACCCAGGCATCCCCTCGTCTTCTTTTTTAGACTGTCCTTTTCCTCCTTATGTTGAGCCACTCCTTACCCCTCCCCTTCACCAATTCCTTTTGGCCTTGAATTCAGCTTCATCTGAGAGGAACATCACCGTGTCAGCTTTCCTTGCGTTAGGATTTCCTGGCATTCCACTTAACATGGACTTATTTCTGTTGCTTTTGAAAGGCTTTTCCATCAAGGTTGATGGCCTTCATCCGGCTGGCGGTAGGCTCTCTGTGTGTTTCTGAAGGCAGCAGAGAACACAGGGAAAGGCACAGGCTCTGGGGAACCCACATGCCTGGGTCCGAATTCTGGCTTCGCTCGTCCAGAATTCCTTGACCTCCCAGGGCCTTAGTTATCCCATTTATAAAATGTGATCATAACAGTACCTTGCTCATGGGCTTGTTTTGAGCATTCAATATGAAAATACACGGAAGATGCATAGATCGTGGCTTGACATAGAGTGAGCATTGCTAAATGTTAGATGAGCTTAATCCCTAACCGTTTATTGTCATCACTGATATTTTGGATTTCTTTTTCAAAAAAGATTTTATTTATTTGAGAGAGAGAGAGAGAGAGAGCAGGGGGAGGGGGTAGAGGGGGAGAGAGAGGGACCAGCAAACACCCCGTTGAGCACAGAGTTGGACCCAGGGCTCGATCCCAGGATCCTGAGATCACCTGAGCCGAAGTCAGGTGCTAGACCAACTCAGCCACCCAGGTGCCTCCTTGGATTTATTTCTATCACCTTATTTGTGACTTCTGTTTACTATTCTCCTCGCTTGTGCTCAGTCTAATCAATGACATTTTCTTTTTTTCCTCTGTTGATTTGAAAACGGTGGATTTTTTTTTTCCTATCCTTTGAGTACCCTTAAAATGTTAACATACGTATTTATAAACTTTTAGCATGTCCAAAGTTATCATCTCGGTCACCCTTCAAAACAATCACGAATCTTCGCACATGGGGACTGCACGGTCTCTCCCTCCATCTTCTCTCTCGTTAGAGTTGAGGATTTTTTTCGACCTTAATACAAAACTGGTATTACCAATATGTAGAGTCAATGGTTAATTCAATTTGCTAACAAATTTTTTATCAACGCTTGTGTTTTTTTAAATCCTGCTCATTTCTCTCTGGGTCTTGGGGCGCCTGGGTGGCTCAGTGGGTTGAGGCCTCTGCCTTCGGCTCAGGTCATGATCCCAGGGTCCTGGGATCAAGCCCTGCATCGGTCTCTCTGCTCAGCAGGGAGCCTGCTTCCCCCTCTTTCTCAGCCTGCCTCTCTGCCTACTTGTGCTCTTTTCTGTCAAATAAATAAATAAAGTCTTTAAAAAAAGAAATGTATCCTTTTGTTGTTTTTTTCATTAAAAGATACAAGTTTTTTCATTTTTCTTGTTTTTCATTAAAAATAGAATGACTCCTACTTACCTATAGTACTTGGAAAAAATGTATACTTCACTGTGCGGTTCAGACCCCTGGTGGGTGATCTGTCTTTTCTTTCTGGTAAACTTTAGGATTTTTCTTTTTGTTTTTTATTGTGAAGTTTTACCAAGATGGGTGATTTTTTTTTAACTTTATCCTGCTTAGCACTGTATATATACTTTCTGTATAAGAAAATCATGTGTTTTTTCAATTCCAGAATGTTCTTAGCCGTATCTCTTCAGTTTATTGCTTTTCCTACCAGTACCCCATTCTCTTCTTTGGAAACTCTGTTTTCATTCAGTGAATGGGGTGATCTTTCCAACAATTGCATAGGATTCCAGACTTTGGAAGGACAAAAAAATTTTTTTTTAAGATTTTATTTATTTGAGGGAGAGAGAGGAGAGCACAGAGGGAGAAATAGACTCCCCCCTGAGCAGAGAGCCCAATGAGGGGCTCGATCGCCGGACCCTGAGATCATGATCCCAGTTGAAGGCAGATGCTTAACCAACTGAGCCACCTAGGCACCCCAAGATGGACCAAAACTTAATTAAACTTTCAGCCACTGATGGGAATTTATATTTTTCCACCTTTCTTTTCTATTAAAACCAGTGCTGTAGCCAACATTTTAATCTTTCTCTTTTCTTAAATTCTATTTTTATTGCATTCTGTTAGATAGTGACTTCTATTGAGTTTTTTCCTGCAGTGTAATATAAGTCCATTTTTCTAAATATTCTATGATTGAGAAAACTGTATTCTGTTTACTGAGTGCGGAGGTTTAGAGGGAGTGCCAGAGTTTTATTAGTGAAATCTTTAATATTCTTAGTGAAATTTGCTTGCATAATTTGTTCATTTAAAAAAGGTTAAAAACCTTTATGACGGGATTTGTTACGTCTTCTTTTGCCCTAATCCTTTGCTTTATAGATTCTGAAGCTATTTTGGGAGATGTATCAATGCCTGTCTGGAGAGGTCACCCCACGGGGTTGACCCCCCCATTGTCCCCCTGAAGCCTTCTTTTTTTTTAAAAAGTTTATTTATTTATTAGAGAGGGAAGAGGGGCAGAGGAGAGAATCTGCAGCAGACTCCCCGCTGAGCGGGGAGCCTGCCCCAGGGCTTAATCTCCTGACCCTGAGATCATGATCTGAGCTGAAACCAAGAAGTCGGATGCTTAACCCGCTGAACCGCCCAGGCACCCCTCTCCTGAAGCTTTCCTGAACCTCCTTCGTGGGTGCTCATGTCCTGCCAGGCGCCCTGACCTCCCAGCGGCTGCCCAGTCACCCGCCCTGTGCCCCCTGCTCTGGGTTTGCAGGAATTCCCCGTGGCACCTTCCCTGCTCGACCCTGCGCAGCTTTTCCCCATGAATACAGGCTCCGCGCCCCCACCCCGTTTTCATATGGATTGGATCCTTTCAAAGGAAATTGGGTGGGAAAGAGATTAGGCTGCCTGCTGCCACCCTTTGCACCGAAGTCCCTTTCCTCTTGACGGGCGGCTTTCCAAGCGCAAAAGTTGTTTCCTTCACTCAGCTTGACCTCCTTGCTGAGCTCCAGCCTACCCGCGTGTCCAGGTGAACGCTGTCCACGTATGGATGCGTTCGTGGCAGGAAGGAAGGGTTCCAGCACCCCTGGCTGCAGCTTGGGGACACAGACGCTGTGTGGGGCTGACAGCCTGGGCTTGATTCCAGGAGAGGCTTCTCCACTTCCCGGCTTGTTAACAAGGCCTGGGAACTCGTTCTGCTGATGGGATGTTAAGGCATGCCAGCAGCGGCAGCCGCAGAGCTGAATTCCTCTGGCGGGCCCAGCACTTGGTTGAGTACGGTCCTGCGTGACCTCACCTTGTTCTTACAGCAAAGCCCAGAGAACCACTAATGCGGAGGAACCCAAGGTTAAAGCCTGTGTGTGTGGTCTCCCAGCCAGCCAGGGGTCGGGTGGGATTTTCACCTGGGTCCTCCGTTCCTGGCCACCTGGTGAATTTCAGCTGGGTTAGAGCTCAGTACCAATCCGCCCTGCTTGCTTTCCCAAAGGGAGGATCCATGGAGCTCTTTGCCATGACTGGACCATCAGGGGAGAGGCAATGTCCCTGCCCAGCCACACTGCCCTGCAGCCCCACTCCTACCCCAGCCTCGAGTGGGACTCCTGCTCCCTTGGCCAGTTGTTTACTCACACTACTCCGGCAGCCTATGGGGGAGGGAGGGAGAATGGACAGGCGGCCGGCTGCCTTTCCCTCCCCAGATCTCTTCACCACCAGCCAGAGCAGGTATTTTTTTTAAGGTTTTATTTATTTATTTGACAGAGAGAGAGAAAGAGAGATCACAAGTAAGCAGAGAGAAGGGGGGAAGCAGACTCCCTGCTGAGCAGAGAGCCCGATGTGGGGCTCGATCCCAGGACCCCGAGACCATGACCCAAGCCAAAGGCAGAAGCTTTAACCCACTGAGCCACCCAGGCACGTCCAGAGTAGGTGTTTTAAACAAGAAAATTGCATCCATCTCGTGGGAGAGGTTCATGCACCCGTTACTAGACCTTTGCTTGGGGGTGCCCCCATCCCCTACCTGCCCCTCCTCCAGCCCCTACCTCCCACATCTGAGGCACAGGTGCCTTCCTTTGCCCAGACCAGGGCTGTGCACCACGGGGCTTTGCTTCGGGACCGTTTGCAGCCCTGGGAACCCCTGTGAGGGTGGGATGTAGGAGCCGGCACACGGTGGGCACAGTGCTCAATGAGGGAGGTGCAGTGAAGGGATAAGGGGAAGGCGGGAGAGCCAGTGAAGGCGGGAGAGCCAGTGAAGGCAGGGGGAAGGGAAGGAGGTAATAAGGTGGGGGAGGATGCTCTTGAGCTGAGCTCCAGGCTCTGCCTATTCCGAAAGCCCGCCCGCCTTTGCTGCATGCTCCCGGAGGGTGCCGGCTCTGAATGCCTGTTTAAGTCACTCCACGAAGCTCAGCTTCTCAATCTGTTTTTTATTTGCAAGGGCCAGATTCATCTTCCTTTTTTAAAAGTCAAGCTTCTGAGAAAGTCATTTAAATTCACAGTGATTCTCCTTTCAAATAGCTTCTTTGAATGGGGTATTTGGAATCATGGATCTCAGGGCCTCTGCCAGGAGAGGCTGAGGGTCACGCAAAGACTCATTGACAGGATGCTCATTGTGGACAAGGACTCAGGGGCCCCCAGGGTAGGGAGGGGTATCTTCCCATAAATGGGGAGGGCGCCAGGGGCCTGCAGGCCATCCGCTGAAGGTCATGTTCCAAGGTGACTGGTGGTTATTGATTCTCCCAGGAAGGAGAGCTGGTGCCGCCACGTCCAAATGTCTGCGTGCATTGAGATTAGAGTTTGCAACACTCGCACCTTGGACTATTCTGGACAGTTAAAAGGCATGAGGTCGATCTGTAGGAACGGCCTGGGAAACACGTCCAAAGTGCAGGTTAAGTGAAAAAGCCAAGTGAGAACAATGCATACACACGTAACATTTATGCCTAGAGGGGCGCCTGGGTGGCTCAGTCGTTAAGTAAGCGTCTGCCTTCGGCTCAGGTCATGATCGCAGGGTCCTGGGATCGAGCCTCACGTCACGCTCCCAGCTCAGCGGAAGAGAGCCTGCTTCTCCCTCTCCCACTCTCCCTGCTTGTGTTTCCTCTCTCACTGTGTCTCTGTCACATAAATAAATAAAATCTTAAAAAAAAAAATTTATGGCTATAAAGCCACCAGGATATATTCACTATTTACATATTTGTAAGTAGAGGCAAGCCTGGAAGTGATGACACCGCATTTCCCCCGGGGTGTTGGTGGACTGGATTGGGGTGGTTTTCCAAGCGATCTTTCCTTGTACTGTTTGAGGTTTTTTTCCCTGTGAGAATGTATTCCTGTGTGTATGTGTGTGATTTAAAGAGATGTGTGGATATGGAGTTGGGGCTCTTCACGATTTACCCCGAGCGTCTGGGATTTTCATTTTTATTTCTTCAAGTGATGGTGTTGAATAGCTTACCCAAAGTTCATTGGACATCCCCAAAGGTTGTTTAATGGTTGATAAAGAAATCACATTTATAGTTTAGGTCAGAGTTCAGCAGACTTTTTTCCTAACCGGCCAGGTAGTAAGTAAATATTTTAAGCTTCATGGGCCAAAAGGTCTCTTGCTGAAACTGCTCGGTTCTGCCACCTTCATGGGAGGCAGCCATGATGATAGGAGGATGATGAACATGGCCGTGTCCCAATAAAACTTTATTTATAGAAACCAGTGGCCAATCGGTTTTCGCCTATGGACTGAAAGTGGCTGGCTCCCCACGGGTTTAATCGAATCTTAAGACACAGATGGGTATGAAAGTAGAGGAAAATGGCCAATGGAAGTATTTTTTAGGAATTTAGTCAGAACTATCATGTCGAAAGCATTGTCTGAGGGGCCACAAAGTTTAGAAAAAATACGTATATGTTGCTTTTCTCAAGTATTGTCCTGCAGCCTCTTCCAGCCAGACCAGGGTGAGGGAGGGGCTTCCAGAACCCAGGAGAAAGGCTCGGATGAGGGCATTTTCTGTGGCTCTGTGGGGAGCAGGCCCTCTGGAAAATGCTCCAACAGTGGTCTGATCCTGTGCCAGTCTGTGAGGTTCCTGATGTTGCACGTGGCTGACCGTCAGTAAGCTTTGGTAATGTGAACAGGGCTCCAAGTGGCCCAGGGGCCCCCCCACCCGGCCCTGAGGAAGTGGTGGACAGGGTCAGACTTGGGGCAAAGGGCCGGCATCGCCAGGTTTGGGGAGAAAGACACTCTTGGCATCCCCGCGGTTAGATGCCGAGAGCCAGGCCTCTCCCAGGTGAGCCTCTGCAGTCCTGGATGGGGTGTCAGAATCCTTCTGCCTCAGCTTTCCCCCGGGGTCAGAGGGCTGAGGTTAAGCACCGTGGGCTGCCAGAGCGGAAGGACTCATCGGCACCCAGCTGCGAAGGCCATTCTCTTTAGACATGTCACTAGAGATGGGACGCTTGTGTGTGTGGCATTGAGCAGTTCGCACCCCATGTGACTTGGAAGGTCAGGGGACCCCTACGGAATGGGTTTCCTCTTGTCCACGCCCCCTGTAGCCTTCCAGGTGGAATGACTCTGTGTGTGCACGCGCATGTGGGGACCTAGCCGTGCAGATGGGCGTGACCAGGAAATCACTAATAGATCAGCACCTGCCCATCCCTCCTCCCTCTGTTCTCTGTATCTATGAGCTTGTTTTAAAAAAAATAGATAGATTCCACACATAGGAGAGATCATATGGTATTTGTCTTTCTCTGATTTATTTCACTCAGCATTATGCCCTTGAGGTCCATCCCTATTGTCATGAATAGCAAGATTTTATTCTTTGTTATGGCTGAATAATATTCCACTATGGGGTGTGTGTGTGTGTGTGTGTGTGTGTATCACATCTTTATCCATTCACCCATCGATGGACACTTAGATCATTTTTGTCTCTTGACTATTATAAAAAATGTTGCTGTGAACGTGGGGTGCAGATATCTTCGCAAGTTAGTGTTTTCATTTTCTTTGGATAAATACCCAGAAGTGGACTTGCTGGATCATAGGGTAGTTCTGGTTTTAATTTTCGGAGGAACCTTCGTACTGTCTTCCACAGTGGCTGCACAGTTTGCATTCCTACCAACAGTATATGAGGGATCCCTTTTCTCCACATCCTTGCCAGCACTTGTTTATTTCTTATCTTTTTGATAATATCCATTCTAATAGGTGTGTGGTGATATCCCATTCTGGTTTTGGTTGGCATCTCCTTGACGATGAATGATGTTGAGCATCTTTTCATGTACTGGTATGTCTTTGGAAAACTGGCTATTGAGATCTCCTCCCCATTTTTAATTGAAATTGTTTGGAGTTTTTTGCTATTGAGTTGTATGAGTTCTTTATGTATTTTGGGCATTAGCCCCCTATCAGATATATGTTTTGAAAATGCTTTCTCCCATTCAGTGGGTTGCCTTTTCATTTTGTTGATGGTTTCCTTTGTTGTGCGGAAACTTTTTACTCAGTGTAATCCCTCTTGTTGGTTTTTACTTTTGGTGTCAGATTCAAAAAATCATTGCCAAGACCAATGTTAAGAAACTTACCACCTATGCTTTTTTCCTAGGAATTTCATGGTTTCAAGTCTTTCATTTGAGACTTCAATCTATGTTGAGTTATTTTTTGTGTATGGTATAAGAAAGTGGTCCAGTTTCATTCTTTTGTATATGGCTGTCCAGTTTTTCCAACACCATTTTTAAAAGATTTTATTTATTTATTATTTATTTGACAGAGAGAGAGAGAGATCACAAGTAGGCAGAGAGGCGGGGGAGGGGGTGCGGTAAGCAGGCCCCCTGCTGAGCAGAGAGCCTGATGCAGGGCTCCATCCCAGGACCCTGAGATCATGACCTGAGCTGAAGGCAGAGGCTTTAACCCACTGAGCCACCAAGCGCCCCTCCCAACACCATTTATTGAAGAGACTGTCTTGTCCCCATTGTATGTTCTTGGGTCCTTTGTCATAAATCAATTGACCATCTGTGTGTGGGTTAGATTCTGGAATCTCCATTGATCTATGTGTCTATTTTTATGCCAGTACCATAATGTTTTAGTTACTATAGTTTGTAATATAGCTTGAAATCAGGGAGCATGATACGTCCAACTTTGTCCTTCTTTCTCAAGATTGCTTTGGCTATTTGGGGTATTTTAATAGCTCAAGACAAATTATAGGATTGTTTGTTTTATTTCTGGGAAAAATGCCATTGGGATTTTTGTAGGGATTGCATTAAATCTGTATATTAGGGGTACCTGGGTGGCTCAGTGGGTTAAAGCCTCTGCGTTTGGCTCAGGTCATGATCTCAGGGTCCTGGGATGGAGCCCCGCATCAGGCTCTCTGCTCAGCGGGGAGCCTGCTTCCCCCTCTCCCTCTGCCTGCCTCTCTGCCTATTTATGATTTCTCTGTCTGTCAAATAAATAAATAAAATCTTTTTTTAAAAATGTATATTACCGTGGCTGGTATGGACATTTTAACATTAATTCTTCCAATCCATGAGCATAGAATATCTTTCAATTTATTTGTGTCGTCTTCAATTTCTTTTCATTTTTGTCTTATAGTTGTGAATATACAAGCCTTTAACCTATTGGTTCAATTTATTCCTAGGTATTTCATTCTTTCTGATGCAGTTGTAAGTGGGATTGTTCTTTTAATTTCTCTTTCTGATAGCTCATTATTAGTGTATAGAAATGCATCAGATTTTTGTGTTTTGATTTTGTATCCTGACACTTCACTGAATTTATTAGCTCTAACTGTTTTTTGATGAAGTCTTCAGGGCTTTCTGTATATAAAACATTGTGCCACTTACAATGAGTGACAGTTTTATTTCTTTCCAATTTGGATGCCTTTCATTTCTTTTTCTTGCCTAATTACTCTGGCTAGGACTTCCAATACTATGTTGAATAAAAGTGGCAAGAGTGGACATCCTCGTCTTGTTCCAAATTTTAGAGGAAAGGCTTTCAGCGTTGCACTGTTGAGTATGACATTAGTTGTGGGTCTGTCATACACAGTCTTTGTTATGCCTACATACATTCCTTATACAGTTGCTTTGTTAAGAGTCTGTTTTAAATCATAAATGGATGTTGAATTTTATCCATTTCTTTTTCTGCATCTATTGAAATGATTATATCATTTTTCTCCTTTGTTTTGTTAATGTGATGTATTACATTAACTGATTTGTGAATGTTGAATCATCCTTGCATCTCTGGAATTAATCCCTCTTGATCATGGTGTATCATCTTTTTAATGTGTGTTGAATTCAGTTTGCTAATACTTTGCTCAGGATTTTTGCATCTGTGTTCATCAAGGATATTGGTCTGTAATTTTCTTTTCTTGTGCCATTCTTGTCCATTTTGGTATCAGAGTATTGCTGGCCTTGTAAAAAGGGTTTGAATTACCCCTTACTCTTCTACTTTTGGAAGAGTTTAACAAGGATTAATATTAATTCTTCTTTGAATGTTTGGTAGAATTCACCAGGGAAGGCATCTGGTTGTGGACTTTCATTTGTTGTGAAGTTTTCCCTTACTAATTGAATCTCCTTACTAGTAATCAGTCTGCTCAGATTTTCTATTTTGTCATGATTCAGTCTGGGTAGCTTTATGTTTCTAGGAATTTACCCATTTCTTCTAGGTCATCAAATTTGTTAACATGTAAGTGTTCATAGTGGTGTCTTAAGATCCTTTTATTTCTGTGATATCAGTTGTAGCATCTCCTCTTTCATTTCTGATTTTATTTATTTAAGTCCTCTTTATTTTGTATTTTTTTCTCTTTATTTTTCTCTTGGTGAGTCTTGCTGAAGGTCTGTCAATTTATTTTTGCTTTATCCTCAAAGAACTGACTCTTAGTTTTGTTGATCTTATCCATTGTCTTTTTAGTGTCTTATTTATTTCTGCTGGAATCTTTGTTATTTCCTTTCTTCTACTAACTCTGGGTTTCACTTTTTTTCTTTTTCTAGTTCCTTGAGGTATAAGAGTAGGTTATTTATTTGAGACTTTTCTTGTTTCTTGAGGTAGGCATTTATTGCAATCAACTGCTCTCTTACACCTGCTTTTGCTGCTTTCCATTTATTTTGGCATGTTATATTTCCGTTTTCATTTATCTCAGAGTATTTTTTAAAATTTCTCTTTTTGTTTCTTCTTTGACACACTGGTTGTTCAGTGGCATATTGTTTAATCTCCACATATTTGTTAATTTTCCAGTTTTAGTCATGTATTTTCTAGTTTCCTACGATTGTGGTCAGAAAAGATGTGTGATATGATTTGAGTCCTCTAAAATGTATTAAGACTTGTTTTCTGACATAACACATGATCTGCCCTGGAAAATGTTCCATGTGTGTTTGGGAAGAATGTCTATTCTGTTGCTTTTAGGTGGAATGGTCTATAAACATCTAAGTCTATCTGGTTTGATATGTCACTTAAGGCTGATGTTTCCTTATTGACTTCCTGTCTGGAAAACCTAATCCATTTATGTAAGTAGGGTATTAAAATCCCCTACTGGGGCGCCTGGGTGGCTCAGTGGGTTAGAGCCTCTGCCTTCAGCTCAGGTCATGATCCCAGGGTTCTCGGATCGAGCCCCGCATCGGGCTGTCTGCTCAGCAGGGAGCCTGCCTCCCCCTCTGTCTCTGCCTGCCTCTCTGCCTACTTGTGATCTCTCTCTCTCTCTCTGTCAAATAAATAAATAAAATCTTTAAAAAAAAAAAATCCCCTACTATTATTGCATTGCTCTTGATTTCGCCCTTTAGGTCTGTTATTATTGGCTTTATATATTTAGGTTCTTCCGTGTTGGGTGCGTAAATATTTACAAATGTTATATCTTCTTATTGGATAGACCTCTTTATCATTATGTAATGCCCTTCTTTCTCTTACTACTGCTTTTATTTTAACGTATGTTTTGTCGGATGTGAGTATAACTGTTCCAGCTTTCTTTTGGTTTCCATCGAATATCTTTTTTCATTCCTTTATCTTCAGTCTATATGTGTCCTTATATCTGAACTGAGTCTCTTGTAGGCAGCGTAAAAATGTGTCCTTTTCGTTTTAAATCCATTCAGCCACTCTATGTCTTTTGATTGGAGAATTTAGTCCATTTACACTTAAAGTAATTATTGGCAGGTACATGCTTATTGACATTTTGTCCACCATTTTCTGATTGTTTTTGGAGTTCTTCTTTGTTCCTTTCTTCCTGCTCTCTTCCTTTGTACTTTGATGACTCTCTTAAGTGGTATGTTTATATTCCTTTCTCATTATCTTTTGTGTATTTCCTGTAGGTTTTTCCTTTTTAGTTATCACGAGGCTTACATATAGCAACTTATAACAGTGTCCTTTAAGTTGATAATTTCAGTTTGATCCCATTGTAAGCTCAACATTAGTATTCTCCTTCCCCCAATGTTTTCTGTTTTACATCTTTTTTTATATACTCAACTAATTACTGTAATCATACTTATTTTTACTACTTTTGTCATTTAACCTTCCTACTAGCTTTATGAGTGATTAAAGTGGATTAAGTGGGTATTTTTCTGGAAGGCACCTCAAGGATGCCAAAGGTGGCCTCATAGGCTAAGCCCTATGTGGTCACAGTTTGTGTGTGTGCATATCTAGGTTTGGCCATCCTGACATTAGCCCAAATGGGTACAATCGGCATCATTTCACCTCGAAGAATGGTGTTCATAGAAGGAGGGTGAAGGCAGGCAAAGCCCAGCCTCATGTGGATGTCGCCCAGCGCCCTGGGTCTGGACTTGGCTGCGGGAAGGGCGGTGGGAGAAATGACACAGGAGAAAGCCTTATGCAGCACCCAAACGGAATTTCCTCCCCTGCTAGAAGTTAGATCCATTTCACACCCTCGCGCAGCTTGAAGGCTGGCGCTGGCTGTGTTTGGTAACATCACAGCAGACGGCTGCTTCGTCTCTATTTTGGTTCTTGCCGCTGCAGCTTCTTTCTGCACCTTTTGAGAAGTGTTCCTTCCTACTGGAAGGCTGGGGCGCCAAGCTCCCCAAGCTCCCCAGCTCCTTCCCATTTTGGTAAATTAGGGAACAAATGGTGCCAAATTGTCCTCGTCTCCTTCACAAGATTATTCGTAACCAGCTTATTTTCTTTCCGTCTATTGAGTGAGCGCATTAAAACTAAAATTAAATCATTACCCGAAGCACAGACTACGATCCCTTTCATAATTACATCCTCTTAATTGGCATCTGAGGGCCCAGCTCATCGGAATGCTTGCTGGAAAATGTCTCAGACATGTTTGGCTTTTTTTTTTTTTTTAGGTTTAAAGGTCAATGAGAATATCTTACCTTAATTTGACAAGTGTATAAGAGAGACAGTAAGACCGGTTTATGTTCAGGTAACGCACAAAGAAATCTATAAATCAAGCGGGGCGAATATTAGATGATGCTGTATCAGAACCATCTGCCTTCCTTCTCAGAAGAATCGATACCTCAAAGAAAGCACCGAAGATGTAGTGATTTATGCCCTTGTGTCAGGGGAGAAATATTGGCCCTTTTTAGAGTCACTTCATATCATCCTAAAACAACAGGGCCTGAGGGAAAGAATGAGAGTGACCGTAACCCCCCACGTGTCAAGGAGCAAATATGTCGCTTGGTGTTTGATTATCTCCACTTGATAAAGGGCGAGTCTGAGGTCCCTTCGTCCCATGACTCTGCCCCCTCTGCTATTGTGTGTGGGAAGACTGCCATGAACGCTGACATGGCGCGGAAGGGAATTAACTGAATTGCATCTGAGTGATCGTTGCCAGGGGATGGAGGCTTAGAGCTCGGGGCCCCCGGCTTTTCCATGCTAGCACGCTGCTGAAAACCCTGCCTTCCTTTTGAGAACCTTCCCCAGCCTCCTTCATCACTGGCCTGGGAGGACCAGGACCTCCGCCCTCTGTGAAATGTTGCCTGTTGGGGTTCAGTCCCCACCAAGATGTCTGCAAGGGGCACAGGTGCTGTGGCTCTCTGTGGCGGGAAGAAAAGTCTCTGAGCAATTAGGGTTTGGAAAAACAAGTGACGTTGTCTTAACCACCTTCCCCAGAGGTGGTGGTCGGCAGCACGACTCCTCCAGGGAGACGGAGGAGGAAGAGATCAGGTGAGCCTCGGGCAGGTGTATCTATCTCTGGGGAGGGAGAGGAGGATTTATAAGGCTTTAAAAAGAACACCTCGTAATTGGAGACATTTTCTCGCATAGGGACGATTCAAAGCATATAATTATATTCTCAATACTCCCAACTAAGAGGAAGCAAAGCTTTCTACAGCTCTCCTGGTGGGAGGGGCTCTGCGGAATCTCCAATGAAGGAGATTTGGCGGTTTCGCTCAGTGACACCTGTGGGAGGTACGTTGTGGACTGCCATAGTGTGTCTGTGTCGCCATGTGTCCTACAGTTCCCATTCCATGTCACGAACGTCAGAAGCGGTTCCTGTTTGCCGGCGAGGTTGGGCTCTGAGGGAGAGTTTGATTTTTCTGTTTACTACAGAGCAGCACAAAAAAGAGACCGGGAGCCTCTTACACCTCCGGTTTTATCCTTTCCGAGAGGCGAAGTTGGTCCTAACACTACAAGCTGGAAATCAAAGTAGGATCATTTCCATCGCCACAGGCGCCAGTACGCGGTGCTCATGACTTTTTTGTGCGAAACAAACCCACAGACACATCCTGCTTCTTGGAGTCTGAGCATGGCTGGATGGCTGGATAGCTAGCCTGCCCCACCATGCTCTGGCTGAGGGATGTGGAGGTCACATTGCCTGGTGCAGATCAAAATTGAGCATCAGGAATCCTGACTTTGCTTTTTTTTTTTTTTTGGTCTCTTCTGGGGTAGCTGATGATCCTTGAGGCTCAGATCAAGGGAAGTTTATATCTATTGCAAAGATGGGGCACACCTACCTTGAGGTGTTGGGAAACTCTGGGCAGGGATGCCAGACTGCTCTCATACCTTAATGGTCATACCATTGGACCAAGATTGCATGAAATTTATCCTAAAACCTGTGGGTTTCATTTTTGCCTGCAAAACATCCTTCTCTGCTTCACAGAAGAGAAACTTGCAGCGGAACACAGTGTCAGGGTCTGAAATGCTTGTTACCTGCGTGTACAAACCCCTTGGTAGCCTTCAGGACACAGACCATCACCTCACTGGAAACTCCCATGAAACATACACCGAGGGCCGCCAGACCTTGCCTTCGAGAAGAAACTGAGAAACCCAGCCTGGTGGAGTTCATTGCAAAGGCCAAACCAGCGACCTAGGGAGGGCAGGAGGTTGAAAGTTTTGCCAAAAGTCGAAGGTATTATTTGGCTATTAGTTGTCGTGAATGGATGACACGGAAGGACCCCATGCACACTACCTGGGTAGAGAGAGGGGACCTGTGGCCAAAATGGTGGATTGGAGGAAATGCTATTTTCCTGAGCCTTCGACACCACTGGTAGAATCGGTTATTGTCCGAAGTGGAGTCACCTCTCTTCTTTGCAGTAAATGCGCTTAATTGGAAAGTAATATTAAGACTTTCCACGATAGGTGTTCTTACAGTACCAGACTCGAGACAAGGACTGTGTGTGTTTGTGTGAATGCAGAGGAAAACCCCACAAATATTTTCAGAATATGCTCCATCATTCCTTGGCAAGCTTCAGCTTCTTACAATTTTGCCAATTTTTAAAGAAGACTTCAGCCTTGTTTGCGGAGTAATTAATTATGTATAAAAAGGAAAAAAAAGCCCACCAAAAAAAAAAAAAAAAGCAAAAAAAAAAAAAACACCCACCGAAACCCGAGGCCTCGAATGCCAGGCTGTTTTCCTGGTCCTGTGATGATCTGACCGCCCGCGAGCTCACAGCACACACCGTACTCTGGTCCGAACAGAAAATCGTCAGGCGAGTACATGGTGAGCACACGGGCCGAAGATAGAAAGTACCATATTTTTAATCATCGGGGAAAAGACCAGTTGCATTCAACTTTCAAAATTGATCATCCTGACATGCTTGGCCTCCTCAACAGACAAGACTGAAATAGTTGAGCAAACACGTAATGTCAACATAAGTACCAGCCCCTTTGCTGGGCGGCCCAGGCACCCGTGGAGGTAGCCCGAGGCCGGGGCTGGGGGCCCAGGCGGATGTGCCGAGAAAGGCTGCGTGTTTTCCCTTCTTGACGAAGTGCTCAAGGGCCAGTTCCATGGAAGCCTTTCCCAGGAAGGTCACTGTTCTCTGTGGGGCTGCTGTAGCCTGAGCTCCTGGTTTTTTTGGAGATATTCCCTGGAGATATTCCGTGGAGATATTCCCTGGAGAGCCCCACTAGGCTCCTCCGTGGCTCCTGTTTCCTGGTGACCTTCAGGCTGTGCTCGGTGATGTCCAAGGGCGGGTCGTTGCTCCAGCTCCGGGTTGACAGACTTGTGTGGGAATGAAGCATTTTGAGGAGCTCTGGTCATTTTCCAGAACGTAGTCACTAACACAATGGAGTTAACCCTGTGCGCTGGGTACTGCCCCTTAGCCATTATTACCCCCATTCTGCAGGAGGGGAAACTGAGGCACTGAGAGCTGAAGCAACCTGGCCGGAGTGATAAAGGCAGTGCCTGATGGAGCCAGGATTTGGACCCAGGCCCCCTGGCTTCTTCCCAATCCTCACTGAATGTCTGTACCCATGTCCATTCCACCCAGACGTACCAAACTGCTGACTTTCCTGCACTTCTGGTCTGGAAACGAATGACTTATGGGGCGCCCGGGTGGCTCAGATGGTTGAACGTCTGCCTTCAGCTCAGGTCATGATCCCGGGGTCCTGGGATCGAGTCCCATGTTGGGCTCCCAGCTCAGCGGGGAGTCTGCCTCTCCCTCTGCCTCTGCCTTTCCCCCTGCTTGTGCTCTGTGTCTCTGTCTCTCTCAAATGAATAAATAAAATCCTAAAAAAAAAAAAAAAAAAAAAAAAAACGACTTACTGATTTCTCAGGATCCATAAACCTCACGTCAGAAAATCTCCTGGCCAACAAGTAGACCGAAGACATATACTGCTCTCAGAACATCAGAGTAAAAACATGTAGTTTTCAATGTCAAAATAAAGTCCTCTCATAAAAGTGCCAATTCTCATAAGAATGGCACACCCCCGTGTTCACATCACATCCAAAATCTCTTTCCCAGACTGATTTCTTCCCTGGTCTTCCTGCTTCTGTCCTTGCCTGCCTATATGGCCAGATGGGTTCTGATGCAATCCAAGCCAGATAATGCCCCTATTTTACTCACAGTAAAAGCCAACTTCCTTTCAGTAGCCCACCCGACTGGCCCCCCATTATTTCTGTGTCTCCTTTCCCTCTTCTTTATGTTCACCCCTTTGCAGACACACTGGGTGTCAGGAGTGCTCCTACCCCAGGGCCTTTGCACAGGCTGTTCCCTACATATCCACGTGGTTCAAATAGCACCTTCTCCTTGGAGTAGTCTCCTTCTCCATGAGAACATATTCCCTTATTTGGGGGTGTTATCTTGTCAGAGGCTCAAAGTAGATGTCCTTGGGCAGATGCATTTGTAACAGGAGCTATGGAGGGATGGGGGAGGGGAGAAAAGGTGAGGCAGGGACTCTGACCCTCGGGGCAGCTTGGCTTGGAGGGTGCACAAAAGGAAGGGCGCCCCAAGCTGACTTGCAGAACTGACTGTCAAAGCAGACTGGGGACAGACGAGAAACAAGACATGTCAGCTAAGATCACAAGTGCCTGGGACCAGCTTCTGAGAGTGGAGAGCATGGGAGCAGGTGTCCGATGACCCTGGGTGGGGGGACGTGTGTCCCCTCTGTTTGCCAGAAGAGAACTGGAAAGAGGAATGCTGCTTCCTGAGCCGCTGGGAAGGTCCAGACCAGCATGGGAAAGGGTCAGGTCAGGGATGTAGACCAAGACATCAGACGGAGGACTCCTCTGGGTCAGGATTGACCCGATCAGGACAGAACTCACAGGTGGACTCAGTAACATCCTGTGACCCCCATCACATCCCCAAATCCTCAAAAGGAAAGCTGGTTTCTGGATTTATTTTTAATCATGTTCGGCTTCCGTCTGTGACGCTGAAGGAGTGAGCGTCCCGGCTGGGGGGAGACTCTGGCCCAGCCCGGGGCCCCGCGGTCTGTGGAGGAGGCGAGCTTGTCCAGGCTCTCAGCGGGGCGGGCGCATCTCATCCCTGCGCACACCGGGCAGCTTCAGTGCCCCTGATGAGCGCGATTCCTTGAAAGGAGCGCCATTGATCAGGCCAGACGGAAAACAAGTGGCCAGGACTGGGATGAGTGAATATTCATTTGGAAATGTCAATGCGCTGGGGGAGATGATGCCTGCGGTGACTTGCCTGGCAGGATCGATTCAGGACCTGAGGTGCATCAGATGTCTCCAGGGGCATCCTGGGGAGCGTGGGGGAAAGGGGGCCCGAGAACGTCGGGAGCAGTGAGTTCAGACATTTCCTGGCTGTCCCTCCCCTCCTCACAGTTCTTGAGATGCTGATTGAAGCTGGGGCTGCCTGTGTTTATGCGGGGCGTGGGTATCCTGTCTGGGCCTTTGTGTTCAGGGGCCACCTCCCCGCTTGCACAGTGGCCACCAGGCCTGGGGACATCTGTATGCATGGCTGGGGATTGAAAGACCTCAGGACACATAGTTGCTGGGGAAGAGGAGGCCTGCCGAGCCTCCCTCAGTCTGAGGGTCCGCCTCCCTCCTGGGCACACTGAGGGCCTGGGGCCAGGCACTGGTCCTTGGCTGGAAGCCTCCTAAGCACAAGTGAGAGGTCATTGCCGCCAGCCTGGGAAGCCAGGACCTCTGCCAGCTCGTGTTTGTTTGTTGCCAGGTGCATTGTCACCTGCGGGAGGGGGGGGGGCGCTGCCCCTCCCCCGCTCCCAGCCCCAATTAACCATCTGCGGGAGCTGCTCCCGGCGTGGGGGAGGGCCGCGGTTCCACTTCTCTGTGCAGGCTGCTCAGCTAATGAGGGGGTTTGTGAAATTTTTAATTATGGCTTCCATGCCTGGCTTAATTATTTGCATATGGCTTTTACAAGTGAGAAGAGGACGCCTGCGTGCTGCGCTTCTCCTCAGCCCCACGTTTGACTTTAATTAAAGGCAGAACCTGAGGTCTTTCCATCACTAATGATCGTGGAAAATTAGCTTCCAATTCCCAGGGGTCGCCAGAGTGATGCACCCTGAGGCGGAGAGGGGACAGAGGGGGAAACGGAGCGGGAGGCACAGATGGCAGATGGCCCTGCTGGGCAGCCACTTTGGAGCCCCTCTCCAGCCCACCCGCCCCCCGCCCGCCCTCCAGGCCCCCGCGGGAAAAGGGGCCTTGCTAGCCTCTGCCAGGAAGGAGGGCGGACCCCAGGCGGCAGCTGGTGGGGGGAGCACCTCGGAGCTGGGGGTGATGGCCATTGGTCATCATCCCGCTGGCCGCAGGGCAAAGGGATGGGAACTTCCGAAATCCCCACATGCGTGCGCACGTGCGTGAACACACGTCCCCTCACACCCGTGCTCGCCCAGACACACAGACACAAGCCCTCACCCTCTCCATTCAGAGGACGGAGTCACACACACGCGTGTGCGCACACACACGGTCCCAGGTGAGCCGAGGGCTCTCGAGGAGGCCGGGGTCTGCGTGGGAGCCGGCAGGCTAGTGCTGTGCTGGGAAGGCGGGCCCACAGAGTAGGCTCACGGAGGGCTTCGGAGAGGGACGGGGTGGCCCTGTGCCCCTGCCCGCTGACAGCCCGGGTCTGTGCTGGCCCGTGTCCGCAGCGCCGCTCCCTCGGTCACGGGTGGCGGGGTTCATCCTGGGATGCGACTCAGGGAGTGGCAGACAGCACTTCTCTTGGACCTAGACCTGAAATGTGCCTCCATTACTTCGCCACAGTGTGGCCTTGAGCAAGTTACTCAGCCTCTCTGAGTCTGTTTCCTGATCTGTAAAATGGGGGTCCTAGTTTTTCACGCCGCTTTCGTACCTAAGGGACTCGGTAGCCCACTTGGCATTGCTCCTTCCCCTTGTCTCCCGGTCGTTGAGTTTGGAGGCGCTGACCCTACTCCCGGCTCCAAGAAGGGCAGTTTCATCCCACTGGTCCCCGGCCTGCGCCCACCAGTGCGGGGCATGGCCCCGGCCCCCGGCACTGAGTCATCGGCTCAGGGTCCAGGAGCTTGGCTCTGCCGTTAGGGACCGGGGCTCCCCCTCTCCTGCCGGATGTAGCAAGGATGCCCGTAGGCCGGACTGTGGCCGCAGCCATCAAACAACCATGTGGGAGCCATCTGAGGATAAAACCTGGCCGAGGACAGAGGAGCGGAGCCTCAGGAAGGATCCGGGTCCCCATGACTCTGTGGAGCTACGGGGTTCCCACTGGGGTCGGGTTTCTGGTACTCACCTCCCAGCACACTCTGCTTGTCACACACCTTCTGTCAAATGCTGGCGTGACACTGGCTACACTCAGTTGATGACAACCATTGGGGCAGGCAGGAGCTGGTCTCCTGGCACCTCCCCCCGCCCCCCTGCACTAGGATGGGGCCAGGGCTGAGCCTTCTCCACAGGGGCTGGGGTACCTGGCTTGGGCTGCTGGTGACAGCATTCCACAGACGAAAGGGTTTCAGCAGCCGAAATGTGTTGCCTCTCAGTCCCGGAGGCTGGAAGTCTGAGCTCAAGCATTGAGGGTTGGCCCCTTCTGAGGTTGGTGAAGGGAGATCTGTGCCAGGCCTCTCTCCTAGATTCTGGGCGGGTTCGCGGGTAATCTTTGGCATTCTTTGGCTGGGAGATCTCTGCCTTTATCCTCATGTGGCATTCTTGCTGCGTGGGTGTGTGTGTGTCCAGATTTCCCCTTTTTCTAAGAACCCCGATCGTATTAGGTTAGGGGCTCAGCCTACTCCAATGTGACCTCCTCTTAGCTCGTTACCTCTGTGACGACCCTCTTCCCAAATGAGGTCATAGTCTGAGGTGGGGGTTGGGACTCCCAACATGTGAATTTGGCAGGGGCGACACAGTTCAACCCATAACTGGTGCGTAGGAGTGTGACTGCATGTGTGTGTGTGTGTGTGTGTGTGTGTGTGTGTGTGTGCGCGCGCGCGCGCAACCTCTGGGTGGACCGTACCACCGCAGCGACTGTCCTTCATGCCAGAAGCCGGTGTTTCCGCGTGAGAGCCATCCAGTTACAGAGCTATGGGGAGCAGCTCCTGACCAGCAAGGCAGCGGTCTCTCTCTGCACCAGCTGACTCATAGGCTTTTTCTCCTCTCAGCTGCTTTTGCACAAAATTCCTTGAATCCTTTTTATCCAGAGGTCAGGTGCTTTTCCCCAGTCTGGGAGCTGCTTTTCATGGCCGTAGTGGCAATGGGTGGACCCCCCGGCCAAATCCAGCTTGAACATGAGTTTTGATCAGCTCGGTAGGTTTGAAAAATGAGCGTTGCTTGCCAGTTTGAGAATCAGGCAATTTCAAGTTAAAAATCCAGGTTTCCAGGGTGCCTGGGTAGCTCAGTCCGTTAAACATCAGACTCTTGATTTCGGCTCAAGTCACGACCTCAGGGTCATGGGATCGAGCCTTGTGTTGGGTTCTCTCTACTCAGCAGGGAGTCTGCTTGAGATTCTCTCCTTCTGCCCCTCCCTCCTTAAATAAATAAATAAAAATCTTTTTAAAAACTCAGGTTTCCAATTTGGAAGGTCAGAAAGCCTGGATCTGCTACCAAGGGTCATTGGCTATGTCATTCTGAAAGTAATTTTCAATATGAAAACGTCATATAGTTAATATAGGAAATAGACTGCTTCTGACACGTGTGTTCACTGAAGAACAATGATTGGCCACTCTGGATCTCATCATGAAAACGTGTATTTCTACCTGTGTCTTTCTCCTTGCAACAACCGTGCAGGAAATTAGGCCTTAAGTGCCCCTTCATTTGACACAGTGACACAAGGGCCTGGGTGGGACCTGCATGGGTGCCATTTTGCTGTGGGGTACTCCCAGTCAGCTGCGTGCTGCCTACATCCTTGGCCCAGCAAATATACCATAGAATTCCATGTCTGAGGATTGTAAAGACGTAGCACCTTTTCTGTATCCTCGAGGCTGAGAGATAAGAACTCAGGGACATGGGACAGCAGAAAAGAGGCTGAAAGTTCAGGGAGAGAAAAACCAGAGCCCCTGTGTGTTGTTCTAGGTAAGCAATGAAGCCAGCAAAGCCATTTGGAGACCAAAATAAGACCACCTGCGAAAGAACATGTGCCTTGCAGGGAAAGGACTGGGATCCAGTGGCCCATCCCACCCATCCTGAGCCTCTTACTTCTACCTAGGCACAGCCCAGAGCTCTTTCCTCTGCACTAGTCTCTCACCTGTGTTAGAGGAAAGCCCAGGGGCTCTGGGAACACACAGGAGGGTGCCTCACTTGGCCTGGGGACCATCAGGGAATGGTGAGAAATGAGACTGAAGGCAGGAGAGCTGCGGACCCTGGATACTCAGTGGGCCTTGTGGGATATGCTAAGATACTCTCAAACTTGGACCGCTGGGTAACTGGGGGCCTTCAGACTCTGTTGAACAAGGGAGGGTTAGCAACCATCCTTTGGGACTGAAGTGGAGGTAGGGAGCTGTCCAGGTTCCTGGTGCTGAATCAGCCTCACTGAGGGGCTGAAAAAAAACAAAGATGGACAGGAAACACAGGAGGCTGAGTCTATAGTGTGGGGAGAGGTGGAGGGAAGGTTAGGGTAGCCCCCAATTTTTGGCTACCCAAAAATTTCACCCTGTGGTGAAACAGGGGGAAGGCATTGGAGGGTGAGTGAGGTGCTTGAAGCACAGGATGTCTGCTGGAGGGAGACATGAGGCAGAGCCTCATGGAGAAAACAGGCTCCTTTCTTGTGCATAGCCACTCATTAGAGCTTCCAGGTTACTCACATTCTGGCCCTCTCCTGGTAGCCTGAGGGAGACCCAATTCTCCATAACCAGGATAGGGCCAACAGACTTGATTGCTCAGGTCAGAAGACACCAGCTGTTCTGAGGAGGGCTCCAGGGAAAATCATGCTGGACTAGAGAGGATCAAGTGTGATGGTTAGCCATAGAGCCATCTTAAAGAGGCCAGCCCACTCCCAAAGGGCATGTCCGTGCATGCGCACTATGCAGACGTGCAGAACACACCTGCTGGACTCCACATGGCCTCAACCCAAAGGACTGAGCTGGTCCCAGTGTGCAAGGATCCCTTCCCCTTCTCCCTCCTCTTCCTATCTCTCTCTTTGCTCACTCCACATTGCCCGAGCACCTACTCTGTGCCAGGCATTCTTGGCTGCTGGGAACACAAAGGCAAGTCCTCTGGGGCCTCCCTGTGCCAGCCACAAGGAGAGGGATTCCCTGGAAGACAGCCAAGCCTCCTTGCCGTTCTCTCTTTTCTGGAGTCTATGGATTGCTGTTTGCAGCTTGGAGGCAGCTGCACCCTGCCAGGGGCCAGGGCATTCTAGGTTTACTCATACACTCCTTTCTGTCCATATTATACCCCAACTTTCAATTTTGAGAAGTAAATATGCAATTTTTTCCTCCCTATAATTTTCCCTGCTGTGGCTGTGGATGTCAGAGCAGCTGGAAAATGTGAAAAGCTCAGTGCTTTCTAAAAGTAAAAGGAGGCTGTGCAGCATCATACATTGTCCGCTGCTCTCGGCAAGACCCAGCGGCTCTTCTGGGGTGGGGGGGAAATGCTCTCCAGGCTGTACTGTCAGGGGAACTTTTAACCCAAATAATCCATGCCCCCGCCTTCCATTAGCAATGAGATCATCGCCAAGAACTAAACGTGTGTGCGCACACGCGCGCGTGTTGCAGGGATGTTAGCAGGGGTGAGGTGAGGGTATCTGCTTATGCAGTCAGACCTTCTGTGTGTTCCTCTGGAGACTTTCAGCCCTTCATGTCTCAGTAGCTGAAGGTCAGGACAGGATGATTTATGCTTTTGTTTGGGAGAAGCAGTGAATGGGGTGCGGAGAGGCAAGATTTGAGTCAGGCAGATCTGATATGGCTTACGTAGACGTAACCTTGGCCATGTTTAGTCTCCCTGGGTCTTAATTTCCACCATCGTAAAATGGTGGTAGACTTGAAGATGTGCTGTCCAGATCCCCCTCCAGGAAGGACTCACTGACTACCGACAGGACGAGTGGTCAGCAGCCATCTCCCAGCCGTCAGCTCCTTTAGGATCTGCCGTGGCTGCACCAACTGTCCTCTCTGGGGTTGCGCCTTTCCCTGGGCCTGCCACATCCAGTTACCGAGTAGGGTGACGCATGAAGCTGCAGCCATTCCCACCCAGCCTGGGTTGGACCTGCATCCCTGTCTAACCTCTTCTGCTTGCTCTGGCTTCCTCCCTTTTTCCCTTCACAGGTATTGACCCTTAATAACCGTTTCACACCCTAAACTCCCATCTCTGCATCTCCTTACAGAGAACCAAACCTGTATCCAATGGGCGTAATGATTTTACTTCAAGAGGTTATTGTTCAAAAGCTAAATGGGATGTTTATGTAGTATCCAGCATGCTATCTGGAAGGTTAAAGCCTGATATACATTTTGCCTTCTCTTGCCCTAAAAACTATGGCACTAAATCCCATCCAGGCCTTGAGCAGTCGTTCATAGCCTGTGCTCTGTAATATCGTTTTGGAGAATGTGGCCCTGAAAGTCTGTGCTGCCTGCTAAGTTTGGGGAACGGGCAGAGGACTCTGGAGCCAGTATCATCCCCGTGAAGTTCATTATCCATGGATCACATCAGCCCTCTTCAAGGTTCCTCCCTGAAAAGAAATTGAGCATGCAAATGCTCTTTTATCATAATCACCACGTATCCACAGGGTAATTCATAAAAGAGCTGGAAATATATTGAAATTCAATATTGTTTGAGTCCAAATCAATATTAATAATTGTTTGCATTTTTAAAGTGCAATTTGCAATTGAAAAAATGCACAAAGATCAACCAGTAGTTGCTAACACATCAAATTTTGCTATTAAAGGCATAGTCCCTTAACTTTAAAATGTTTCTTATACAACAAAGGATGGCGCCGATCCATGAAAATGGTTATCTATTATTTACGTGCACAACATTAGAATTTGTTTCCATTATGCATGAGTTGAAAGGCCAGTTACTTTTAAGTTCTTGAGTTTTAAGAAATTAAACCGTTCACTTTGAGATGATTTTAGATTCACATTCCAGTGGTAAGAAACAATACAGAGTAATCTCAATGGGCCCTTTTTCCTGTTTCCCCCAGTACCTCTTGTAAAAGCCTAGTACACAATACTATAATATTACAATGAGGATATTGACATTCATAGAGTCAAGATGGAGTACATCTCTGTCACTACAAGGATCCCTCATGTTGCCCTTTTAAATTCATTAAAAATTGAAGATATTTATTTATTTGAGAGAGAGAGAGTGAGAGAGGGCATGTGAGTGGGGGAAGGGGTAGAACCAGAATCTCAACCAGACTCCCTGCTGAGTACGAAGCCTGCCTTGGGGCTCAGTCCCACAAACCATGAGATCAAGACCTGAGCTGAAACCAAGAGTCGGATGCTTAACTGGCTGAGCCACCCAGGGGCCCTCAAATTAAAGATTTTTAAATGATAGAGATGGCTGTGGATACAGCGGGATCTCCATCATTAGCCCTGTTTAGATTTCTGCCTCGAAATGAATTCCATCACTAAATTAGGCACGGTCTCAGCTGGGCTCAGTGTAGATGTTGAGACAGGAGCAATGGCCATGTAGGGAGGGAGTGGCCTCAGGTGGGGCTCCCCTCAGCCAGACAGGCCTCAGGGGAGCAAGGCTTGGTGGCTCAGAAAGGACCTGAGAACACAATTTCCAGTTTAACACTTGCATCAGAGGCCTTTGCTCCCTCCACAGGGACAGAATTGTCTTGAAGGGAAAGAGCTTGGTAGCTTTGGTCCATGGAGGCCACCAGTGATCATCCAGATTTGTGGCAAAGGATAGGTGGCAGATGTGCATACGGGATGTCTTGGCTGAAAGGCCTCCTGCTCTGCCTGAAAGTGGCCTCGTGCAAATGAAATTCGCAAAAACACCTTTCTGTTTGGACGTTTGTCTCACACCAGAGCTGCAAGGAACTTGGGAACTCATCTTCAATGGATACGTTGGATACAGCCTGATTCCGAGATTAGGAAATCAACTCGTAAATGAACTCACAGGCAATCATCTGCACCATGAGGGAAACTAACAGGTAGAGAGTGGTTTCTGCTCAGTTTCAACCTTTAGTTTGCTTTGTTGATTTTTTTTTTTTACTGTGGTAAAATATATAATGTAAAATTTACTGCTTTTTTAAAGTTTTTATTTATTCATTTAAGTTATCCGTACACTCAACATGGGGTTTGAACTCATGACCCCAAGATCAAGAGTCACTGCACCTTAACTGAGCCAGTCCTGCACCCCTAAGATATACGATTTTAATCATTTTTAAGTCCAGAGGCATTAAATACATTCACATTGTTGTGCAAGCATTATCACCATCCATCCCCAGAACCTCCTTCAACTCCCCCAACTGAAACTCTATGCCCATTAATCAACAATGCCCCATCCCTCCTCACCTGGTAACCATGATTCTATGTTCTCCCTCTGAATTTGACTACATGGAATCATACAGTGTTTGTCCCACTGTGCCTGGCTAGTTTCACACAGCACAACGTCCTCAGGGCTCATCTATGTTGTAGCATGTATTGTGTTGTTGACTTATTCGTGTGTTCCTTTCTTCTGTTTTTATTTTTTTTTAAAGATTTTATTTATTTATGTGCCAGAGAGAAAGAGAGAACACAAGCAGGGAAAGTAGCAGAGGTAGAGGGAGAAGCAGGCTCTCTGCTGAGCAGGGAACCCAGTGCGGGGCTCGATCCTCAGACCCTGGGATCATGACTTGAGCCAAAGGCAGATGCTTAACCTACTGAGCCACTCAGCCGCCCCATTTATTTTGTTTTTAGATTCCACATGTAAGTGAAATCATATAGTATTTATCTTTCCTAGTCTGAATTATTTCACTTAACAGAATACCCTCTAGTTCCGTCCCTATTGCAAATGGCAAGATGCATTCTTTTTCATAGATGAATGACATTCCATTGTGTGTGTGTGCTTGTAGGTATGTGTGTATATATATACAGTATCTTTAGCCACTCATCTTTTGATGGACACTTGGGTTACTTCCATATCTTGGCTATTGCAAAAACATGCTGTAGTGAACATAAGGGTGCATATTATCTTTTTGAATTACTTTGTTTTCATTTTCTTTTCCTTCCTCCCTTCTTTTTCTTTCTTTCTTTCTTTCTTTCTTTCTTTCTTTCTTTCTTTCTTTCTTTCTTTCTTTCTTTCTTTCTTTCTTTCTCTTTCTTTTCTTAATAATACAGGATGTTTTCATTTTCTTTGGTTTGTCATATATGACCTTTATTATGTTGAGGCATGTTCTCTCTATACCCATTCTGTTGAAAGTTTATCATGAATGAATGCTGAAATTTGTCAAATGCTATAATTTTGTCAAATGCTTTTGGAAACATTTTCTTCCTTTGCTATTTTTGGGAATAGTTTGAGAAGGATAGGAATTAACTCTTCCTTAATTGTTTGGTAAATTCACCTGTGAAGCCATCTGGTTCTGGATTTTTGCTTGTTGGGAGTTTTTTCATTACTCATTTAATTTCATTACTAGTAATTAGTTCAAATTTCCTATTTCTTCCTGATTCAGTTGTGAAAGTTTGTATGTGTCTAGCAGTCAATCCATCTGTTTTAGGTTGTCCAATTTGTTGGCATTTTTTTTGTAGTAGTAGTAGTCCCTTATAATCCTTTGTATTTATCATTATACAGTGCCCTTCTTTGTCTCTAGCTACAGTCTTTGTTTTAAATTCTATTTTGTGTGATTGCTTGCTACCCTTGCTTTTTTTTTTCCTTCCATTTCCATGGAATATCTTTTTTTTTTCATCTCCTCAGTTTTAGTCAGTATGTGTCTTAGATCTGAAATGAGTCTCTCGTGGGCAGCATATAGATGGGTTTGTTTTTCTGTACATTTAGTCACCCTGTGTCTTTTGATAGCAATTATTGAAAGGTATGTATTTCTTGTCATTTGCCAATTATTTTTGTGATTGTTTTTGTAGTTCTCTGTTCTTTTCTTCTTCTCTTCCTCTCTTCCCTTGTGTTTAATGACTTTTAGTGTTATACTTGGATTCCTTTCTGTTTATGTTTTGTGTATCTATTATAGATTTTTGGTTTCTGGTTACTATGAAGTTCCCACATAACATCCTATGTATATAGTAGTTGATATTAAGTTGATGGTCATTTAAATTTGAACACATTATAAAAGTGCTAAATTTTTACTCCCCCTCCACATTTCACGTATATGATGTCATATTTTACATCTTTTTACTTTATGTAATTTATATTACTGTTTTGACTGATTTTTGTAGATATAATTGATTTTACTGCTTTTATGTTTTAACCTTTATACTAGCTTTATAAGTGATTGATCTACTACCTTTACTATATGTTTGCTTTTGCCAGTTAAAGTTTTTTCTTTCATAATTTTCTTACTTCTAGTTATGGGTCTTTTCTTATACCTGAAGAATTCCCTTAAACGTTTCTTATAGGCCAGTTTAGTGGTGATGCACTCCTTTAACTTTTGTCTGGGGAACACTTTATCTCTTTCAATTCTAAACATTGGGTAGAGTATTGCTGGGTAGAGTATTCTTGGTTATAGGTTTCTTCCTTTCAATACTTTGAATACATCATGCCATTTTCTTCTGGCCTGCAAAGTTTCTGCTGAAAAATCAGCTGACAGCCTTATGGGGTTTCCCTTGTACGTAACTGTTTTTCTCTTGCTGCTTTTAAAATTCTCTTTATCGGGGTGCCTGGGTGGCTCAGTGGGTTGGGCCTCTGCCTTCGGCTCAGGTCATGATCTCGGGGTTCTGGGATCGAGCCCTGCATCGGGTTCTCTGCTCAGCGGGGAACCTGCTTCCCCCTCTCTCTGCCTGCCTCTCTGCCTGCTTGTGCTCTCTCTCTCTGTCAAATAAATAAATAAAATCTTTAAAAAAAAAAAGAATTTAAAATTCTCTTTATCTTCATTTTTTTTGCCATTTTAATTATTATGTGTCTTGATGTGGGCCTCCTTGGGTTCATCTTGTTTGGAGCTCTCTAGGTTTCCTGGATCTAGATATCTGCTTTCTTCCCCAGGTTAGGGAAGTTTTCAGTTATTATTTCTTCAAATAAGTCTTCTATCTCCTTTTCTTTCTTCTCCATCTGGGACTCCTGTAATGTGAATGTTATTTTGCTTGATGTTGTCACAGAAGTCCCTTAACTTATTTTCATTTTTTTAAAAACCTTTTTTTCTTATTTCAGTTTAGTTGTTTTTTTACTGTCCTGACTTTCAGGTCCTTGATCTGTTCTGCATCCTCTAATCTGCTGTTGATTCTCCTAGTGCATTTTTCATTTCACTTATTGTGTTCTTCAGCTCTGACTGGTTCTTTTTTAATACTTTCTGTCTCTTTGTTAAAGTTCTTACTGAGTTCTTCCAGTCTCCTCTCAAGTCTGGTGAGTATCTATAATCATTAATTTGAATTCTTTATTAGACAGATTCTTTATCTGTGTTTTATTTAGCTTGTGTTCTAGGGTTTTGTCTTATTCTTGTGTTTGAATCATATATCTCTGCCTCTTCACTTTATCTGACTCTGTGTTTGTTCCATATGTATATATGTGGTGCTCCCCTATGTCGGCTGGGAGCACCCTCCAGTTATGACTGGGCTGGGTACTGAGGGTGCACTGGTGAGTGGAGCCAGTTTTCAGCCTGACTTGTCTGTAGTCGCACTGGTGGGCTGGGCTTGCCTCACATGCAGTTGGCTAAAAGGGCCATGTGCTGGTTGGTAGGGCTCATTCGCTCACTCCCTGGGTCAGGATTTGTTCTGGAGATGGGCCAGTTCTGACCAGAGCTGCCTGTCGGGGTGGGATCTGATAGTCACTCTGGCAGGGCTGTTTAGTGTGGGAGCTACTTTGGAGGGGCGCCTGCTGGTAGGTTGGTTTGGGGAGGGCTAGTCTTCAGAGGAATTCGGGGGCAGGGCAAAGTAGATAGAGAGTGTCAGGACGGGCTCCCACAAGCATCTGGCCAAGGCAGAAGGAAGGCAAGAGAAATAGCACCTGCCAGGAATTCCCATTCCTAGAAAAAACTCTCACAGATCCCCAAACCTCCAACACATACCCTAGAATTAGTCCATAAATCCCCTTCATGTATACCCCAGACGCTTTTTATACTGCTCTTTAGAGTGCACTGGCCCTTTAAGACTGGAGAATCATTTTCCTATAAACCTCCCACTCTTTTGAAGGTAAACCCCGCTGATTTTCAAAGCCAGACATCATGAGGGCTCATCTTCTCTGTGCAGGTCCTCAGGTCCAGGGATGCCTGGTGTGGGGCTGATCCTCTTACTCTTCCTTGCCTGTGATGTCCTTCCTGATTGTGGATTGCCATGCCAAGGGTTTAGTTCTGGACTTTGTCTCTGCCCCTCCTATGACTCTCAGTATGGTCTTCTCTTGATGTCTTTAGCTCGGGAAGATCTGTTTGGCTGGGCTTCAGGTTGTTTTCAGAGTGAGCTGTCACACATGTAGGTGATGCCTCAGTATGTCCCCAGGTGGAGATGAACTCAGGATCCTCCCTCTCCACTATCTTCCCCCACTCTTCTCATTGACTTTGGATCGAACACATTAAAACTTAAATTTCATGTAGGAGTTTCCTAGCATAATCCGTTTTATGGCGTCTAAATGACTTGTATATTTGTACTTATGTATATTAATACATGTATATATATATATGAATAGAGTCCACATTTACCTCCATGAGCGTATTAGTCTTTAAGCCCCATGATTTGAACTCAGCCTTACCAAAATGAGGATACGAATGAGGCATCCTGGTGGTGAGTGTGCATTGGGAATGTTGGAGCTGCCAGATTCCATCAGGATCTCGAATGGACCTCACTCTCCTGCCTCCTCTTTTCTCACAGGATTAGGCTCCTCTTCGGACCTAATTCTAACCCAGACCTGATCAAAAACCCACAGCTCCCTGAAACATGCATGACCTTTTAGAAATTCCAGGTCCATGGAGTGCTTCTCTGCAGATGGCCCAGACATCTCCCTCTGTTAACCACTGCTCATGCTGCATACAACACAGGTTATGTTATCACCTGCCTTGTGCCAGGCACTGCTAGTGCGAAGATGCAAAGATGGGGAGAGACTGTGACACTGCTCTTGGGGCTCCAAGAGTTTGAGGCAGGTGTGCGAACACTCTCCACATGGTGGGCGAAGGGCTGTTATCAAGCTAACGTATGCTCTTGGCATTGGGGGTGCTGAATCTCCATCCCAGATTCTGCCAGGTTGGGACTCAGTTTCTCTACCTGAAGAATGACTCCTCTAGCTTGTCTCATAAAATGCCCTGAAAATGAACTCCTGGGCAGAGACGGTATCCACAGTGTGGTCCTACCCCTGAAAGCAATCAAGGGCATCATAGCTTGTGACTCCTTGGCCAGGTTCTCAGAAACCCCTCACTGCAGCTGTGTGTTTGCAGGCTTCCCCTCAGCCTCTTTATGTAAGCAATGGTGGAAAGCCAGGCTGTAGCCTAGTGGATCCCTGGGGACAAGGCTTCGGGGCTGTTTGAGCCTGATTTATGCCTCGGCCTCTGCCTTGGGGATCCCTTTCTCCCACCCAGCAGAAAGTATGGGGAATTGGAGGGAATCCCTGCCTTGTAATGGGGAGGAGTATGGCAGGTGAACTCCCTCCCCCAGGGGTGGGGTACACCCATGAGGGCTAGGGTGTGCTGATGCTGGGCTCTGGGCATTTCAGGACCCAGGTCAGCGCTCTTCCGCTTCAGGCCAGGCAGGAGTCCGCAACCCCGCCTCAGTCTGAGCACTTGCAGCATTCATCACCCTCGCAGAACATTGCAACTTTATGCCTACGCATAAAAACTGGAGGGACTCATCCCAGAGTTTGCTGCCGCTGCCGCCGCTGTTAGGTTTTAATTAGCTGCAGGATTTTAATGAGCTGAAATCAAGAAGAACCCCATCTCAGAAGCAAGCAGGAGCCGCACACACGGAAGAACTTGTCTGACAAAACAGATGGAGGTGGCGTTCTCGGGGGACGGGGCTGTGTGCTCCGTTTCGATGAGGAGCAAATGAGTTCCTGAGGCCAGGAGGCTGAGCAGGGAAGGCGGGAGGTCAGCCCCCTCGCAGGAGCCTCGGCAGGGGCCGAGCGGAGGTGCAGTCCCCTCTGCCGCCGCGGTGGAATGCTTGGTGCCGGATTCAAGGTGACGGCAGTGCCTGGCTCCTTTCTCCTCAAGTTGCCATAGCAGCCTCCCTCCCGATGAGCAGCTCCTCCTGGAGCCCTCAGCCGGGAGGGACGTCATTGTTCGCTCCTGCCCGTGCAAGGAGGAGACTGACTGGACAGAGAACTTTCTGGGGCCCAGGGTCCGTACACCAAGTGGGTGCTCCCAGGGGCACATGGCCGGACCCCTCCGGCTGTCTCCAGTGGGACACGGGAGCGGGTCCTCACAGCCTGAGGAGGTTCTCTGGGTGACTGGGGGAAAGCATCCAGGCCTTGGAGCAGCCGCAGCCAAGCGTGTCCTTGGAGCCTTCCGTCCATCCGCCTGCCGGCCTGTCGCCACTGGAGGTGCGTGCGTTTTGGCTGGATTCCCAAGTCCTTGCTTGTGCCCTAAAGTGAATTTTCCCAAGAGACAAATTTTTAAATCAGATAAATAAGGAAATGGGAGGAATCCTTGGCCCTGACCTGTGCCCCAGGAGGTGTTTACAAGATTAATTGCATTTTTTTTCCCCTTACGATAAAAATTGGTGATGCTGTTCAGGCCTCAGGGAGAGCAAGCCACTGGGAAAACGAGGGATTGTGAGAACAGGACCTTCTGGAAACTAAGTGGGCTGTTTATTTTTCTTGCCTTACTCCTCCTGGCTCTGCCTTCAGTTACTTGAATTTTCTTGTTGTCTGTTGGTCCTGGAAGAGAGGCAGGGAGGCGGGGGTGGTCCCCCACTTGTCAGGGGAGCCGAGTGGGATGCTGTGTGCGGTAAGGTTGCAATAGTCCCAGGTGGGAGCAGAGGCCTGTGAGTGTGTTTACGGGGCCCGCGGCAGCCTGGCCCCAGCCTGTGACAGATCACAGAGTCCACTCCCCCTGCAGTAGCCCGACTCCCAGGAGACAGAGACAAGCAGCCTTTGGACCGGCATCTCCCGTTGCCTTGAAAATAACATGTGACTTTGAAGACAAGGACCCTCGAGGGAACAATAGGGGATTGGGTACGCACACTCCCTGGAGTGTCGGGTGATCGCCTCTCTAGCCTCCACCTTTAAAGGAAGGAGGTTCCTACGGGTTCTGTGATGTCGGCCCCCTCCTGGGGTGGTGAAGACCCAGCCAGCCTGCAAGCCAGTTACCCAGGAGGGGAGGCATGCTAACCTTTTGATTCCATTTGCACATAGCAGGGAGTTGGCTGGTTAGATGGTCTGCAGTGAGAACAAACACTGAGAGGAGGGCAAGGGGAAGGCTGGGGTCTGATGCTTAGGGAGGGGTCAGGGAGAGCCACGCATGCCTCTAACGCCAGCTTCCCTGGGCATGGAGAACAAGAGAGGGTGCTGTGCTCTCTTGGGGGTCCACAAAAGGGAGGGTCTCTGAGACCAGACACTTGAACGGTTGATGCTCCTGCTGTGGTGAAGGTGCAGGTCCTAGGACTGGTTTTCTCCCCCTGCCCCCGCCCCTCAGATCGGGGGAGGGGGGGGGCAGGGATGTGGTCCTCATCCTGGCTCCCAGGCATGTGGGCTGCTGGAGCCACTTCTGCCGTGCTGGCTCCTGCAAACAATGCAAGGATGATTGCACGTGCTTCTGAGCCCCCCCCCCCTTCTTTTTTTCCCATCCAATAGAGCCTTAGGGCCAAGATTGGGTGGCAATTTTTTTTTACCTGTTTTATTGGGCAGCGGTGGGCCCTAGCCATAAGCTGGCAGCTCTCTTTTCCCTCCTTCCTCTCTCTTTCCCTCACCCTAGTTCAGATTGGCCTCCTGGCCTCGTGTCTGACCCAGGAGGCCGGGGCAGCTGCAGGCAGCGCGGGACCGCCCCAGCACGCACCTCAGGGCTTTGTGGTACTTTCTTTACAGCTTGGGGCCTTGCTGGGGACGGTCGATGGTGTGTGTGTGCGTGCTGTGTGTGCATATGTGTGTGTATGCGTATTAGATCCCGTGCATCTGGTCTGAAAGGGCCCTGAGCTGCCTCCCCTGCTCCCTGTCTGAGGGTCTCATCCCTACCGAATCTGTATGTGTGACACTCTTCCTACTCTTCTGACTCCTTTCCGTGGGGGTTAACCCCAGGAGGGTTAAGCCAAATGCTTTGGGGCAGGAGGGCCTCCGTCCCTGCTCCCCCACCTTCCTACAGACCTTGAGGCTGGCCCTGCACGCAGGGCCCGTCACTGGGAGACTGAAGGACAGTGTTGAGAGTGACCTTGTCCTTCAGTGGGGCCCGGGGACAGCACCACGGCGTCTGTGTCTTTACAGGACCCCAAGCCAGGCCCCCCCTCTCCCCGCCCCCAGGACTGTCCCATCCTGGTTGCCACAGAGCCCCACGAGGGACTTCAGGGTCTGAGCCTTTGGGGACATGCGGCTGCCTATTTTTACCCACTGCAAGCCCCCTGCAGGGGTGTCCCTGGCGATGGCGGGAGCAGCCATCTTTCTTTGGGGCTCTTGCACGGGGCGGGGGGTGGTCGAGGGCAATGGCAAACTGAGCCAGCTCCAGAGACAAAAAGAGACAAAACAGCCCTGCTCGGGGCTGCCTCCCAAACATAAAAGCTGGGAGGTCGTGGGAACCACCTGCTCCGCACAGCCCAGAGAGCCCTGCGCTCAGGCGTGTTCCCGTGCATAGAGGCCTGGGGCAGGTTAATTAAAGTTAACTGAGTGAAAACATAATTACAGAGACTGCAGTGGGGAGAAACCCAAACCTGCAATTTTACACTCTTCAGCCTCAGAGCTTTGCTGAGAACAGTCTAGACCTTGGGAATTTGTGTCTGGGCTGGGAAGGGAAGGACTCCTCTGACTTCCTGCCTCGTGCCCCGCCCCCGCCCCCGCTTCCGCTCCAGGAGCATGAGTTCGCAGAGGGACGGGAGCCGGGGCTTCCACCCCCAGCGCCTGGGGGCCTGGTCAGGAATGGGTTCCCCGACCACAGGATGGTGCCCAAGGAGACTCCAGGCAGGGAAATGTCCTTGTGCCAAGCAGCACATCTGGTCTGGGACCCCAGCCACCCGCCTGTGGTCTCAGAGGCTGCTGGAAGCTGCCCATCTTGTCTCAGCCTCCCTCAGTGCTGTCCTGTGTCAGGGCTGGCGAAGCTCCCGCAAGGCCTTTGGGGTAGAGAGAGGATGGTTTCTCTGTGCCCAGACTAATAAGAATGGGCGAAGGCAAGGGGACAGAGCGGCCCTCCTCTAAAAGGGGGGGTTCTGGAATCCCTGCCCGTCTAGCCCGGCCTCCTGGGCAGATCCCTCTTCAGCACCTGTCCCACTCCACCCATGCCTCACCCCGCTGCCGGAACTTACATCCTTCCTATGAGCAAATGGCCTCGGGGTGCCCCCATCTTGACCCACAGCCTGGCCTAGTTGAAGTCACTCGTTGGTATTTTGGGGTGTTTGGGATTTCTTGCTCTGCCCTTCAGGAGGAACCAGGCTGAGGGGCAAGTCACCTGGGCATGCTCTGGGTCGGCGGTGACAGCTGCCCATCCGCAGGAACGAACATAAGGGATGTTGTCACCAGCCTCGGAGCCTGGGATCTGTCAAACGCGGGTCTGGCTGCGTCAGCTCCAGGCCCGAGGGCCTCATGAGTGGGAGTAGCTGTGATCTGGCCAGACCTTCAGCTCCCCCTGACGTAGCTGACCAGCCAGTGGGGTTTCTATTCCTCTAGCCCGCCCATCTGGTGGGGGATTCTCTGTCCCTGGCAGCATCTGGGCCTAGGAGGCTCCTTCCCAAAGCCTGGCTCTGTAGGGATTCTTGTCCCCAACACCCTGCAGAGAGGAGTCAGGGCAGAGAGATCCAAGAGCTTCTCTGTCCACCAGGCCGCTTGTAAGGGACAAGGACCCAAATTGCTGGGCGTGTACCCTGGCACCCTATAGGGACCTATAGGGACACCGGTTCTTCTGGAAGCTCGGAGAGCCTGGACAGTGCAGGGGCTGTTACTGGCTGTGGGTCTCTGGGGCTCCACCCTGGGCTCCCCCAGGCAGAGTCCAGAGAGTATCTCTCTCCCTGGTTTTTCTGGGAGTGCAACTACAGGAGCCTCTGCTGGGAAGCTGGTGTCCCAGCTACTAGACTTCCCTCAGCCTCCTTGGGCTTGGAGAGGTGGACAAGCTCTAAAGGATGGAGGGATCAGGGATCATGCTTGGTCTCAGGCAGTGACTAGGGCCTCAGCCCGCACGGGATGTCTTGTGTCTTGGTGATGGACCCTCTTTCTCCCCGTCTGCCCCATAGACCGTGGCCTGATGGATGCTTGGTGTGGATGATGAGGGAAGAACGCACCTCCCACACCCGAGAGGTGACCCTGGAGCAAGCCCTGGATGACCCCGCGAGCCGGAACCATGCGGCTGGCCTGCATGTTCTCATCCATCCTGCTGTTTGGAGCTGCAGGCCTCCTCCTCTTCATCAGCCTGCAGGACCCTACCGAGCTCGCCCCTCACCAGCTGCCAGGTGAGCCCCTGCGCTTGGCCCTGCTGCCGTGCAGCCAAGCTTTGCTGTCCGAAGTGCAGGCCTCTGTGGCTGCCCTGGGGCCAAGTCTGTGCCCAGAGTCCCGGCAGGCAGAGGAGGGGGCCTGGCCTTCTTTTGGCGGGCATCAGTCTCTGGGCTCTGGCCTTTAGCCTGTGGTCTCTGGCCCCTGTCCTCTTGAAATGATAGCCTCCTCATCCACTTGTTGCCTTTGGTGAAGCTGAGGCTTAAGGAGGATTCTGCCATCTCTGGGGGCCTCTCCCACATTGTCTGGGATACCAGAGAGTGAATGACTTCTCCTTGAGCCCATGCCCCTCCATGGGACTCTGCTTCTCTGTCAGCCCTGGGATCCCTCAAATCCAGGCCCTCTGGCCTGGGCAGAGCGGGGTCCAGGCACCTCTTGCCTTTGCAAAGCTGAGATTGCTCCTGCTGACCCCCAGCTGCTGCCTGCATCCCATGTGTCCCTCATGAGCCATGAAGGGGAGCACCCTTGAGGACAGGTGGTACCCCGTGAGGGGAAAGTGGAAAAGATGGTTCTGGAGCCTCAGGCAGGCAGAATATAGAGAGAGGGAGCTCAGGCAAGAAGCCTCATGTTGAGACACAGCCCCCACTCATCTCTCAGTGGCAGGCCTGGGGGCCTTCAGTGGGGAAGTCAGTGAAGACCTTCATGTGGTTCAGGACACGGACAATATGGAGGAGTAGAGGCTGTGGGTTTAGGCACAGAGATTCCTGCACCAGTCTGCAGAAGAGCAGGGCCCTGCATAGGGCACCTGGCCTCAGGGAAGAGGCCCCAGATACTGGGGCCTGCACCCCCCCTCTCTAGCCCCACCCTTGGCCCTGGCTGACTTAGCCATCCTATGCACAGACTGAAGGCCTGTAGGCGTCACGTAGAAAGTCAGAAAGAGCACTAGGAGGCTAGAATGAGGCCTGGCAGCTGCTACCAGAGGCCCTCGGTGGGGAGGCGGATTTGTTCACTCTTTCATCAAGAATCAGCAAGAGGCAGTCAGGGTGGTGGGACCCCAGGAGACAGCAGGTGAGTCACTGGGACTGACTCATGCCTGGGCCAGGCCCTCCCGGGTAGTGGCTGTCAGAAATGGGTCTGGGTTCTCCACAACTTCTGGAGAAGCAAGGATCCGTGACTGAGCTGGCTCCTCTGTGGGGACTTTGCAGCCCCATGTGAGTTTTAGAGTGGCTGGCGGCCCTATGTCAGCAGAACCCGGCCCTGTAGGGTAGGGCTGTGTGTGGGGGGGTGCTGAGATCACCCCCCAGGCTTAGAGTTATCTGTGCGGAAATGAGGTCCTGATCAAGGGCCCTTAAATATGGCTTGGGGTGAATGGTGTATCCTCGGGGTGACCCCTGGATCTCTGGTGCCCGTTTTGGTGTGCGTTTTGTGGTTGTGGCGCAGGCATGGGGAGAGGGTCCTTGTGTCCAGCGTCTGCGTTCTGTGGGACAAGCCTGGGAGAGAAGGCCCGAGTCTGCGGATGGCGTCCGTCCGGGCAGGGACCATGCTCTCATCCGTGGTACACCGCAGGGACAGACGCTATATACCTGGGGAGAGCTAGGGCTTCGTGGCCAGGACCCGCACCCCGCCATGCCGCAGTCAGCTGGCAGAGCAGAGCGCCTGCGCTTTATGTCTTCGGGCGCCTCATACCAGCCGGCTGCCCCTGCGCATGCGCCCCCGGACGGCTGCGCCTGCGCCTGCGCATTTTCTCCGTTACACGTGGGGCCAGACCTCCGAGGACGCCTGGATTTCCAGGGCGGAGGGGCGAGCTGGGGAAGGAACTCCGAGCCTCCGCAGGGCATGGGAGATGACACAAAGCTTCGGAGCGTATTCCTCTGGTGTGGGAACGGCGTGGGCCTGGCTGACCCGTGAGAGGAGCACGCCTGGGGCTTGAGCCAGGTGGGTGTAAATGGTGTAAATCTTCTGGGTGTAAATGGAGCCGGACCACCTGTGCCACGTGGCCGGGGATGGGCAACCTTGACGGTCTACGTAAATCACATCAAACACAGTCATAAAACTTTAAGTAATGCTTATGTTACTTTCCCTGAGCCAAGTGTTCCTGACACAGGCTGTTTGTGTTGATTTCTTACTATTCATTTATTCTTTCCCTGTACTTCTCACAGCAGCCTAATTGTGATTCGGTACCGAGAAAGCAATATCAAAGTAATTTTCCACAACATTAGTTACAATTTTCTTCTGATCTTTCAAGTGAAACAATCCCATCCTGTTGGCTTCTCTGAGCATATAAACCTTGATTACATTTATCTGTTGGAAACCAGTGCTTACAAAGTGTATGTATCCGGTTGCATGCGTGGGTGGCCCCAAGGGCCTGGACAAGCCTTCTCCCTGGGGACTTCTGCTGGTGGGAGGTACAAAGTCAGGAGGCTGCCCCATCATCCAGATTGGGGAAGGCCATTGGGGACGCCCCCGCCTAGAGAGGAAGTTCCACACAGGCTACTCTGGCTTTCGCTGTGTCAGCAACTTCCCTGGGATCGAAGTGTCTGGGAGCCACTGTTCCAGGTGTTGACCAGTGTGGGAGGGGGAGGGGGGCAGGGGAAGATCCAGAAACAAGCCGGAGAGTGGGAGAAGGAGGCTTCGGTTGCTTGTGTGGCTCAGATTTCTGTCCGGCAGTTATTAGGTGTTAAAAGCATGTGAACTTCTCAGGGCCCAGTCCGCAAACCTCACCTGACTTGTGCATCAGATGCAATCCTACCGGCCTGCCGACTTTTGTAAATTTAGCCATTTTAAAAAAAATGTTTGCCATACTTTAAATCAGTCAAGCCTTCTGAAATGTGAATGGCTGCTGTTTAACCTACCTTCCACCTAAAATGAGATTCTGGTGTGTCGTGTGTAACAGAGAATTCACGTATCCAATTATTTTCCAGTCTCCGATATTGCCAGGCCCTGAGGCCTCAGGAAACTCACTCCTTGACCCAAGAGAGTAGGTTTGCCCCTTCTCTAAGTGCGAGACGCAGAGAACAAGTCAGAACCAGGAAGAACACATCCTAGCCTGCTGGCCCTGGGGATACGGAAGACAGACTCCAGACGTGGGGCTGGGCAAACTGAAATTTTATGAGTGGCCCCTCTTTATGTACTTTTTATTATGGAGGGTTTGGAACACATCCTCCATGGAGCTAAATGAGACTAGCTCCGGGCATCGGGTACCAGCGGGCTCCGTCATCGGGCCAGCCCTACCCACAGCCACTGGCACTCCCTCCTTCTGACTTTCGAAGCATATACCAGATAGCATATCAATTCAGCCATAAATATTACAACATATTGCTTGATTTTAGAGATAAGAACTCTCTTTTGTAAGCATCCAACAATTCTTTAATATCACCCAGTATCCAGTGTTCAAATTTCTAGTTGCATCACAAATATTATCAATAACCTTTATTTCCACTTCGTTTTATCCAGGATCCAGATTAAGCCCACACATTGCAGTTGGTGGTCAAGTCTTCTAAGTCTCTTTCAATCTGTAGGATTCTCTCCTCATCTTTTTCTCTTGCTCTGTATTGGAGGAAACTGGGTCCCAGGTCCTGTTGAGTTTCTCCCCTTTGGGTTTTTTGTCCATCGTGCATGTTTGGTGTATTTCACGTTGTTTTCTGCTCTTCCTATTTTCTGTAAGTGAAGTAAATCTAGCAGCTTGTTTGAGGTGTTTCTTTTCTTTTCTTTTTGAAGATTTTATTTATTAGAGAAAGAAAACGTTTGTGCACGCTCATGAGTGGAGTGGAGGGGAGGCAGAGGGAAAGGGAGAAGCAGACTCCCCGCTGAGCAGGAAGCCCGACAGGGGGCCCGATCCTGGGACCCCGGGGTCATGACCGTGGGATCATGACCTGAGCGGAAGGCAGGTGCTTAACGACTGAGCCACCCAGGCGCCCCTCCTCCTTCATTCTTTTAAGCGGGATGGATTTTGTTTTAATGAGGCAAGGTGAGGCGTTGTTAGTGACCCATGCAGCCAAAGCGATGGTGGATTGATTGGTTTATTCATTGGCAAATAAAAAACCATGACCTTATGATACCGATTCTGTTACTAACGCACTATTAGCAGTTTTTCTTTCCTTCTTTCCTTTTTTTTTTTTTTTTTTTAATTTTTGGTTTCCAGAGTGAGTTTTCTTAAAGCGGGGCCACCCCATGTTTCAGAGAAGTAAGCTCTTGGCTTTCCCTGAAGCCGTGGAGTTGCAGATGGTGGAGCTGGGGTTGGGGCTGATGCTGGGGTGTCGAGGACGGAGGCGACCACAGTGACAGCGGGGGTTCGTGTTCCAGGGCCCCTAGTGCAGATGAAGGGGCTGGACAGCCCCCAGTGACCTCCTCATCTGCAACAGTCTGCCCGGGGCATTCCATCCCCAGCCCAAAGGCATTTAGGGATAAGGGTAATAATCTGCTTTTACCATGTGCCAGACCCTGGGCCAACCACTTTGTACGTTTTAATACATACAATTCTTCGTTGTTTGTGTTTTTGTTTTGTTTTTTAAAGATTTATTTATCTGAGCCAGAGAGAGCGTGAGCAGAGGGAGGGGCAGAGAGAGAGAGCGAGTTAGAGAAGCAGACTCCCCACGGAGGGTGGAGCCCCACTCAGGCTCGAACTCACAACCTGGAGATCGTAACCTGAGCCAAAATCAAGAGTCAGACGCTTAACCAGCTGCACCACTGAGGCGCCCCAATACATACAATTCTGTGAATAATTGATTTTCCTGTTTACAGACGAAGGGCTGGGCGGTCGCCAGGCGGGCACACAGCAGCACTGCTCTTAACGCACTATTCACTGCTTGCTGGGCGCTGTGCCGGGCACTTTACCGGTATTTAGTACTCACTGAATACTTTCAAACCCCCATGAGTTAAGCATTATTACACCATCTGACAGATGAGACTACTGAGATCAGAGAGGTTAAGAGCCGTGCCCGAGACCGCACAGCTTTGGGTTTCCGAGCCGGGATCTGTCCTGGGGCAGGAGGCTGTCACCGTGCACCTGGTTCCCCTCCTAACAATGGTGATGTTCCCGATCCCAGAGCAGAGCCGGGGCAGAGAGAGCCTGGATCGAGATTTGGAGGCGTGTGGGAGTTTGGCGTGGGAGGAACTCCCCGTGGATCAGGGGTCGGAGTGTGACCTGTGGGTCTAGGCTCGTGCTGCAGACACAGCTAGTCCCGGGGCCCACAGGCCCTCCCTTGGAGCATCTCAGAGGGGCAAGCCTTTGCTACAGGCCGAGGGGAGCCCCTGGGTCCTGAGGTGGGGGTGGCCGTGAGAAGGCTCACGTCTGGAGCTATGGGCAGGCGCACGGGAGGGGACAAGAACACAGGGAACCCAGCAGGGAGCTGCAGAGTGGTGCAGGAGAGAAGGCAGGACCTGGGGAGGCAGAGACCGGAGAGCGGGGACTCAGGGGGTCGGGGCAGAGTCAGCAGCTACACGGTGGGACGGTGAGGAGGGTGAGGAGGGCTGCTGGGAGGGCAGATTGGGATGCGGATACCACTCACTGAGGCAGACATGCCAGATGGGGAGCGGTCTGGGGGAGGGGGCTGAAGACCACGTGTTCTGTTTTAGGCAGGTGGCTTCTGAGTTGCTGGGCAGAGTTGCTCTGTAAGTCCTCCGCCCGGGACTCCGGACTCACAGACTGCAGGAACAAGCAGGGGCCACAGAAAGCCCCTCCCCCCCCTGCCCCCCTCCACCTGCCTCTCTGCTCTCAGGCCGCACACTCACCTCTTCCCTGTCCTACACTTGAGGGCAGAGTCAGGCAGAGTCGTGGCTGGAGGAGCCAGGAGGGCTGCCTGGAGGAGGGGAGCTGTGGGTGACTTGTCTGTCTTCTGTAGCGCCCAAGAGGCGACCGGACCACTGCACGGAAGCACTGAATTAGGTTTGGGTGAGACTCCCCTGGAACCTGGGGGGGGGGGTCTCTCTCCAGCGCACATGCTCCTGTGCCTCTTGCCTAGTCTCCCCCAGCTGGAAATCCGCAGAGCCAGAATTCCGCTGCCCAGGGGCCCCACCAGCTCGAGGGCTCCTGCTTCGGTCCCCAGGAGGCAGGGATGTGTTGGCCGGAGAAAGCGTGGCCCTCACTCTTGCTCCCATGGTTACCAGGGACACACAGCCCTGCCTGGGCCGGTACTGAGCCCACACTTGGCTCATGTGTCTTGTTTCTACAGCAACTCTTGGCCCAAGGATGTCCCCTTGGAGCCCGAAGAGCACGGCCAGGCCAGAGTGGGCCGGGGGGGCCGAGGCTACAGGCATGACTGCCCCCCCCAACGCCGCCCCCATTTCTGTGGAGCCGTCCGCTTTCCCCGAGCAGGTGGGTTTTACTGGAGTCCTCCTGAGTCTGTTTCCCGAAACCATTTTCCACCAGCATCGCAGAGCACCATATATATTTTCTACAAACCTTGCAAGGCTGACACATCCTTGTTGTGACTGTGAATATCAGAAGTGACATGTAATTGCAGTGATCCATTCTGTTAAGTAGCTGGCAATATATCATTGCGGAATCAGCAGGGCTGGGGCTCCCAGAACCTGGTGTTTCTGAACGATGCACCTGCGAGCGTGTTCAGACTCTCGCACCAAACTGCGCCGAGGGCTCGAGCGAGGACCACCTCACCCTCCCGCACCCCGTTTTTCTGTGGCCACAGCAAAGGAAATTCTACTCGAGGTAAAACCCCCCACTGAGTTTCTTCCTGGTCTTTGGAGAGCCCTCTCCTCATCACGAAAGGCACCGGGCTCAAAGTCAGGGCCGTGAGGCAGGACCCTTGTAATGGTGCTCCTTACAGGCGTGGCCCTTGGGGGCCTCTTGCCCCTCTTCTTCATCCTTGTAACCTCCAGAGCGGCTCTGGAGGATTCCTTCTGGGGCCACAGGGTAGGCAGTGAGCTGGGGCTGCCCAGTCATCACCGTGCCGGCAGAGAGAAGGAAACCCGTGGGCTCAGCAATTGCAGGATTGGAAACCCATGTGGCCAGAAGCCCAGGGACGTGATGGCCGACCCCTCCTTGATGGGGTGGGCGCACTGAGGCAGAGTCTGCATATTTCGGGGGGCACCACTCACACTGCGTTCTGTGCTCATTCTGGAGTAGTGTTGACTTAGACTCTGGGGTGAAGGATCTCCCCCTGGAAGTGCAGAGGAGGGCAATTCAGATGGAGGGACGGACATGGGTCCCCCACGTCGTAGTTGGGCAAAAGGTGCCGAAAAGGGAGGTTGGTGTCAGAACACACAGTCCTCAAGTGGGGGCACCTGGAGCCCACTGGTTCGGTGGGCCCTGGGGTGTCAGCTTTGGGGCCTTGTCTGGAGTCTGCTTTTGGAGGTGGGGTTCATGAAGGACCCTCACTGCTCCCCTCCGTGGAAGACTGTGGGTCTTGTCTCTGCAGCGGGAATTTCCCTGTCCCCACCCTCTCTCACTGCGACTGGGCCATTCCCAGTGGCACCGCTGGCCCGCAGCTCCCCAGCATCTGCTTCTCTGATTCGGGCCTCAAACATTCCCCCCATCCCTGCAGAAGACACCCCAGGGGTCTCCAGCCAGAATCTCACTTTCCTTTGGTGCGCTGAAATAGGCTAAATGAAAAATAATGAACATGGAGGAACTAATAACAGGAATCACCTAATTAAATTAGGAAACAGACATCATATCACTGTAATCTGGAAATTGATATTAATAGAAAATGGTCCCAGAATCGTTATGCTAAAGGTTCCTAGGGGTGGGGGAAATTAAAAAGGAGAGCAGCCCGGAACATCGGGGCACCGGATCCAGTAAGAGCAAGGCTTCGGTTTTAAAGGAACTAAAGGGAAATGGTAAGAATTGGAGATGGGGTCACTGTGTGGCTCTAACCAAGTCCTGGACGAACGCGGCCTAGAAAACCACAGGGCCCCACACACGGGTTCGAGAATTTTTTAAACGAGACAACGTAATTAAGCTTCCATGTGCGTGAAACGTCATGAGAGTCGCCGACCCCGGCGCCTTCCCTTCTTCCTCCACCCTGGGGGCAGGCACTGTTGTCCTCAGCCGGGACTCCCGGGAGGGTAAGCGGGTGGCCCAGAGTCCTGTGGCCAGAGTGGCCCCAGCCAGGATTCGAACCCAGATGGGCCCGACTGCAAAGCCCCTCCTTGGCTCACCCTGCCCTCCTTGCCTGTTGCTACTGGTTGATGTCACGGTCTGCGTTTCTTGTACATTCTGTTTTTCTGCCACTTCCCCAAAGTGCATTTCTTGCCGACACCCAGCGGCACCGAACACCCTGACTCCAGCCTCAAGGCTTGTCTGGCGGCTTGGCCAATAAAGCCCACACAGAGCCCCCTTCTGAAATTACAGCCGTGCTGGAAAACTGGGTCTCCTATTGTGTCCGGGCCTGGTGGGGGCCGAGCGGGGCCGCCGCTTCCAATGCCCGGGCCGGCTCGCGGAAGCCCCGGTTTCAGGTTGTGTGGCCACGGAGGCCTACCGTTCCCCCGGGCCCCTCACTTGGGGGCTGAATCGGGCTCTGTTCACCTGTGATGTGAGTCACGGCTTGGCGGTCCCACAGCAGGGCTCAGGTGTGGTGTGACCCCTTTCCTGCTCTACCCGGCCCGGAATGAACTGGAGGGAGACCAGGGAGGAGGGAAAGGGCCGCTCAAGATCTCTCTGTGAGATGCCCCAAAATCACATCCGGTCTGGGATGCCGTGACTGTCCCCGGGCCCTCGTTGAGCCCCAGGAGGACTTAGGCTCAGGTGTCAGGGAGGGGTCACTCCCAGGACTGAGCTTCCTCTCCCTCCACGTGGGTCCCACCCCTCCCCAACCCCTGACCCCATTCACCAACCAGGCATCTTTAGTTGGGGGGGGGGGCGGCGGCGGTCACCGACATCAGAGCCAAGGCCGCCGTTCAACTCAGGAGATCTGCCAGCAGGAGCGGGAGGGCAGAGCAGAACTCCAGTCCCAACATGGCACGGGGCTCGGAGGGGCGGCCCCTCTGCCTGCCTTGCCGTCCCCTCGGCCATGTCTGCACTGTGGCGGGGGAGGGGGCGCTCAGGGCACACCGTGAATCAGAGCGCCGCATCCATCGCCAGTGTGCAGATGAGGCCAGTGGGCTCCCGCCGTGTGCTTATGGAGAGCCGTCTCACCTTTCTGAAAGCCTGAGTTGCTAATGTGGGCAGCGGAGAAGGGTTCTGTGCTGGAACAGGGTCCAAGGACGGGCCTGTTGCTATGGCGGTTGGCCTTCTCCGTGGCCACCGGGTGGTTCTTGGTTTTTCAAACCCCGAAAAGGTCACGGTGGTAGTTAGGACAACAGCAGCCCCGGAACGTTGGTTCTGAAGGCCGATGCAGGCCTGCGGTGCTGTGAGCCCATCAGGGGCGCTGGGGCCGGGGGGAGGGGTGTGTGTGGCTGAGGCCCGCGTGCCTCGGGTCAGGCCTCGGTGGGGCTCTCACCGGGCCCCCACCTGCTGGCGCCTCCCGTTTATGGTGACACCTTTCTTGTGGCTTGAGGGTCCGTGTGTGTCTTCTCCCTCCTGAAGTATTTGGGAGTTAGGAGCTCAGGCAGACGCCATCTAAGCCAGAAGCTCCCCATTACCTGTCTGCTGGTGTTCTCATGATAAAGCTTATTTTCTTATTTCTGGGGTGGGGGCTCTGCAGTTTTAACTTGAATCATGGTGAAACTCAGTAGGCCGTTCTCTCTTTGAAAATGTTTTCTGTATATGGGAAGAGTAGCCCAGCTGCAACGGGTTCCATAGCCCCTTCCCCCTATAGCTGCTGCTTGGGAGCCCCTGCACAGCCGTTGGCCCCTAATAGAGGGTTGGTCAGAAGCCTCGGGGTGGGGGGGGATCTTCCCATTCTCACACTCGGGGTCCAGACAGGAAGTTGAAGCTGCTTCTCACCCAGCCTTGGCATTCCCAGCCCTCCTCGGAGGTTCCGGAGCCCACCTGTAGAATAGACTAGCCCCCATTCAAGTTCCTCTTCCCCTCCTCCCCCAGCTTGGTTGTGCCCAAAGCAGGTCAAGGCTCCAGTCCCTGGCCAAGTGGTTCTCAGCCCAGGTGGCTCCCGACCTGGGTTGGACTGAGGGGGTGGTCTGTGAACCTTTCTCCACATTGTGGTTGTGTATCCAGATGTGTTTCATCCTGGGAAGGAGAAGGCTGCCTGCATCTGTGAACGCATTCGACCTTTGCCCTCAGGGTCTGGCCTGTTCCCCCCCAACCCCCACCCCCGGAGTTAGGAGGGAAACGGGGAGGGAAAGGGACGAGGTGGGATGTCAGTGGAAAGTGTGTGGGGTCACCAGGTCCATCAGAAAATGCATCCAGGCCGGGGAGACCATAGGGGACCGGGTGGGGGAGGGAGGACGGAAACAGACAGGCCCGGGCCAAGAGTTCTGTTACATGTGGGCCCAGAGTGCCCAGACCCTCCCTTTGACTTATTTTTTTCCAAAGAAGCTAGGGACCTGTAACATATTTCTGTGACTTCTCCTGATTTTTAAGTGGCGGCTCAAATTTTTGCAGTTGAGAAGACGGTTTCAGAGTCAGACCACAGTTCACATGGGTACCTCCTATCAGTTGGACGGACAGGAAGGAGAGGGTCTGTCCCATATCCCAAGGCTCCCTCAGGCTGAGAACTGCCCGCTCCTGCCTTCCCTGTGCAGCCCCCACCGCCCAGCACAGAGAGGTGCTGGGACTCCCTGGTGGGGAGGGGACTCGCGAACTCTCTCCAGCCCTGGTAGGACCTGCTCAAGCCAGACCCAAAGTGAGTCAAGGCAGAGCCTCTCAAGGAGCCTGCTGGCCAACAGTGGCCTCCGGAGTCCCGAGGGACCCTTGTCTGGTTCGGGAGGCCAGGAGCCCTGCCAGAGAGCTGTCATGATTTCAGCCTGGGGCCTGGGGGAGGGCAGAAAGTGGCTAGTCAGCAGAGGCCCGGGGTAGGCAAGGGCCAGGAGCGAGGGTCTGGGGAAGCACACTCTGTAAACCTTCCTTCATTCACACACAGTTACTCATATGCAAATATTTGCCCCACTAACAGCAGCAAGCTTTAGTTGCTGTGCATAAAGGAAGGATCATTTCTGGACAAGCCTTCCTACAAGGGTGAGCCCTTCACCAAAGAGCTGGGCTGTGGACTCGCCGTGGGGCAGGCTTGGAGGTCCCGTTTCCCATAGTGATGGCAAGGTTGGCTACACTGGCCTTCTTTCTTCCCCGCCTGGGATACTGTCTGTGGCAGTCACATCAGTCCCGGGTCTCCTGGGCATGGGACCTAGCCTGGCCTAGCAGGGGACACTGCGCTCTTCCTTCCCTGCTGTCTCCTTGTCAGGGACGGTGCCACCAGGGCTGTGAGTGGGACCAGAGAGTTCTAGAGAATCCCGACAACACCCAGGGAGCTGGCACCAGGGAATGTGGTCTGAGCAGTGATGACAGTATGAGTGCCGAGCGCCTGCTGTTTACCTGTACCCTCTTCCTGAAGCCTCACAGCGCCCGGTCTCTACTTTAACAGATAGGGAAACTGAGGCTCAGAGAGGCAGAGTCATTGGTCCAAGGTTACACTGCCAGCAAGCGGCAGTGCCTAAACGAGATCCCGAAGACACAGGGTCTCATTAGTGACTCGGACAGCCACTCGAAGCTGAGACACCATGTTGGAGGGCCAGCCTGGGGGCCTGTGCGACGCGGCCACGCTAATATTGGGGCGTGCTTCCTTCCTGTGTGTCGCAGGCACATTCTGGTCTGTGCATACGTCTGTGCTGCTGCAGGGAGGGGACCTCTGTGAATGTGTGCACGTGCCTGGCTCCCGTCCACAAGTGTGTGTCCGAGTGTGTTTGCCACGACCCTGAGGTCCAAGCATGTGTGCTTGGCGTTCACCGCTCATGTGAGGAACACTTTCACATGGGGCGGTTTGGGGCTGGCTGCTCTGAGGACACACTGATGCTACCCCCCACACACACACCCTGGGCAGATGGGGGACGCACACAGGCAGGCCCCGGGCGGGGGCAGGCCAGCCACAGAAGTAGGTGAGGAATGGCCATTCCAGCAGGAACTCGGCGAAACCAGTTATTGTAACCCTCTTGCCCGACGCACGCTGGGTAGACCAAATGATGGAATTACGTTCATAATATTTCAAGTCGAGTGATCGCTGCTTGAATTAGTTCCTTCCCAGAACCAAGCCAGAAGGAGCGGCAGTAATTAAAGGATTTGTGGGCTTAAAGCGAGTCTGCTCGTTAGGCGTGTATGATATACGGGGCTGGCAAGATGGGGCTGGGCCTTGTCCCTTCCTGGGGAGTGCGAGCAAGCATTAGAAGCCCACAGGCTGGCAAGAGGGGGTTCTTAATGGGGGGAGCACTTCTCTACTTTCAGTTATTTCAGAAATATTTACTGAGCCCCAGCCTGGCTGGGCACCGGGATTCTGCAGACAGCAGGACCGTGAGGTCCCTGGGCGGACAGAACTCACAGTGAGCAGCACGATGGGGAGCTCCTGGTGTCCACCCGATTCCTTTCCGAGCTGGCCCTTCTGCAGTGTCCCAGGAGTGCCGGGGTGCCTGATCCTCCTTCCGCATCAGGGCTTGCAAATCAAGGGACCGAGCGAGGATTCCTGCCCATCGGAGAAAGAACAGGAAAGGCATTGGTGTGGCTCGACCCCCCGCTCAGTCCATCCTGTGTCCTAGAGAGAGGGCCAAGGGAGCCAATAGCAGAATCCCACCCAAGGCCAGACCACCCCTCCATCCAGCCAGTTTTGGTTTTTATTTCTTCCATTTGCTTCACTGAGGGGAGCAAATGCATACAGCTCTCTGCGGGGAGCAGAAAATGCCAGAATCCCATGAAAGTAAATACCAGCCGTGTGGTCAGCCTTGGCAGTGTGGCTACCCGTCCTGAACAAAATAGGACCTAAAACTTATTTAAAACCCAAGAAGGAAAGAGAAATCCCAGGAGCCAGAAAATGAGAGGGATTCAGGAGAAGCCGTGAGCTCCAGGGGATGCCTCCCATGGCACCTGGGGCTAAGGCTTTTTAAAAAATCAGCTTTATTCACGTATAATTCATGCAATTACAATCTATTCAGGTGTACACTTCAGCAATTTTTAATAAGTTTTCAGAGCTGTGCAACTATCCCCACAATCCCAATTTTAGGGTCTTTCCATTGCCCCCCCCAAATCTCTTATGCCTATTTATGGTCAACCCCCCCCCCCATTGCTCCTACACAACCACAGATGTGCTTTCTGTCTTTCTAGATTTGTCTTTTCTGAACTTTTCAAATAAATGTAATCCTATGATACGTAGTCTTTTACATCTGCCTTCTTTCACTGAGCGTCATGTTTTCGGGATTCATCCATGTTGTGGCATCTATCAGTAGTTCGTTCCTCTTTACCCCTGACTAATATTCTACCACACGGCACTGTGGTTTAGTTATTTGGCAGTGGCTGGGCATTTGGATTGTTTATACTTTTTTGGTGATTATGAATAATACTGTTGTGAAACTCTCGTGTCTCTGTGTGAATGGATAGGAGTGGATGGATGGATAGGAGTAGAGGAATTTCTCGGGTGGATGGGTGGATGGATAGGAGTAAAATTGCGAGGCTGTATTGTAAATTGGTGTTGAATTTTTGAAGAAACTGCTAGGCTGTTTCCAAGATGGCGCCATTTTCATTCCCACCAGCCACACAGAAGGGCTCCAGTTTTTTCACATCCTCATCAACACCGGGTATGATCTGTCTTTTTAATTATAGCCATTCTAGTGGGTGTGAAGTGATACCTCATTGTGGCTTTAATTTGCACTCACTGAAGACTAATGATATTGAGCATATTTTCATGTACTTATTAGCCATTCGAATATCGTCTTTTAGAGAAGTATCTATTTGAATCTTTGCCCATCTTTTAAATTGAGTTATTTGTCTTTTTTGCTGAGTTGTTGTTCTTTAGTTTGTAGATCCAAGGACTTATTAAATTTGCAAGGAATTTCTCCTATCTGTGGCTTGCCTTTGTGTTTTCTTGATGGTGTCTTTTGAAGGGCAAAAGTTTTTAAATTGGGAGAAGTTCATTCCATCAATTTGTTTTCTTTTGGGGACCTTGCCTTGTTTCCAATCTTGGGAGGAAAGCTTTCAATTTTTCACTACTAAGTATAGTGGTCTGTAGGATTTTTGTGGACCTTTACCACTTGGAGAAAGTCTTTTTCTACTGCTAGTTTGTTGGAAAAAAAGTTTTTACCATGAATGTCAGGGTCTCAGTTCTGCTCTGTGGAGCCTTATGTCCATCCTATGCTAATAGTACAATGTCTCAATTGCTGTAACTTTATAAGTTTTGAAATCAGGAAATATAAGTCCTCCTGCTTTCTACTTTTTCAAGATCATTTTGGTTATCCTGGGTCTTTGTAAAGTCTGCGTTAATTTCCACGTAAATTTTACAATTCATCCATTTCTGCCAACAAAAAGCCTAGCGGGATTTTGATGGGTGTTGCATTGAATCCAACAATCAACTTAACAATATTGAGTCTTCCATTCCATGAACATGGAATGCCTCTCTATTTACTTAGGTTTCCTTAGTTCCCATTAGCAGTATTTTAGAGTTTTCAGTAGACAGGTCTCATCCTTCTTTTGTTAAGTTTATTCCTAAATATTTTATTCTTTTCATTGCCATAGTGAATAAAATTATTTTCTTACTTTCATTTCTAATATGTTAGATGTTATTGCTAATACATAGAAATGTTCATTGCTAATATATAGAAATACAATAGATTTCACTATATTAATCTTATACCTGCAACATATTGATTCTAGTAGTTTAATTGTGTGTGACTTCCCCAGGATTCTTAAAACACAGGGTCATGTTGTCTGCAAATTTTACTTCATCTTCCATCTGGATGCCTTTTTTTTTTCTTGCCTATTTGCACTGGCTACAACCTCTAGTACAATAAGAAACAGAAGTGGTAAGAGTGGACTTCCTTGCCTTGTTTCCAATCTTGGAAAGAAAGCTTTCAATTTTTCACCACTAAATATAATGGTAGTTGTAGGATTTTTGTGGACCTTTACCACTTGGAGAAATTCTTTTTCTATTGCTAGTTTGTTGGGAAAAAAGTGTTTTTTTTACCATGAACGTCAAGTTTTGTCAAATGCATGTTCTATATCTGTTGAGATGCTTATGGGGTTTTATCCTTTATTCCGTAAATATGCTGTATTACAGCGATACATCAACCTCGCCTTCTTGAGATAAATCCCACAGGCTCATGGTGTATAATCCGTTTTATGTATTGCTGGATTCAGTTTACTAGGGTTGCGTTGTGGGGTCTTTTGAGGAATAGTTGTCTAGTTTTCTTTCGACGGCTTTGCCTGGCTTTGGTATCAGATTAATATAGATCTCAGCATGAGTTGGGAGGTATTTCCTCCCGCTCTGCTGTTTTTCTGGAAGAGTTTGTGAAGGATTGGCATTATTTCTTCTTTAAATGTTGGGTAAAATTTGCCATTGAAGCCATCTGGGACTGGACTTTTCTTTGTGGGAAGATTTTTAAACTACTAATTCAATTCCTTTACTATAGATCTATTCAGATTTTCCACTTCTGAAGTCAGCTTCAGTAATTTATGTCTTTTTAAGGCTTTACTCATTTCTTTCAAGTTGTTTCATTCATTGGCAAAAAGATGCTGATAGTATTCTCCTGTATTCGTTAATGACATTCCTTCTTTCCTTTGCTCCTGATTTCAGTGATTTGTGTGTTCTCTTTTTCGTTTGCAAGTCAAACTAAAAGCTTATCCATTTTGTTACTCTTTTCAAAGAACCAACTCTCCATTTCATTGCTTTTATCTTTTCTATTTCTCTGATCTCTATTCTCTAATATTCATCATTTCCTTCTTTTGGCGTGCTTTGGGTTTTTTCTTCTTCTCGTTTCTTAAGTTTCTAGTTTCTCAAGTGACTGATTTGAGAGCCTTCTTTTTGAATAGACATTGCCGCTCGAGATTTCCCTCAAACACCGCTTTATTTATCCGTAGTCCACTTTGGGGCTCGCCTGTCCCAGAGCTTCCTTTAAATAACTGTCATGTCCGCTGGTGTGCTGCTTCCCCCGAACTCTGCCACGACCTCAGAGAACTGAGATTTTGGAATTATTATTTTCAACAGCGTTCCCGGACATGGGATTTTTCGACCTTCCTGGCCTGCCCTACGTTGTTAGAACTTCAGTCAATGGAGGAACTGGGTAGGGGCGATGGAAGCCGACCCAGGCTTACTCTCCTCTGACTTCAGTAGAACTTCTGGACTAAATGTTTCTTATATTCTATATCTCTGGTCAGTTTCCAGAATTCTTTAATGGTGGGGTTTTAAAAAAATTTTTTTTTATTTTTTTTTAAAGATTTTATTTATTTGACAGAGAGACAGATGATCACAAGTAGGCAGAGGGGCAGGCAGTGAGAGAGGGGGAAGCAGGCTCCGTGCTGAGCAGAGAGCCCGATGTGGGGCTCGATCCCAGGACCCTGAACCAAAGGCAGAGGCTTTAACCACTGAGCCACCCAGGCACCCCTAAATTTTTTTTTTTCCTGTTCTGATATTTCTTTTTTGGGGAAAGAATTTGCCAGCCTCCTCCTTCAGTCATTCCAGAAGTCCTACGTCCAGGACAGGAGTCACAAACATAGACAGGAGATGAGGTCTCTGACCCGACCAAGGGTCTGAGCTGGACGGCAGCCACTCGTGAATAGCACCCTCGGGAGGCATCAAAATCCCCGCCCCCTGGCCCAGTTTGCTTGAGACAGTCCTGGTTTCCACCCGTGGTCAGGGGTAATTATTGTCAGGGCCCTTCCCACTCTTAGAGGTGGCTTAATTTCAATGACAAACTGTCGCGTAGATGTAATTCTGTAAGACGAAAATTTAACCAGAGAGAGTGGGAGGCAAGAAATAATGGTAAGATAAATACATTGTCAGTAGGTAAGTCTTATAAATATAAGTAAGTCTATAAAAATAGTCAGAAGCACTCGTTTTTGCGGGGGCTTCAGAACCGAGATGATGTGGGAGTTCAGATGGGGGACAGTAAGTGGGGTTGAGAAGTCGAAGGGAGTGTGAGTCCGTCAGGTGGGACCTGGGCTGGGGGCTTGGGGTTTACCTGTGACAGGGACGGGATGTCGGTGCCGGAAACACCGGAACACCGGGATCGTACTAGACTTTGGGCTTTATTTTAAAATATGGCCTACCCGTGGAAGTACAATGTGTATCCCCTGGGCCTCTGCCCTGGCCCCTCTCAGGGCAGGTAGCCCCACTCCTAGGGCTAGGTGCTTATTTAAGCACCTCCTGTTTGCCTCACTGGTGACAGAGGGATTCCCAGCCTGTGGTTTTGGGGATGGCCAACAACTCAGCCTGGGGCAGACGTGGGTCGCAGGGTCCCTGGGGCAGTAAACAGCAGGCCGTCAGAGGCAGGCCAGTAGTATGGTGGGGGAGGGGTGCTACCCGGTTCTCACTGGAAGGTGTCGATTAATTGAAGAATTCCGTGGGCTGGCAGGGCATTTGACACCTGTGCCCAGGTAAGCGGGAGCCGTGCTTGGTCCCCTTGATGAGGACGCTTGTTTGGCTGCGGGACCTCACGTGCAGGAGCAGAGCAGAGCGAGAACTTACGCTGGCACCTCCCGAGGGCCTCCCACTTCTACCAGGTATCAAGGCGGCACGTGCCTCATGGGCCCTCACTTTCCGGACTTACAGGCATGGCGCAGATGGTCCCTCAGCAGCTCGAGGGGAAGCACGTCTATCTGAGCGGGAACCGCCTTGAGGGCAAAGGAAGCTGGAGAGGGGCGGGTCCTTGCCCCAGTCTCGGGACTCCCCCAGCCACAGCGAGGGTGCTGGGACCCTGCCCGGCTCCTGCCCCGGTCACCCTTGGCCCGTCCACTCTGCCGGTCTGCATGTCTGTCCGTCTCTCCCCCAGCTGTCTGTCTGTCTTTGTTTAGAGGGATGTGCTATGAGCCCGTAGCCTCGGGGCCTACTTTGTGCCCCCTTCAAAAACGGCATCAGTGGAGACTGGCCAGCCGTGTGACCTGAGCCCAGCATTGGTTACCGGTCACAGGTAGCCCCAGGACACCTGGCCCAGGCCCCACCCTGCCCCACACGGGGGTCTGGAGCCTGGCAGTGCTCCCTGCTGTTTCCAGAACCACAGTGGAGTTCAGCAGGTGGGTGAAATGAGGTTTCACTGGCTGCCTGCGGCTGCTCCCAGCCCATGGGGCTCTGCGGACATGCCCTATCTAGTATCTGCTCCCCCTCATGTGGGAATGACGATTGGGCGCCCCCGGTGCCTGGGAGCCACCCTGGCATACAAGTCAGCGGTAAAGGAGTAGCAGGCCCCCACCCCGGCTGTCTCCGGGGCACTGTCTGAAATGCCGCCATGTGTGTAGGGGCAGACATGCGGGCAAAGCAGTTGCCTGTCCTCCCCCTGCCCCCTTCCTTCCTGGGGTCTCCGTCCCTTGGGGCATGCAGCAACCCGGCAAAACCCAGACGGTTCAGGTTGTTACTGCTGGAAAGGCTGGGGCTGGGGTTTTGAACCCGCTAGTTATTTCGAGCCGCAGAATCCCTACGGAGCCTGGCTGGGGAGTCCAGGGCCTGACGCAGGCATTCTGTCTACCTGGAACGGGGAGAGGCAGCTGCTACATACATAGTACTTGTTGATCCAGCCATCAGAGCCTGATGTCTCAGCTGCCCCCTGGACCCAGCAAATCTGAATCTCTGGGAGAGCCCCTCGGGCCACAAGAAAGTGTGAAAGCCATTGGATTCGGAAGAGTGTTTCTCTGGCTTCAGTATAACTACAGATCACTTGGATGCCCTGTGAAGATCCAGATTCTGATTCTCTAGATCTGGGTGGGGCCCAGGATCCCTGCATTCATTTATGCATTCATTCATTCATTTTTCTTTTCTCCTTTTTTCTTCTTTCTTCCTTTCTTAGGTTTATTAATTTGAGAAAGAGAGAGAAGAGAGAGCTGGGGAGAGGGGCAGAGGGAGAGAGAGAACATCAAGCAGACTCCCCACTGAGCATGGAACATGTTGTGGGGCTCGATCTCATGACCCCGAAATCGTGACCTGAGCTGAAATCAAGAGTCGGATGTGGTGCCCCCCAGGCGCCCTAAGATCCTGCCTTTCTAACAGCAAGGGTTTATATTTAGAATCATGCTACTTAAGGTCTCTGTAGGCCAGTAGACTCAGTAACATTTGGGAGCTTCCTAAGAAGCTTCCTGACCCCAGATCTACTCAATTAGAATTTGCATTTTAACAAGATTCCTGGTGGTTTGAATGCACTTGAAGGCTGAGAAATGCTGGTAGAGGAGACTTTAATGGCCCAATAAGCCCGAGAGAGAGAGATTGAGAAGACGCTTTCAGCTTCTTTGGGGATCACAAGCTAACAGGTCTTTGTCATTAGGTGACAAAGCCCGGACTCGGATCCTTTCAGCTACCGGCAGCTCTTTTTTTCCTTAGGGACTAGGATGCAGCTCAGTGTGGCTCTCCCTTTGCTTTCCTCAAGCCCCCGTTCTTGCCCCCTCCTTCCCTACTCCACCCTGGTTTGGGATCCTGAGACTGGGCTTGCCCACACCTCTGAACTTGGCCTCTGAACCTGACTCAGCTTTGCCAAGCAGTCCAGCCCATGGGGAGGACTGTGCAGCCTCCTGACCCCACAGCATTTTCTCCCACACAGCTAACCCCCCTCCGGCCCATTCTGGCAGACACCTGACCCCAGCATCAAGGCCACTGTCCCCTTTTCCCATACACCCGCTTCTCTCTAGATGACTCATCCAGGATGCTCGCTCTGTTCTCATGTTTGCCCACCCGCCATCTGAGCTGCACCCCTACTTCTCCAGCCAGTAAAGAGCCCCAGCCTTGCCCACTCACCCTGGGGCTGCTGTTTGTTCAAGGCCACGGGTGCACTGTGAATGGCCTGGAGCTCCTAATCCACCCTCTGGCTGAAATCCCCTGCCTTGTCTCCAATCTGGTCTGAGTCCCTGCAAGAGCTCAGACCCAGGCCCCCACTCCCAGGAGTGGGTGAGATGAGGATCCTGGCTGCAACTTCTTCTGGAACTGGGGTCAGGAAAGGGAAGCCTACCCAGAGGGTCAGTTTCTGAACTGATAGGGACAGACCTTGAGGGGGCACTGGTAGGTCTGCGGTTTAGGAAACGAAATACAGTATTTCCTGAGACTTATCAGCCCCCCATCCCAGCATGCTAATGCTTGCCTTGGTAGTTCAACAAGTTCAACGTCAGCATCCCTGCCTGCTCAGGCAGGAGTGACGGGACCCCTGGAGGTGTGCGGATCTTCAGAGGGCAGACATCTTGGCACTCAGGATGACCTTTACCTTCTTGCTGTATTAACTGGCCTTGGTTGTCCCCCAGCTGCCTGTACGAGCCTAGGATCGTGTCCAGCCAGCATCCGTGCATCCGGCCAGCCATCCATTTATCCAGCAAGCAGGTGTTGAGCGTCTGCTATGTGGCTGGCCTCCCGGCCCTTCAGGTCCGACAGGAACATCTGTGGGTCCAGTGGTAGCTGGGTAAACAGGTCCGGAGATCCACGGGGATTTTTAACCAGCACCCGCGTGAGCCCTTTTAGAAGATACTCTTAACCCACGTACAGCACAGACCTGCCTCCCACCTTCTGCCAGACCCTTCTTACATACACATAATCACACTGCACGTACTGTGATCCGTTTTCTAGCACCGACCGCTACATGGTCGACTGCTTTCCACGCCGACACATGTAGGTGGTTTTCACCCCCGCTCAGAGGCAGCGTTACGGTGCTAAACCGTCGTAAAGATGTGGCATTGGTTTGTTCAGTCAGCTCGCTCCTGGTTTATGCTCTACGCTGTTCGCTGTTTGGGGCTAGTGCCCGAATCATTTCTGTTTCCTCCAGAGTCATCTTTTTCTGTTTGCTTCTCTTGGCCTCTCTGGTGTTGGAGGCTGTCCTCGCATGCTTGGTGGCTCACGTGCCTCGGGGCCCTCGGCTCATAGTTGCGAGTGGGGCATCCATCCCCTGTGGGGTGTGGAGTGGGGGGCGGGGCTTCCTTCGCGGCGGGGTGGGAGGAGTCTGCTGGCGGGGTGGGAGGAGTCTGCTGGCGGGGTGGGAGGAGTCTGCCGGCGGGGTGGGAGGAGTCTGCTGTCTCGCTGGAGTTTCAGGAGGGAGTGTGTTCCTTCACTAGGGCTGCTGCAAATTACCCTAGACTTGGGGGGGCGGGCTGTCAAACAAGGAGACGTTTATTCTGTCGGTCCTGGAAACCAGGACTCCAAGATGAAACTATTGGCAGGACTTTCCTCCGAGGGCTCTCTCCTTGGCTCACAGATGGCGTCTTCTCCCCGTGTCTTCACCTGGCCTTGTCCCTCCCTGCGTCTCAACTTCTCTTCCTGGGAGGACACTAGTCCTCTTGGATTAGGACCCACCCCAGCGACCTCCTATTGCCATTCAGCTCCACGTCCCCTTCCCCCTGTGGAATCTGTCACCACCCTCCATCCACTCTCTGATTTCCAAAAATTTGTTGGAATCTGTGCCGCCCCCTCTCCAGTTCTTGTTGTTCCCATGGCCTTCTGTTTTAGTCCTTTGCCGTCATTACCCTGGGATCTTGGGAGGAAGAAGAGACAGATGGACATGTTCCATCCACTGTGTCTCCCCGAAGCCTCCTGGCTTCTCCCCCAAGAAGAGGGACGAGCCCCAGCCCGCCAGGGAGGGCTCTGAAGCAGGATCTGGCGGGGAGGGCTGCAGCGGCCTGGGGCTTGCCCTTTGAATCCTGCAGCCTTGTTGCCGCTCAGAGAGGGAAGGGGCCTCCCTGGGAGGCTCAGGTCGCCAGGACCGGGCACCTGCCTTGCCCGCCAGCCTCCTCTCCCCCCGCCATGTCATAGGTGTGCCACTCTCCAGCCAGAGACAAGGTGGGTGTCTGACACCTCCAAAATAATGCATGTTTTCCAAACTTGTTGCTGAAGCTGCTAAAATGTTTTTTTAAAACCGTTTGCACTTCCCTTGATAGAAGGCAAATACCTTCTGTCAGCCGGGCGTGGGTCGGGCGGGGGCGCCTGAGACTGGAGGAGCCAGAGCAGAGTAGCCCTGGGCCTGGGGCCCCCAGGACATAAGAGGGTCTCGGGGGAGACCCAGGCCTTGGGGGTGGGGCGGGCCCTGTGTCTGTGGGGGAGGGGGAACGCCAGGCCGGGCGAAGGGCCGAGCACCTGTCACAAGGTAATTCGCGTTGACAATGTGTGTTCGGCTCTGGTGAAATTGTCCCTTCCAAGGCCTCTGTGTCCTTGAAGGGAGTGGCTTTGTATCTGAGGAGACGCCCCTCCCCCCACCCCCACTTCTGGCTTCTGTTTTGGAAGGTCTGAGCTCATCGAGGAGTTGTTCTAGGGGAAAGGGACGGAGGGGATGTCTTTGAAAGACCTGAGCTAGATCCCGTCACTGAAGCTGAGAGCAACAAGATTCGCAGGAGACCAGGAAGGGATGGGCGTTTGGGGGTTCCTTGGGTCGTGAGTGAAAGGCCCAGGGAGGTGGCAGGACTGCGGGGCACACCTGGAGAGACTGGACAAGGCCAGAGGGTTACACCATCCTCTTGCTTGCAGTGGCCAAGGAGGAGCAAAGCGGAGGGCCTTCCCTGGACACCCCAGACCGTCTAGGCCTGGGAGAGGGGCTTCCAGGGACCCCGGAGAGGGGGAGGGGCCGCACGCAGCTGAGCCGGACCCTCCCCTTAGGCCTGCAGCGATTTCTTTTGAGTTATAGGAAATAAAAACTTGTGCAGTGGGACCCACACCGTTCACAGGCCAGGCCTTCTACGGTGCGTGCCTTTCTCCCGCCAGCCAGGGACGCCTGCGTGTTCTGTGCCCAGGTCTCTGGTGCGGCTGCACGCTCGTGTGGCAGCTGCCGGGTGACTATAGAGAGGCTTAGGGCCACAAGGGCCACTTCCCGTCGTGAGAGCTTTAGCACTGTCTGCTTTCTCCAGGGGCAGCACCTGGGAGGCAGGGCAGTCCTACTGTCTGCCTCAGGGGCTCACTCCTGCGGAGGCTGGGCACTTAGCCGTCTGAGCAGCCTTCCGACTCAAGAACGCAGCTGGAGGATCGAGAAGAGCCAGAGGTTCCCGGTACACTGGGGAGTGGCAGGGAGGGACTGTCTGGGCCCTGTGGTGTGTACACACACACACACACACACACACACACTACCATCCCGTTGGCACCCGTTCACCAGCCAAAGTCATACCCAGCTCCTGCTCCTCTGCCGAGCCTTGGCATGTGCTCCCTGAAGAGGGGGCGCCCTTTCCCCACCTTCACCCTCTGCGGCCCCCACAGCGTTCACTCAGCCCTCAGGCTGGTGGGAGCTTGGTAACTTCTCCAGCCTGAAGCCACGAGGAGGCAGGAGACGGAGACACAAAGGAGTGCAGTGTAGGAACTTCCCAGGGCAGGACCCTGCTCGCTTCTCCTGAATCCCCTGCAGGGTCCAGCCTCGCCTGGGAGCTGGGGCCACTGGTGGGGGAGCCGCCATCAAGGGTGACCATGCCCATTGCTGCTGAGCCTGGACACAGGGAGGAGTGGTGCATGGAGGCAAGCGGGCCCCAGCCAGGGCAGCCGGAGCTCGGTCTGACCAGATGCTCTCTGCCCATCCTGGGCCTACACCTGTAGCCTCCCCAGGCTCAAGGCCATTTGTCCCAGAGACGCCTGGTCTGTGGCACCAGGAAGCCCAGAGCCCTCATAGCCACAAGTGAAACCCCCGTGGGTAGTGATAGGCCTGGCAAGAAGGCTGGCGGTCTCTGGAGACCTTCCTTGGGGTCCCCATGGCCACTTCGTAAAAACCCAGTTCTAGGGTCCCTGGAGCCAGCGTTGTTATTAAAGGTGTGCACTTGCCTCACCACCAGCAGAGGGGGCCCTGATCCAGCTCACAGCGTCCAAGTCTGCCCTCAGTCCTCTGAGACGGGGCACCCCCGGGACCGGAACGAGGTCTGTTCCTGCCTCTGTCCATCCTCAGCCACCTTCCCATCTCCCATCACCATAGTGGATGTGGGACCTGCACATGCTCGGTGCTTAATAAATGTCTGCTGGGTGGGTGGGGGATAGATGGATGGATGGACAGGTGGGTGAAAAGGAAACAAAGAAAGAGGGAAGGGGGAAGGACAAATGATTGGATGGATGGGTGGGTGGATGGATGGATGGATGGATGGATAAACAGAAGGGTGGGTGAGTGGATGGGTGGGTAGGTAGATGGACAGGTGGTTGGCTGGTTGGACAGAGTATGGATGGGTGAGGGAGGAGATGGACGGGTGGACAGAGGATGGACAGATGGTTGGGTAGGTGGACGAATGGGAAGGTGATGGATGGACAGACAGACAGATGGATAGGTAAATGCACCATAAGAAGGCACCAAAAGGTCAGTTCAGGCTTATGATGGACTGAAGCCACAGCCCCAGCTACGGATGAAAATCTCTTAGGAAACAGAAGAAGCTTAACATCATCTCCAGGACAAGGGCCCAGGTGTTGATTTGTTCTTGCAGGCTCCGTGCCCAGGGCTCCTGTGGTCTTGTCGTCCGGCTTCCCTCTGTCCTCCCTGGCAGTCATGGCTGGAGACGCAGACCTGGCCGGCGCGTGACTGCCGAGATGGGGGAGCAGCGACCGTTCCCTGCCCGAGTGTAACTGCGGGCCCGCCAAGGGCTGTGGGCGTGGAGCGGCCTCGCGGCCCCCTGCCCCTGCACGGACTCGGCCCTTCCCTCCCCTGCTTCCTGTGGCCTTCAGCTGGGGTGCTGGTACGAGTACACTAAGGGGCCCAGTAGCGTGTCAGCCCTCCGCCGAGAGCAAGCTGCATCTATCAAGGGCTGAGTGACAGCTAATCGTTTTTCACCTGGCGTTCATCCTTGCAGAGATCTGTGGGCTCTGCCGCCGGGCCTGCTGGAGACCAGGAGGCTGACAGACTCTGTCCCGCTCCCCTGCAGGCTGCGGGCACCCTCCCGGGGCCACATTCCCGCTCCCCGCATGCCCCCCCCCCACGTGAGGGTACGGCTTAGCAGGAATGCTTGCACACCCGGGGCTTGGGAGCACACCTGGAGGGTGCGTGGCTGGCCTCTGGGGCACGTCTGAGGGCTCATCTGCCGGTGCATATGGCTGTGTGGGTTTGACTGCGTGCACGTCCGTGTAGATCCCTGAGGTCCGTGTGAGCGCGTGCACGCGCGGGCGAATGGGAGCTCACGTCTTCGTGAGTGTGTGGCCTCATCTGCATAAGGGGTGCCCGCACGTGCTCGGTGCCCATGTTTGTCACCAGGATGCTGCTATACATGCCAGCGGCCACAGTCCCCTGGGTCCTCCCGAGTCCTCTCTCCGGGAGGGGAGTGCTTGCACCATGCCCCACGCCGAGCCGTCTCCCTGTCACCCTGTCATCCCCATCCATCCTAGTTGGTGCCCGGAAGGGAGGAGCGGCGGCTGGAGCCCCGTGCTCAGTCATTGTCCCTTTCCTGCTGGAGAAAGCAGGTGCCGGAGGGAGGAGGGGAGCCTCAAGGGAGGAGGGTGTTGGGTTGACAGGAACATTTTTTTTAAAGTTTCTTCAGTGTCTTTATTCTTTCCTTTAATTATTTAAATTCAAATAATTAATCTATAGGATCTTTTTCGTTTCAGAGGTAGAGTTCAGTGATTCATCAGTTGCATATAAAACCCAGGCTCATTATATCACATGCCCTCTTTAATGCCCATCTCCCCTTTACCCCGTCCCCCCCCCCCCCCCAGCAACTCTCAGTTTGTTCCCTATGATTAAGAGTCTCTTATGGTTTGTCTCTCTCTCTCTGGTTTTATCTTGTTTTATTTTTCCCTCCCTTCCCCTATGCTCTACTGTTTTCTTTCCTAAATTCCATTATGTGAGTGAAATAATAATTCTTTCTCTGGCTGACTTCTTTTGCTTAGCATAATATCCTCTAGTTCCATCAGCGTCATTGCAAATGGCAAGATCTCTTTTTTGATGGCTGAGTAATATTCCGCTGTATATATACCACATCTTCTTTATCCATTCATCTGACAGGAGCATTTCAATTGAAAGCGATGGCGTCAGGTAGGGCTGTATTCAGGTGTCGTCTTGGTGTCGGAACCCAGCTTCTCCATTCCTCCCCTCTGCTTTGCCCTGTGCGCTTCACTGCTGGGCAGCCTCGCCCCTAGGGGTGGCCATCGCCTCCCCACACTTCCACTGTCCCCTCAGCATCATCACCTTATGCTCCTTGAGCCAATTCCTATGGCTGGGGGATGGACTTGACTTCGGGATCACACGCCCCCTCCTGGTGTGTACCAGAGGGTCTGAGAGCAGGGGAGGGGAAGGTGGTGCAGTGGGACAGGAATGGGAGATGGGTGGGTGGAAGCCGTGTAGGGGTACTTTTCTCCCTGCCTGAGGTCTCGCATCCGAGGCATGAACGGTTGCATCCGAAAGGGCCCCAGGGGCTCACAGCAGCTACTTACAACACACGCCCTGGCTGGGGCCAGCTGGCCTCGGACCACGTGCCCCCGACCAGGCTCCACTGGCCGTTTCCAGCCACCCGGGCTCTGAGCTGGCTCCTGCCCTGGCCAGGCACCCCTGCCTGATCTACCATTGCCCCACCTTTCCAACAGATCTCAACCTGCAGGCGGCATCTGCCTTGGGTGTAGGGCCTCAAGCCCGGAAGGGGAGGGCACTGGGCCAGGCCCCCAGGCCTGAGGTCTTACAATGGGGGAGGGTCTTGCCTTCCCCGGTGGCCCCCCTCCCCCGTCCCATCCTGGCCGAGGACACCCATGGCTCCTCTGGGTCACTGCCACAGGAGCCACGGGCAGCTGTTCTGCAAAGTGTGGCTGCAGGCTTGCTCTCAGCAGGCAGGCAACTCTTCCAAGTCTCCATGAATAATTGAAAACACCTTAAGTGCGCACCCGCAGCCTGGAGGACGCCCCCTCCCCCGTCGCGTGCAGGAGCAAGCTCAGACAATATGATGGCACTGGACTCAGGGGACACCAGGCCCGGGCCTGCCCCCCAATCCGTCCCTCTCTCCTTCCCCACCTCCCTGCCCTCAGAGCCCCCAGGGCAGGAGAGGGCCGGCTGGGAGGGTTTGCTGCAGATGGCAGGCATCGCAAGTCCCTGAGATGGTCGGGGCGGTGGTGGGACCAAGGAGGAAGGGCTCCAGGAGGACTGACTCGGGGCCATCCTCTCAGGGCAGCCGCTCCAGGGAGCCCAGAAGGAGGTGCCACACCCCCGCCGACCCCAGCTAGGGGCCACGCTAGAGCATAGCCAGCCGGCAGCTGCTCCAAGGCTTATAGCTGGAGGAGGGACCTGGCAGACGGTGGGAAGAGGGGCAGGTAGGTAGTGATTGCCTTGAGCTCCAGGGAAGCCGTGTGTGTGTGCGCGTGTGTGTGCGTGCACGCGCCGAGGGGGCAGATGTCACGAGGGCCATGAGTGTGCGTGTGTGGCATTGTGCAGGTGCAGGGGCGGAGCTGTGCGGCTGGGTGTGGGGTTGAGGAAACGCACCTGGGCCTCCGCGTCGGTGGCTTTGCATGTCAGACGTCTGCTCAGGACTGAGTGGTCCCAAAGCTCTGCCTTGGGCTCCAGGCTGACCCCCCCACCCCACCCCCCGCTCCAGGGGATCCTGTCCCAGAGCCCTTTCTGCACAGCCGCTGGCGGGGGCTCCTCTCAGACCCTCCCTCTGAGAGCTGAGCCTGACGTCCTAATCCCTCCAGCCTGGAATTCTTGGTAATGACATTTATGAAAGGTGAAAATTAAAAACCGGCTGCCACATTGCTCTGGGCCCTGGGCCAGCCCAGCTCCCTGCTGGGCCCCGCGTGGGGTCTCGGAGGCCACACGGGGCTCTTCTCCTGGCTGTTCCACTCACATCGACGAGCCTCCTTCCTCATTAGCACAAAGGGATGACTGTACCCCAAATGTTCCCCGTGCCACACGAGCAGAGACAGGATTTGCCTGCAGCTCTGCCCCGTTCTTACCAGGGACCCGCGGCATCTGTGTCGGGGGCACGCCGCAGGAAGGGGAGCCGGGAGAACCAGGCTCAGCGGTCACCTGCAGGTCCCTCCCCACCTCGGGCCCTGGCGTGCGTGCCCTGTCCCCTTGTGTCCCCTTCTGTCCCCTCATCCAGAAATGGTAGATCCTAGAGCGGCCTGGGCTCTGGCCTGGTCTTTCCCCGTGAGCCCACAGAGAAGCCACCAGCGTGGGTAGGAATATCATTGCTTACTGTGGCAGGAGGTGTCCTGCCTTCTCTCTTCCCCTTTGGACCCGGAGAGGGTGGTCAGCTGGGCACGAGGCCAGCTCTGCCATGAGGCCTTCGTGGACTGGGCAGAAGGCCCCGGGACCACTGATCTCTGGACATGACGGTGCTGCCCACTGGGAACAGAAGGTGGGGCGTTGGGGAGGGCAGGGGATGAAGCCAGCTGCCCTCTAGACCACACAGAACCCGCCACACTGGGTAGGGGCTTCGAGGTGCTGACATGTGAGGCATCGGCCGGGGGTGGCGGTGAAGTGCAGACTGGCAACAGGACAGAGCTGGGTCCCCTTCCCTGGAGCAGAGAGGGCCACCGGCTAGGTGCCTCTCGACGAAAGTGCCAAGCACCTGACTTGGGTAGGGGAAGGTCTGGCTTTCCTTCATCCCGACTGCTACAACGGGAAGAGCTCCCCTGGGAAGGAGCGAGGGAGATGTGGCCGAGGGCTGTGAGCAGAGGCAGGGGGAGGAAAATGTGACAGCGTGCCTGGCCCTCAGGCTCTCCTGGCTGCCCAGTCTCGGGGCCACTCTGCTCCCACCCTACTTCGGCCCTCCAGCCTGTCCGTGATCCCTGATCGCTCCTGACCTGATGTCCCCCTCCCAGCACAAGCTGAGATGATGCACATTGTCTGGAATCACCTGGGGACCATTGATGGCCATGTGTCCGACTCCCCAGAGGTGTCCTATGATCTGCCCCCCACCTCCCTGCAGGGGAAACACCTGATATCTGGAGCGTCCCCGCCCCCAGGAAGCCCTCCATCTGTAGAGCTTGGGGTGGACAACCTCATGCTAACCAAGGAGGCATGACCAGTTCCCCTCGTGGCTCTCAGCACCAGCCAAGGGGTCTCGCCCTGTGGGAGCTGGGGACTGGTCGAGGGGCAGGGGGTGCTGTGTCTGTGTATGCATTACATGTGCGTGGGCTTCTACAAGCCTGGGAGCATGTACATCCACACCCGTGTGTGTGTGCATGTGGGTGTGCCCCGAGTCCCGGGGTGGGCCACAGGGGGGCCCAGAGTCTGCGGCCGGGCACTCCAGGACCAGTCCCAGGAGTGGGGGGGCTGGCTGGGGGCTGTGCGCTTGCCGCGGCTGGCTTCTTTATTAATCCCTTTTGTGAGCAGACTCAGGAGTTCATGTGGTGAATCTGGCCATTTGCTCCCATTCCCCTCCCTCCCCTCCCCGCGCCCCCCGGGGGGAGGAGGAGCACATGTTAAATATTTGCGGTTTTGCTGCGTTAGGTTTTAAAGTTCAGCAGTAATTACCGTGACCAGGTGCCAAGTGAATCTGCTCCCTGGGGAAGCCTCCCGCCGTAGCAGGGCTGATGGCTGGATTCCAGGCCAGCCGCCGCGTGCCGTTCGCACAGACCTGTGTGCCTTCCCTTCCGGACGCCACTGCCTCGCTGGGCCCCGAACCCAGCCAGGAGATACCACCTGTGGGTGGGGCGCGGACAGATGCCCGCGGTGGGTGCTCTCACCCGAGCGCCGATGTGGGGATGCTGTGAGCGGAGCTTGAGGGCCGAGTGAGCCCCTTTGCTCCCCACCCCCAGCGTGGTTCCCAGTCACACCTGTGGCTATCCCAGCCACACTCATCCTGGCACAGCGGGGATGAACTGCTTTTATTTGCAGAATAGATTTTAATTGTTCAAATCCGGAAATCCCGCGGCCTGCCTCGCATTGGACTTCTTAGCCCTTCTTTTGGGTAAATTCAGTCCAACGCACGATTTCTTGGACAAATTTGGTGTAATTAAGACAGCGCCTGGTGCAAGCCCGGGTGAGCGGTGGTGGCCATGTTCCCCGCCCCCCCCCCCCCAGTTGTCCTTAGGCGCGGCTTCTGGGGTGGTTCCGGGGGCAGAGGTGGTACCCTCAGGTTTTCTGGGTAACAGCTGCTTGGCCCTTCGGCTTTTCCTAGGACGACATGTCACACTCCTCAACGATGGATGTTGTTCGGGTTACTGCCAGATCCAAAGAGTGGTGGTGGGGGAGTGCCAGGTGAAGGAGCGGACAAGGCAAGTTCCGACCAAAGCTCCCATCTGTGTACCCCACGGACCTCATAAGAGTCCTGGGAGGGAGCTTCTAGCCCAGCCCCGATCCAGCCGTTTGAGCGGCCTCTCAGATGCTCTTCTGGCCATCCCTGGGCTGGCTGTAGGGCTCCAGAGGTACACCTGCCCTCAATGGGCTCACAGCCCACTGGGGGAGAGATGTGAGAGCACCCAGAGCTGGGGACAGAGGGAGGGAGGGAGGCAGACCCCACCCTGACAGCTCCCTGAGTGGCTGTGACCTGGGGGCGAAAGGCATTGGGACCCCCTGGGAGAGAATGCACCATGAGGCAGGCTTGCCCCTTTAAGGGAGCCTTGGGCCTCTGGGCAGAGGCCCACATACCGCAGGGTATTGGCCGCACCAGTTCATCTTCTGGGCTCACCTGCGCTGGACCACATCCGAGTCCTTCTGGAGGGGCTGGGAACAGACGAGAAGGCACCTCATCAAATGCCAACAGAGCATTCTGGCCCCGGGGCGGGGGGGAGGTGAGCACTGCAGGAGTGGGAGGGAAGGGAGATGGGCCCACTGCTGTGCTCTACCAGGATGCCCTGCCTTTGGCCATCCCTGGAGTTGTAGGTCCCGGTTGCCAGGGGCGCTTAGAGGGAAAGCCGGTGGAAGCCCAAGGGGAAGCAGGTTTCCGTCAAGGCATCTGGGGCAGCAGTCTCATCTGAAGGTTTAATCGAGGGCGGACCCGTTTTTAAGCTCAGCCTCATGACTGCTGGCAGGTTCCGTCCCATCAGCTTTGGCCTGAGGACTCCTTCAGTTCCTTGCTATGCAAGCCTCTTCCAGGGGCCGCCCACAACACGGGAGCTGGCTTCTTTCGGAGTGAGTAAGCAAGAAAGGGCAAACCAGAGAGAAGGCTGGGCGTCTTCGTAACCCGCCGTCCGAAGTGATGTGCCATTCCTCGAGCTGTGGCCAGCCTGCGCTCACAGATAGTGGGTAACAAGGGCAGGTCGCCCGGCAGGGAGCTGGGAGGCTGCCCCCCGGGATGGGGTGTGACTGAGGGGCTTTCGTGGGGGAAATGATGTGTTCTGGCTTATGGCAAAAGGACCCCTCTGGCTGCCCTGTGGAGAAAGTTGAAGCCAGGGGACCATTTGGGAGAGAGCCTACTTCAGTGGGGGTTTCCCTATTGGCAAGCTGGGCACAGAGCTCACAGTAGAGCCTTCCTCCGAGAATTAAATGAGATAATACAGGACCATGCATGGCACGGGGCCCGGTGGCCACGTGGGCTTTTCTCTTTGGACATGGCCTTTGGCTCCTCCAGGGCCCGGCGTTGGCCGCGGCCCCCTTCAGCTCACTGGGGGTGTCTTCGTAGATCTATGTGAGTGTGAACAGTGATTGGAGACCAGATTCGGGCTCCTGGGGAGCTCCGGGCCCCGTGTGGGAGGGTACAGCCAGGTTCCCTGGGTTGTCCAAGAAGAGCCCGGGCAGAGGACAGGTGTCTTCACACCTACTCCCCACGAGGGCTCCCTAAGGCCTCACTTCCCCCTGACACAGCTCACCCCTCAGGGAAACAGGAGGGCCAGCCTAGCACCTGCACTCGGCCGCCCGAGACTGGGACACAGGCGTAGGGGGTCCCTCATCCACCTGCTGGGACAGCCTCCCCTTCAGCCCAGCCCGGTCTGCCGTCGCACTGAGCCACGGCCGTGTGGGCTCAGCTGAAAGTGGAGTGTGTCCCGATGTGACGCGGGTCTGAAACACAGCCCCCAAGACTCTCGAGTGCCCTTTCGGGATGAGCTCAGGAATCCTCACCCATCATGCAGGAGACCCTCTGGTTCTGTGCGGGTTCTTGGGAAGCTCTCACCTGAGGTGTGAGCCCACGATCTATTTCTCCCAGAGCTGGGCAGTTGCTGCGCCCCAGTTCTGATGCTGATGCCCGGTGGCCTCGTCACACCCCACGGGTGCATGCTACAGGCACCAGCCACCAGTGGGGTCTCCAGGCCACCCACCCTGCTGACCAGCCGGCCACAAATTGGGGGGTTCCCATGACCCCTTCTATTTGGATAATTCTCTAGAACGACCCACAGACCCAGGGCGTGCTCTATCCACGAGAACAGCCCTATTATCAAGGACACACAGGGCCAGGTCCGGAAGGGTCCTCAGCACAGAGTTCCCAGGCTTTTCCCCCTACGGAGCCCGAGCACATGGCTCTCCCAGCTCTGCGGCGTGCCCGCCTCCGGGGACCCTCACTGTCCGGAGTTTCTCTGGAGGTTTCAGTGGGTGGGCGTGATTGATGAATCACTGAGCACATAATGGAAGTCAGTCTCCAGCCCCTCATCCCTCCTCGGTCAGGCGCTGAAAGTTCCAACCCTCTAATCAAGCGGTTGACCTTTCTGGTAACCAGCCCCCATCCCGAAACTGTCTGGGGACCCTGCCACCTGTCGTCTCGTTAGCATAACAAAGACGCCTGTCACTCGAGAAATGCCAAGGGTTTGGAAGCTCTGGATCTGGGAGTCTGGAGACCAAGACGGGTTCTGCTCTTTGTTATACCCCAGCCCAGTCCCGGCTGAACGGGTGGCAGCGCAAGGCAACTTTCAGCCTGATTTCGGATCCATTTCTATGCCCGCCGGGTTTTTCCTTCTTCCATCAGACCCGCTTTTAATATATGCTCCCCTGTCTGGTATGCCGAGTTGGAGTAGAATAGATAATTATCACTGGTTCCGGCTTCAGCTTCAGAAGCACGTGTGACCTAAGAGCAGCGGCTTCCGGCGCAGGTCACCTAACGCCGGGGAGCACCGTGCGCCCGGCCCCACTCCGCCCTGCAGCCCGAGCCAGACCCTTCAGCCACCGAGCTTGTGCGTTTCCCAGGTCTGGGCTCCTTTCTCTGCGAGCGGGTGGCGGCGGGGCCTGGGTGGTGGCTAGCCAGGCCAGACCCCGGCTCCTGACTACCGAGAGAACGCCTTTCCATTGTCACCCCAAGTGCAGGAGCCCCGTGAGGGGACAGGGAGGAGGAGGAAGAGCACCAGAGTGGCTCAGCGCCTGGGTGAGGAAGGCACCAGCGGTAGAGTCTGTTGGGGGTGGGGACCCACCTTCCCGCTCCCAGAGCTGCCCCTAGCTGGGCCTAGCCTGCCCCCTCCTACCCCCTCCTGCCGTGCCCAGAGCACCACCCTGGGAGCTCGGACTCACCCTGCTTGGGGGGTAGGCAAATCGGGGAGACCCTGCTGGGTGAGCTGGAGCTGAGGTCCCCTTCACAACCACGAATATTCCACTGCGGGTTCCCCAGACATCCCCCACCCCCAGCATCCAGCCCAGCAGAGGGTGAGCGGGGTCCCCGTCCGGGGGTCCTCCATGCAATGTCCCGAGCAAGGCCAGAGACGATAGCAAATGTCAGGCCCAGAAGTCCCCACCCCGGGGGAGAAGGAGGCATCCTTTAAAGGCATGAGCTTGCTGGCAGGGAGCAGTGCTAGGCCTGGCTTTGGATCAGAAAATGCCAGCTGTTGGCAGAAACCGAGACAATCCCTGGAAACAGGCTGGCTGAGGAAAAGATGGAGGAGTGGGGTGGGGGGTAGCTCCAGACCCCTCCCCTGCTGGCACACAGCCTCCGGTGGCAGAGGCCGCCTTGCGTCTCAGCGGGGAGCACAGGGCACGTCCAGATGAGGCTTAAAACGCCTCAGACACAGAGGAAGCAATTGAGCTGGAGAAGAGAACTCACGGATTGATGGGGAAAGGCATCAAATGTGCCCCCGGCAGCAGGAGAACTGGAATGTGAGAAGAGGGGCCTGTGCAGGCGCTTCCCCTCCTGACTCCCCAGCCCGTGGGCAGCCAGAGGGCTGGTTCTAGTGCATTCTCCCCTCCCCCGCCCCACCCTGTGCTGGAGCGCGGGGCGCACACATACACACGCGGCCACGCACGCACCCGCACACACTCACACACACACTTCGCTTCCACAGCAGCCATAGAAAATCCTCCTCTCTGCCTTCCGCCGGCAGGATCGCTCACAGCTGCAAATGGAAGAGGGGGTCCTCTGCGCCTGTTTCTACGAGGGTAGTGTTTTCTCAGGTCCCATCCCTCCGCCTACAAAGAGGGCGGCCCCCTCCCGACGGGCCACAGGTGGTCTCAGCCCAACGGAGCCAAGAACTTGTGACCCAGGAAGACACGGGGGCTGTGCTCAGATTGCGGGCCCGGCTCTCTCTGGGCTGGGGGGTCTCTTGCCTCACTCCCCCACCTGGACCCTTAGCTGGGGACAGTCTCGGAGGCTGTGTCTGGAATCCTTGCCTGAGCTCGTGCTCCCCTGGGTTCGGGGAGTCTGGCAGCACCCCAGGCTCTGCCCTCGGGCTGCGTGATTTGCTTGCTTCGTTCTTGTCCCCATCAGTGGGGGGCAGGAAAGGAGGCTGGAGGACCCGCTAGAGAGGGCTTCAAAGGCGAGGTGTGTTTTGGAAGTTGGCGGTGAGGAATTAGCCGGGAACTAGGTACCGACCGGGGTCCCGTGTGCCTTCCCCAGTGTCCTCTGGGACGCCCCTCCCGGTTTCCCCACTCCGCCCGCCTTTCTTCACAATGTGCTCATGGATGGAGTTGGGGGAGGCCGCGTCGGGATCACACGGGGCTCTCCCAGACCCTGCCAATCAGAATGGAAGGCTGGGGTGGGGTAGCCACCTCCTTTCCCCCCGGCCCTGCCTGCAGCTGGCACCTGGCTGCTTCTACAAGCTGGCACTGCCGACTTCAGAGAGCAAGAACTCCCTTTTACAGAGAAGGCCCCTTCTGGGAGTGCTGTTGGGTATCTGCCCGAGCTCAGACTGGATGCCTAGGCCAGTGCCTCTCAGACCAGCTGGGATGACCACTTCCCTGGCACACGAGCGTGTGGGGGCAGCTAGACAGCACAAGCAGAGGGAGAGGAAGGGGGAGAAGCAGGCTCCCCGCTGAGCTGAGAGCCTGATGCGGGGCTCAATCTCGACCTGGAGTTCATGACCTGAGCCGAAGGCCGACACTCAACCGACTGAACCACCCAGGCGCCCCGCCCTTCCTGTGCCTTAAGAGATTGGCTAGCTCCCAAGGACATTCCGGCCACCACCCCGTGCCCCCGGCCCCGCTCCATAGAAGATGTGGGTCTGTGTCCGTGCAGGATAGAGCCCACAGCCCAGTCCCCAACACACGTGGAAGAAAGGATATGTGCTGTGTCATTGTCTTCCCACACCCAAGTGCAGGACGGGTGGGACCTGCGTTCGGAGCTGTCCCCAGCAGTGGAGATTGGCGGGGGCGGGACTCGCTGTGGCCACGATTAGAGCCGAGACGGATGGAGGGGACAGTTCGCCTCCCCATGCCGTTGGGCATCACGCTCAGCTTTTCAAAACCCAGGAAGAAGCCTTAGGACAGAACTCCGGGGAGCGAATCGTCCCCAGGCAGTGTCTGAGCTGGTCACAGTCCCCCCTGAAGTATGGCCACCCTCCCAGGATGGACGCCGCAGCCCACTCTTCCCAGGATGGACGCCGCAGCCCACTCTTCAGTTGGGCTCCCCCTGGGCCTTCTCCAGTTTGCTCTCTGCCCAGCGCAGTCCCCTCGCCTGACCCTGGGCTTCTCGCTCTCCCCGGGGGCTGCCTGTTAATGTGGCCTCTGCCTTCGAGAGCCATGCACCTGGCCCTGGGTTGTGAGTGTCACATCTCCAAGTCCTGGGGAGTTTTCTCATGTCATCTTCAGCAACAAGTGGTTGCAGTTTTCATTATCATAAGACCAAAAAAAAAAAAAGGAGCTGAGAAAATAGATATGTGCCTTCTACCCTGCGCTGGGAACATCTTGACATTTAAATCCAATTACCCTTTTCCCATTCTTGATGAGGATATGACATGCAGCTAGAGAACATTCTGCTAGATAAATATATCATATTCTCTGACTGCTCAAAACTTCCCAGGGCTGATCTGGGGACCCTGTGCCCCCCAGCCCTGCCAGTCACCATCAGCCTGGGGGAGAGGTTAAGGTCACGGACCTGCCAACTGAAGGGCCCGGGCCCTGGGGATGTTTGTTTGAAAAATTTGGGCAGCATTTGATCTCTGCCCTTCTCCGAGCCACTAACGGAAAATGGAACAACTACAGACGCATGAGGACTCGTGCCAGCCTTTGTAAAGAACCTGTGGTCATCCTGACCTCTCCATCCCTGGGCTTTCAGCAAAATGCCACAAACCAGTTAGTTGGTGGGATTAAGGAAACACATTCCCATATTCCTTCAGAACTCCAGTGGTCTCGGAAGCAAAGAATAAAAGACTCTGGGGACGCCTGGGTGGCTCAGTTGGTTAAGCAGCTGTCTTCGGCTCGGGTCATGATCCCAGGGTCCTGGGATCGAGTCCCGCATCCGGATCCTTGCTCAGCAGGGAGCCTGCTTCTCCCTCTGCCTGCCACTCTGCCTGCTTGTGCTCTCTCTCTCTCTCTCTCTGACAAATAAATAAATAAAAATATTAAAAAAAAAAAAAGACTCTGGATGAGGAAGCTAGCAAGGAGGCCTTGTACTACTATTCTGATGTAAATACTAGTTCTCCTTGACATCCAGAGAGGCGGAAGGCGAGTTCCTTACCAAGCACACAGACCCATCCCTGGCTGGAGAGAGACAGCGGGAGGAGAGGAAATTGCCAGGATTAATTAAGGCCAAGAGAATCCTGCCACCTCTGCCTTCCAGAAGGGCTCCCTGGTATGGGCTGTGTCTGAGGAGATCAGGCAAAGCTCTCCGCCCCAACCCTGCCTGGCTTCAAAAATCCATTTACCACTTAAAGTTACAGGGTTTGCCTTGATGCTCCTCGCTCCATTTTCATCTGTGTGTGAGAGAGAGAGGGAGCACTAGAGCCCAAGGCAAATGTAAGTTCATGGAGATTTAGAGTGTCATTTCAACTTAGTTCCAAACACCCGATCTCCTCCCCAGCTTTGACCATTAGCAGCGTGAGCTAACTCTTCTGTCCGCCCCCAGAAGACGGAGGACCATCAAAAAGAGAAAAGGGACCCCACCCGACTTCAGCCATCCCCCAGAAATCATCAGAGCAGAAAATCTCCCCCCTTCCCTTTCCCCTTCCTCTTTCTTCCCCAGAGGATCAGATCATCCTCAGAAACCCCACACGGTTCGTCCCGAATTAACAGTGTTGTTTTAGCCTGTGCTCTCAGCACGGGTCATTCAATAGAAATTAAGTCATTCATTTACTTTTTGCTGCAGATCACAGTGTGAGACCCGAGTGGCACTTCTGTTTGTGAATGCACGATTGTGACACCATTGCACCCGCTTGTGGGCTAAATGGAATTCAAGACTCAGTCCCTTGGCCCCAAATCATCATTCCCAAGAGTTCGCGTGTGTGTATGGATTTTTACAAAAGCACGCTTTTGTCTCTTTTCATATTCCCTGAATGCTTAGGGAAGAGTTTAAAATGAGATCTCTCTTCTCTGACCTCCACGCTCTGGGCATCTCTCAGAAAGAGAAGGTCAAAGGATCTGATGAGGTCTTGGCCAACAGACAAGGTGCCGTAGAGAGCCAGAAGTGCTGGCATCCTGGCAAGTGGCGTCTCGTGCTCAAGGCTCTGGTCTGGTAGAGTTTGGTTAGAGGAGGCCAACTCTCAGAAGCAGGGGTGGGGATGCAGATCCTGTCATTTTCCTTATAAGTCCTTGCATATTGCCTTTAAAAAGCAAGTATGTGTTCTCGTGTGTTTTCTAAATCAATTTGTGATAGATGCTTTTAACTCGTCCCAAATTAGATGCCAATAGGAGGCTGTGCTGGAACCATCCAGCAAATGGAAAATCTCAAATTGGCTCATAGGAGCAAATCTGCTACAGCTCCCTCTAAGAGTTCCTCACAATGGGTGGTGGGGTTCCTTGGTGGATATCCCCAGTCCCTGAGGGCAAAGGGACCCCTCCAGTGAGCCCGAGGGACCTTTCCCAAGTCTGTTGATATGTTTGCAGAACTGTCTCACAGAAACCACGTGCCATACTACGTTCAAAGTCTGAGTACCTGCTAGGCTGAGAAGACTTGGGGTTTCCTTGTAGCCTTTCAGCCCGTGTGGCCATGTCCCTTGGGACAAAGATAAGCTGCTAGACCGGGTCAGCTCAGAGAATTAGTGGAACAGTCTTCCCAAGAAGCAGAGAATCGCACTGAAACTGATCAAGACTGGTTCTTAAACTCCTACCCCAGCCAAAGGTCCAGACCAGTGGATCTTGACATTTTGGGGCCTCCCTCTTCTCCCCACCCTCTCTCTTACACCCACCCACCCACCCACACACACACACACACACACACTGATCACCATTTCAAGATTCAAGGACCCTTAAAGGCCCTTCATTACATGTTCACCATCTTCGACAGTGAACCTCTCTAGAGAGAAATTTACTTTGGTATCAGCTCTCAGACTGGTATCTTGTATATGTGCAGATCTTGGCTTCTTAGATTTGGACCTTTAGGAACTATCTGTGGTTTTAAAACTTGCTCATGGGGGGCGCCTGGGTGGCTCAGTTGGTTGAGCGACTGCCTTCGGCTCAGGTCATGATCCCGGAGTCCCCATATCGGACTCCCGGCTCTGCGGGAAGTCTGCTTCTCCCTCTGACCTTCTCTCCTCTCATTCTCAGTCTCTCTCTCTAATAAAAAAAAAAAAAAAAAAACTTGCTCATGGCCATGCTGATGGCCAGGACCTCAAGTAGGTTCTCCAGGAGAACAGAGCTTGGGGCTAATACCATGCGGAGCAACATTGGGTGCTGTCCATTGTCCTGAAAGCAGCCTCCCTTCTTCCAGTTGGCTGTGAGACCCTGTGAGCAACCACCACAGGGTCCCATTTTCAGAGATGTCTCTGGTGCCAGGTCCCAGTCTGGTTTTGATCATCCCCCTGCTAATTGCTCTGTTTCTTGGTCCAGCTTAGATCCCAGCCCAAATCTGGCCTTTTGCTTCCATCATGCTTCTCACGATCCTGACAGATCCAAATCAGCTCTGCCTGTCACCTCAGTGCTGCCGGCCCCTGAACGAGGGTTGGCCTCTGACCACAAAACTATATCTCCATTTCAGCCTGTTGCATGTTGGGTTCCATTCCAAGTCAATGTGAACTGTTTCTGATACTCCTTTCTGACAACGGATGGAAAAGAACCTATTTATCAGACCGGTGGTCACATACCTGAGGCCATGTAAATCTTCTCTAGCTGGGTTACCATACCTGACATAGTGGTTACAGTTAGGACTACAGCTTGATAGAGTTCACGGTCATCTCCTGTCATCCTCCAGGATCCATTCGTCTTTTGCACAAACAAGACTGGTGAATTTCATGGACATTTGTTGGTATGACTAGTCCTGAGCTTTTAGATCTTTAAAGGTAGCACTGATCTCTGCCATTTTTCCAGTAATATTACCTTTGTTTCAATATCTTGGTTCAGGTGATACAGTAACTTTCAGAGGTTTCCACTAGGCATTCCTTACTATGATCGCTCTTGTCCCAGGGGTCAAGGACATGGCAGTTTTGCCAACTATATACCCAGAGACTGGGGAAAATTGATCCCTGGAGTGGGGGAGTCAGACTTGGGCTATTTATTACCTGACCTCTGATGTCCTCACCAAGGAGGCTACAGTGTCTCTTCAGATTGTCAAGAATCAAATCCCCATGTGTAGATGTCAACTCGGACAAAAATCTAGACATATTTGGGTGTTCCCCTTCCCCCACAATGTAAACTTAACCAAATAAATGGCTCTAGGTCATTTTTGGGAAGGACCAGGGAAACTCTACTATACGCTTGCCATGATGTGATAGAGTTCTACCTCTTGGGGACCTAACCTGTGCATCAGTCATTGAATTCTGCATCTGAAAACTGGCCATGGGATTATGCCCTCTTATTAGGACAACTGCCCTTAGCCTCCTGAGTTTCCATCCCTGATTTCTTTTAGTTTTATGTATTGATGCATACCTTTGTTGGCCGCCCATCTTTCCTGTCCTTAGAGAGGTCCCATTCTAGTAACTATGCTCATAGCTCACTGAGGTCAGCTTCTCTTGGCTGCCACCTGATAGTGCCGCTCACTGAGATGCATTTATGATGGCTGAGTATTGCCATGTGGCTTCTGTTGTTTCAAGATCCTATCGTTCCCCATTGGTATCTGGGAATCCAGGTCTGTAATGGTGTCTCCCACACTCAGCCCTGTCCTGCAGAGGAGAGCCATGTCCGAGCTTCTCATTGATGCTGGTGCCCCTCCTACCCATGAATTCTCTATTGCTTTAGACAAGGAGGGTAACCTCCAGCCCCTCCCACAAAACATAGTCATGTGGTGGGTCCTCCAGTCTTTCATTGATCACTCTGGCATGGTCACCCCTGAGAGCCCTTTGATCTCTTCCTCCGGTGTCTGCCACAGCAACTCTGTCATTTCTGCTTCATTTGGTGGGGGCCATGGCCTTCTCGGTGTTTCTGAGAGCGTCCTAGCAGCATGTTAGCATCATCATCTGGGGTCCTTGCCATAGTGTTCAATCCTGCATCCCAGGAGGATGCTCCCTTATACGTTATTCCTTCTTATCCAACTTTATATTCTGCTGTCTTATGTAAGATCCTCAGAATCAAGTTGGGTGTGTGGCTCCCAACGTGGTTGGCTCCCACCCTTGGCTCCCACCAGGACCTGGTTCCTGGTTCCTTCCCCTCTTTCTGGGTATGGTCACATTCCTCTTCAAATGCATCAATGCAGATGTCCCCATCCCATTTCTCAGGGTCCCATTACTTCTTCATCGGGTGCCTGACACTGCCAAAAATTTACCTTCTCTGCAGCTCTGCTACTGTCACCACTAGGACCTAGAACTGTCCCCGCGGAGAAGACGTGAGTCTCTTGATAGACTGCCAAAGAGGCCTTAGCCGACTGATTTCGTTGTCCCTCAGTTGCTTTTCGCCCCATATTTCTCACCTTTTTGATACACCCCAGTGCACTTCCTTCCGGGCGCCACCCTAGTTCACCCCCAGTGCAAAATTTAACAGTTGCATTACTGCATCTTGCCGAGGGCTTTCCGCGCTCCCCCTACAGGGGAGAGTCGAAATGTTGTAGATTCTGGGGTCCTCATTGGTGGCTGGTCGCCAGGCAATTCGAGTCTAACGTTTCATCTTAGTATCTGCTTTCTTGGACCACTGGCACCAACTGTCACATTCCTGGGGAGTAGACTCAGAGGAGGTACAGGGAGTGTATGGCGGGGGTGGGAAAAGGTCCTGGAGGACTGACGCCTGTGGGGGAAGGGAAGGAAGCATAATCAGGCAGCCGGGAGAAGTCAGACTGAGACCGAGCCAGCCACTCCTACACGGAGCTCTGGAGCTGAATTGTCCTGAATCCATGCAAGAGGCCTGAGACGTTTTACTCCGCATCAGCCCGTTGCTGGTTATGGGCAGCCCCCCCGGAAGAAGACACAGCCTTCGATGAGGTGACTTTTCCGTAGCCCAGAGTTGATCTCTGGACGGAAACTGGTTTGTGAGCCACGTCACCGTGTCGCCGTGCTTTCACGGCGGCCCATCATCGCCCAAATTTCATCTGATTGCAGCCTTCACCTCTGGCTCCCAGCCCTCAGTCCCCCATGGCCTCCGCCCCAGAGGATTGCCCGAGGCTTAGTTTGGGGGCGGGGACATTTTTCCAAATTGCTTTGCTTACTCCAGGATCCTTGAAAGTTAACTGCAACTGATGCTATTGAATTCAGTCCCTTTTTCAGTTTGATAAAAGCTTTTTCCTTCCAGGTATTGCCATTTGGTTTTTGAGATATAAGCACGATCTCTGCAAAACTGAAATAGCATTTTTTTTTTCCCACATAGCACTTTAGCGTTCTAAAATATGTTCACACAATTTTTAGTGATTTAATTGAGGTATAATTTATATACAGGAAAACACATTCATGGTGAGCTTTGACAAATGTATACCATCACCCCGGTTGAGATCTACAACATTTCCCTCGCCCCAGAACATTCCTTCAGGCCCCTGCTCACTCAACCCCCACCCCTTTGTCGCTGTCCCCCAGGCAACCACTGATCTTATTCTGTCGCTAGAGATTAGTCTCGCCTATTGTAGAATTTGATAAGTGAGACCCTACAGTATGTACACTATGGTTTCTTTTTGTTCAGAGCATTTGTGAGCTTCAACCCTATTGTCATGTGTATTGGTGGTTTGTTTCTTTTTTGTGGATAGGAACATTCCGTTGTATGGAAATGCCATCCTTGGTTTACCTGTTCCCCGTGGGTGGGCACGTTCTTAGTTTCTTGTCCCAGCTCACCTGGACGAGGGCAGTGCTGTCCTTAGTGAAGCGGAAGCAGGAGGGGGACCTGTGCACAGCCATGCAGCCAGGCGTGGCTGGGGCCAATAGCCACCCCACACTCCAGCTCCAGCATCACTTAGCGATAGAACCCTGGGAAACAACGATCTGGCCAGATCACTGGTGCGTTTCATAATTTCTTCCAAGGCGTGTGTTATTTTCTAGAAGATGCTCTGGGCGTTTTCTTTGGACGCCACTTGAGGTAGCATCCTGCCAAGCGGTATTAATTCTCCTTTTTAATTCCGGGTAATCGCTGTGGAGGGGCAGAACGTCAGCGCGATCGTTTTTGGGCACATGCATGTCAAACGGACACTATATCATGACATCAGACATTTTGAGAAAATTGCTTTTCCTCCCTGAATGCCAAGTCATAAATAATTTCAGGTTGGGAAGAGCTCTGGTAAGTGCGTGCTTGACTCCAGGGAGTGGCCTGTAAATAGTGTGAGTCCCAGAATAAAAAAATGAGTGGACAGATTTGTGGGGTCACTTGGAGTGTGGACCTTGGTCTGAGTCCTTGTAGGAGCTGCTGTGGGTGCCCTGCCCAGACCTGGGTCCTGGTGGGTGTGCCTCCCCCACCCCCCTCCCGTGCCCCACCTCCCCCCACGGTGCAGGCTGGGGCTGGCTCACAGCTGCGCCCTTCATCAGAGGCTTGACCTCCACTGACGGGAGCTACCTCTGGAAGGTGATGCCTTCCTACTGGAGGCGGTCTGCCGGCAAACACACGGTGGCAAACGTGCTTTGGAGGCAAGGGACAAAGTCCTGATTGGTAGCATTCACTCCTTTCTCTGGTATAAATACTCCCACTGTGGCCAATTCCAAGCTACGTTGCAAAAATAGATGATAAGTTGCTTAGGGGTATGGGCACATGCAAATAATAATATTTTAAAAGACAAGAGAATGATTGGGGGCACCTGGGTGGCTCAGTCGGTTAAGCGTCCGCCTTGGGCTCAGGGTCCTGGGATCGAGCCCCACATCGGGCTCCCTGCTCAGCGGGGAGCCTTCTTCTCCCTCTCCCTCTGCCCCTCCACCTGCTTGTGCTCGCTCACATGTGCTCTCTCTCTCCGTCAAATAAGTAAATAAAATTGTAAAAAAAAAAAAAAGCGGGGGGGGGGCAAGAGAGTGATTAACACGGAATTCTCTCTAGTGGCTGTCCCGGGTTGGGGTGGGATCGGACATTTGGGAGGAGCACCAGGGGAGCCCGTGATTTGGATAACGCTGTTTCTCAAACTGGGTGATGAATACCTGCGTCTTTGTGTTCTTATTCTCTATACTTCATATGTGTATTTTATTTGTATATATTTTGTGTTTCTTCACACGGGTGTCTTGCACATTACGGATCTGCTTTGGCGTGAGTGAAACGTTTCGTGACAAAAACAGTTCTAAGGAAACCCTTTAAGCTTTGAACTTGATGTCACCTACACACATACGGGGCACGGCTTTTTGGTGGACGCTCCAGAAGCCGAGTGAAGACTGCTCGGGGCTCTGCCTGGATCGGCCAGCTGGGCGCAGCTACCAAGTTCACAGTCCTAAGGAGTTCTGGGGTGGGGCAGAAGCGCGGTCCCTGGGTGGAGGTTGACTTCTCAGATGGGCAGCAGGAGGCAGTGAATGGGGGGGCCGAGGGGAGACTGCCCTGTGTGGCATCCCCTCCCACCGAGAACACAGGGGGGAGCTGCCCTCGGGCCTGAAGCCAGGCCTTCCCCCTTATTCCCCCAAAGCAGTTCTTTGCTCCTTCAGCAGAACCTTCCTTCCCCAAGGTTCCACTTCCGCTTGCAGTCTGGGAGGGGCTCCCAGCTGGGGAGGGGGAGCTAGAGCATTTGCCCCCCGCCCCCGACAGCCCTCCTTCAGGCACCCAGAGGCTCCTACTGCGTGAATAGCACCGGGGGTTCCCGCATGTACCTTCTCCCAGCCCGTGGGCCCCGTGGTTCACACCGTCCCGTTGTTTGGGAGACACAGCGGTCTTTGGGTACAAGGCCCCTGGTTTCTCATTGTAGAGATGGCGAAACCAGGGCCACGGACAGATGACTGGCTTTTCAGGGGGCTGGTACCAGGAGGGAGGAGGGACGGCAGCCGGGACTAAAGGCAGAGAGCAAGGAGAGTCTAAAGAAAGAAGTCGGGGCTGGGAAGCTCCGTCCCGCACAGACGCGCAGACACCTGAGGGCATCCGGGAAGTTCCAGAAGCTGTTTCTGATAAGCCCTGGGCTGGGGCTGGAGGGGGAGCCACACGGAGAGTCCCACCCCGAGTGGAGCACACGTGGGGAGGAGGGGTGCTGAGCCCTGAGGAGAGGAGGTGAAGGCAGCGCCTGTCCCGTGCTCGGCAGGTCCCTGTGGGATCCCCGCCTTGCCACCACCCACAAAGCAGCGGGTGGAGAAGAGAACAGACCCTGGGGCCGAGGACAACTGGGTTCAAATCCTGGCTCAGCCACAGACCAGCTGTGCACCCTTGGGTGGCTTGACCTGTGTGTATCTTGGTTTCTTCACGTGTCTAGTTGGGTGAAAATGGCACTGACCCCATGGGCTTCTGTAAGGGCCCAGTCCCGCGGGCTCGCCGCGCCTAGTGGGGACCCGGGATCCATCTTCTCGCCGAGGAAGACAGCTGGGTCAGTGTGAGGGGAGAGCCCAGCGGGGCTCTGCTCACCCTATCCCTGAGCGGCCCCTGGGGACGGTCCCCTCAGGCGACCCCTTCGTCCACAGCAAGCCCACCCACGTCCCTCCTTGGAGGCCCTGGGGGTGCTGTGGGTGGGCGCACCTCCCCGAGGCCCCAGGCTGCTGGGGCCGGACACCCAGCCTTCTAATCCAGGTTGAGACTCCCGGGAAGGGGAGTGTGGCCCTTTGTGGAGGGTACAGGGCCGGTGGCTCACAGAGGGGTGAAGGCCATTGCAGCCACCAGGCGAGGGCCGTGGCAGGCCCTCTGGGTCTCCGAATGGTTCTTGACCTCCATCAGTTCACCACCTACCTCTTGGCAGTCCTGGAGGGCCTGAGGGCCTCTGTGAAGCCTGGAGCAGGGGCAAGTCGTGGTCCCAGGCCCCAGGTTCCCTGATGGGACTGAGGGACCACAGGGCTGAGAGGCCAGTGGGGTGAGGCCTGGAAGGATCCAGACTCATGTCAGGGCGCTCTGCGTCAGGCCTGCCTGAGACGTGGGGCCGTGCCCTGAGGAGAGGCAGAGAGGTCCTGGAACCTGAGAGGGAAAGGCCCAAGAAAAGGGTGTCCTGAGGGCGATGGTGGCACTATTAGGAGACTCTCTTGGGATCTGTGAGTGGGGTCCCGGGGGTCAGGGAGGGTCGGGAGGATGCGTTCTTGAACAGGGGCCTGTCAGGTGTGCGGGGAGGGTCCCAGCTAAACTCAGTTTTCCCAGCTGTCTGCAAAACTAGACGCCCTCACCAGGGCCTCTGGTCCCCGGCATGGCATGAGCAGGGACAGATTCTTTCTCCTTAGGGTCTTAGTGTAGCCCCTCTGGGGTTATCCGGGCCCAAGGGCCCGTCCCTGAGGAGAAGCCTGAGTTAGCATCTTCCTGTGTCCCGGGCCACTCCTCTCCCCATGCGCCCCCCACCCCCCTGCCCCCAATCTCCAGCCGGGCCTGCCAGGCCCTGGAGGCTCCCCGAAGAGATCGCCACACCCCTGCTGCACCAGCAGCCGGGCTCCTGAAGGCCCACCTTCTCCGTCTCCCTGCCCGGAGTCCAGAACTGTTGATTCTCTTAATTGGTTGCTCATAGGAGACCAAAGGGGAAAAAAAACAGGCAAAGCAAAATCAAACATGCTTTGTAGTTTTTCACAAGTCTGGGCACCAAAGCCTCACGGTTCTCCCATGAGACCCCGGACACCAGGCGCCCCCCCTGCCCCCGGGGAGAGGAGAGGCGGCGGCGGGCACTGGTCCAAGCCCCTTGGACGGAGCCTCCTTTCCAGGACAGCACCTGTCCCCGGGGGCGGGCAGATGTGCCCCCACCAGCCCCTGCAGCCTTCCAGCCATGCCAGGGAGGGCCTGAGGATTTCATTATAAGCTCAGATTATTATCAAGTACGAGGGGGAGTGCAGGGGACGTTATAAGCTCTCCTTTTAATAATGAATCCCATTTCCTCTTGCATTTGGTTTTCTTGCAACAGATGCTGTTGCAGAAAATGGAACAAAATGGAAAAGATAAAAAGGCGAGTAATTAACTGGGCCCAAAAGCCTTCCCAGCAGATGTCAGGGACGGCGGGGCAGGGTGCCCAAGGCCCGCCCACCGCACCCTCGCCTGGCACGGCTGCCCGGCGGCCGCTTCGGGGACCCATATGTTCAGATGATTCTCGGCTTGGCTTGGTGTTGGGGAAGCATGGAGCCGCCCCCCTGCTGTTCGATAACTGATGACCATTTTTCTCCAATTATACTGAAATTGAAGGATCCTCACACTTAGACACCCAAGTAAAATAATTAGTGCTTAAAATGTTAATTGTGCTCAGATGTGCCTTTGCCTGTGGAGGCTGTCTGCAAGGGAGCGTGCAGGAGGGGAACCCTGTGCGGAGAGAGCTCTGCCTCTGCACCCCTGCCTGCCCCACCCCCACCCCACCCCCACCCAACAGGCTGGCCTCCACGGGAACCCCGGGTGGGCCGTCCGAGGCCAAGAACCCGGTGCCCATTCTCACCGATGATGGCTGTGCAAGGCACGCTGTGACCCCCTCCCGGGCCAGCCCAGGGGTCCCCAGGCACTGATGGGGCGGTACAGCATCATGGTTAGAACGAGGGCACAGGGAGTCACGTCTGGCCCGGACCTTGGCTCTGCCATCCTCCCAGCCAGCAGTGTGGACGAGGGCGAGACAGCCAATCTCTCCGAGACTCAGTGCCCCCACGCAGACAAGGGTAGGCACACCAGCCCCCTCCTCCAGGCCCCGGTGGGTTGGGGGCCAGGGGCCCTGTTCCAGGCAGCCTGCTGCACCCCGAGCGGGGAGGACTACGGGGTCACCCACACCCACCACCGTCTGGCCCCGCTCAGTGGAGGGGAATTCAGTCTCCCTGCTTGTGACTTGGCCCACGCGTGCACCCCAGGTCCGTTCTCTGCGGAGAGGACACGCCTAAGAGGCTTAGGCTCCTTTATGCTGCGTGTCCCAAGGAAATACACTCAGATACTCCGCGTTCCGGATCCGCCACATAATAAGATTCCTTTATCTCTTCTTGTCATGGGAAGTATATATTAACTGATTAATATTAATGTGTTGGCCGATTAATATTAATATCAGAGCCGATTCCTACCTCACAAGGCGGCGGCGTTGATGAGCACGGCAGAGCCTGACAGCTGTCGGCTGTTGGCAGTTTCCCCGGGGAGACGGCGGAAGTCAATGCTGACCCCCTCCGCCGTGCCTCGTTATGGACACCGTCATTAGCGGTGTCTTTCCGCGCTGGCGTGGAAGTGTGTTTGGACTCCGATTGTGGCAATTAAAATCCTTGCCATCGAAGACAGCCTCTTTTATCATTTAAATAGCATTTTACATTCTCCTAACATATTTTCCCAGTAACATTGTTAAATTAGGTGATAAAAGGTTATTTCTTGCTTCTGAAGTTGAAATACGTTACCATGATTCCTTATCTGCCTGGAATTAGATAGGTTTCAGGAGTACACGTTCTAAAGGTTTCACTATCAAAATTTGCCAGACTTTAGAAAACAAACAACATTCTTTTTTTTTTTTGGCCTTTGTTTTAACCAAAGATGGACGGAGCTTTCTTTGTATTCTGACGCTGGAGATTTCTTCCAGTATTTGGTGGAGAGGGAAAAGGTACTCCTAGGACTCAAGGGGGTCGCTGGGAACCCTGGTTTACCTTCAGTTTGGAGCTGTCGCCTGTGCCATCTCCAGGAAAGCCAAAGACATTCAGGAAGGCCCGAGCATCTTGTTCCCCTTGCCTAAGGGGAGGGGGGCACAGCCAGGCTGCACCTTTAGCCAGTGGGGCTGGACTTGGAACCTGTGTGCGCACGTGGCTTCCCCATCCCTGTCTCCTCTCCAGCCATCCACTTGTCCGCCCACCACCCCTGCACCTGTCACGCACTCACCATCCATTCATCCATCCCCCCCACACACAGCAGCCTAGCTGCCGTCAGTGTGCCCCCTCTAGGCCATCTCCCCATCACATCTGACGTGGAGGACCCCCACACACCCCCGATTCCCCCACCCACACCTCCCCGTTAAATGTGCCATGAGCAGGGGTGAACAGACCCTATGCTGCCCTGGGATGAACAGACCTTCCCTGAAACTTGACCCCCGGCCCACCTCCTCCCATCCCCTATCCCAGAGCTTGGATGCCAGGGGCAAGATTAATTTCACCAAGGAGGAGGCTCACGCTCCCACAGACTTCTGGCCAGAGCAGAGCTGTAGCTGGGTTGGTGGGAATGGTCGTATTGTACCGTGACAGTCCCCCGAGTGGGTCACCTCTCCCCGCCCCGCCGCACGCCGTCTCCTGCCTCTGCCCTGCGTCACGGGGCCAGCCGGTCCCAGATGCTGGGGGCACGGGTGACTGTCTCTGACAGAATACTTCAGCCAAGGGCGGGCGCTGGGGAAACAGCTGCCTGTTTCTTCCTGAACCTTGAGGTTGATGTCAGTGTTCCTCTGAGCTCCTCTCAGCAGAGTGAGGTCTCCGTGGAAATCTGATCGTCGGAGAGGAGAGATGCCAGCCCAGGGGCGTCTGTCTGTAACCGGCTGAGTCCTTAGTCACCTGAGGAGCTCAGCCCTGAAGGCTGCCCTCATCTGGCCCATCCAGGTTTCTCCCCACCCAGGACATGGCTGCAGACTGGAAAATGGCCTCAGCATGTTCCAGAAGCTATCCTGAGCCCAGAGGAAAGGAGTAATCCTCAGGAGGATTCCTTGCCCTGGCCTCGCACTTCTGCTTAGGGGTACAGCCGGGCAGACAGTGGTTGAGAACTGGAGATAACGTTCCCAGGAAGTCCACCCCGCCATGCGCAGTCCCCAGCACCCAGGGTAGTGCCCTTCCTGCCCATTTCCAGCGCTCCCCAAATCCCCGCCTTCGCCAGCCACAAATTCTCGCGAAAGCCTCGGGCGTTCGAGCCTGCTGCACCGTGTTCACGCCGCCCACACCCCCGTGTGTCCTGCGCCCTCCCTGCCCCACGCGGGCCATTCCGCAGCACCCCTCACTCTGTAACCACCTCCCCAACAAATAGAAAACAAGCTCGTTGCCGTGGTAAGCATCCCCGGCGTGATTTATGGCCGTCATCACAATATTTTGTTTGGAGCTGTGAACCTCCAGACATAAATCAAGTCATTAGAAGGAATGACGTTTAATCCTGCAGAAGATGCCTCAGTGGGCTGAGCCGCCCTTGCCCGGCGAGCGAATCATTCATTCTAGAGAGGACGGCCCCCCACACACATCTCCACGGCCAGCTCCTCATCCGCACCGCACGCGGGCGTGGCAAGCCAGAGGCACACGCTTGGGCTGCTTTTGTTTCTTGGGACAGCATATTCACGACCGCAAAGAGATGCCCCAAACACTTGCCCGGGAATCCAGACGGAGTCTTAATTCCGCAGGAGAAGCACGCAGCCGGTTGGGGCCGTCTCTGTGCCTGTGATGGCACGCGTCGTCGTTCTGAGAGCTGCCGCTGGTGGGACTTCAAAGGAAGCAGGGAGACAGCTCAAAACTGTCTTCAGCTCTCCTCGCAGAGAGACCCCCACCACCTCGGAGCAGCCATTACGCGGGACCATATTCTATATGCGAGACCCAAGGGTCTAATTTCCAGAAGACACCTGCTGAGCTTGGAGGGGGAGGTTCAGGGACCTCAGACAGTGCCTTCGGGGAACCCTGCCCCCCCACCCCGCCCCGGCAAACAGCATCAGGCTCCCAGCAGGCAGATGGTGCCTCTCGTAGTTAAGGAGGCATCCCCAAAATGCTGGAGAGGGGAGGGGACCGAGGGTCTCGGCTGAGGGATCGCCTTAAAGACTCTGGCAAATTCTCAGCGCACATGACAATTGTGAAAATTCTGGATGACATTTCCAGGGTTTAGTTCTACTTAATATTCCTGTGCTCAGAGCTAACGAGGGTGTTGTTATGCGGCGTTATATTGGCTGCGTGCGTTTCAAGGATGCTGAAGTCGCAGGGCTGGGATGCTCGGCTTGCGTCTGGACAGTTTGGGCCCGCTGTCTGCACTGTCTCCAGCTGCGAGCTTCTCGCTGCAAGCCTTACCCAAGTCTTGTGTCTCAGGGTCCACGTGGCCTAACTCAGGGCTGGGTCTTATCCTCTATCGGCCCCTCTGCCCCCTGGACCACCCTCTGACAGCATGTGGGGGCACAGACATTTTCCTGCCCTCCCCCTTCCATCCCAACCTACGAAGCCCTCCCTCCCTTTCTCATCTCCTTATGCTGCTGCCTGAACTCGGGCGCCCCATCCCTCACCTGCATGGTGTTGTAAGAACCCTCTTCAGTTTTGCCCTTTCTTTAGGACCTTCCCCTTCTCTTGGCCATTCCCCACTTGCCTCCAAAAGGACTGCGGCATATATAGGGCCCCTGTGCCCGGGGGGGGGGGGGGGGCAGGATGCACAGATCTGAGAGTCTTTGCAAGCATGTGTAATGCGGGTGTGGAGCCCAGCCCAACCCGCTGTGGTGCAGCTATGAGAGGAGAGGGCGTCCACTCTCTGGGATGGTCTGGGGGTGCTGTGGTCATTGTGGCCGTCTGCTGTCTAGACCCCAGGGCACCGGGCTGGGCAGAGCCAAGGGCTGGCCAGCCAGAAGGGAGAGGAGGTGGGCGTTGGCTAGATGTCCAGGGACGGTGGTGTCCCTGTCCTGGGGACGTCAGCAGCCACCAAGGCCAAGATGAACGCTGTACTCCGGGCCTTACCCCTCAGAGAAGCTGGCTAGAGGCTTCCTGAGCCTCTGGTGGCCCGGTCTTTGGCAGGACCTGACTTGATGTTCGAGGGGGCAGGGAGTCCCCTCTCCTCTCCAATGCGGACTGCAGCTACCTGGACCTGCGGCAGACCCCTCCACCCCTGGGGGCTCCGGGCCTCCTCTTGCAATCTGCGAGTCGCCAGAGGCTCCATTCTGCTCAGGGGCACGTGGGATGTTCCCTGAAATGCAGCTGCCACTCAGAAGTCTGTGCGATATTGGAGAGCCCGGGGCTGCAGCTGCCGTGCACGGAGCCAGCTTCCGGCCGGGGTGGCGGGGGAGGGCTGGCTGCCCAGTCTCGGGGTCCCTCAGGGTACAATCCGTGGACAGTGGTGGCCACCCGTACGCAGCCTCTGGGGTGCTCTTCTGAGGATCGGTGCCTGTATCCCTGAGCCCCCGGGCGGCCCCTTCGCAGCCCCGCCTCCGGGAGCCCGACTCCCTCCACGAGGGGCTGGAGGGGCTCCCTGAGGGCCGAGCGGCTCTGGCCGCGGGAATGGGGTGCTTCGAGGAAGCCTCGGCTAGAACAGATCACTTTTGTGGCTCTCGGGATGTGGAAAGCAGCAGCTGTGACGGGTCTGACTGCCACAGGGCAGCTCGGTAATTGACGCGGCAGCCCGAACGACGTGTCCTGAAGCCATCTAGAGCCGGGCTGATCGTTATCTTGGGCCCGGGCCGCCACGGTCTGGAGGCTGCCCCGACGGCGGCCTCCGATGGCCTGACTGGCTTCCAGGGAAGAAGCGCTGCTCACGGGGCTGGGCCAGTCGGTGTTGCTGGCGCTCTCCCTGCAAACACGCCGCCCCTCGGTGGGGCCACCTCAGCCTCAGGCTCCAGCATGACCCACCCGCTTTTATTTCTTGGAAACCTCCGAGAGGAATTCACCAACGCTTAAGCCAAATTAGGCCCCTGACGGCTGAACAGGAGGAGTCCCGTTTGGCCAGGACACAGCAGCCCAGAGCCTGAGCTGGGCCTCCCTGTGGGCTCTGAACAAAGGCAGGCGCAGGCCGGGCCTGCCGCGGGGGCTGCCGGGCCTGCCGCGGGGGCTGCCGGGCCTGCCGCGGGGGCTGCCGGGCCTGCCGCGGGGGCTGCCGGGCCTGCCGCGGGGGCTGCCGGGCCTGCCGCGGGGGCTGCCGGGCCTGCCGCGGG
>CM052803.1:13666988-13738533 GCA_028533885.1 Nasua narica | reverse complement strand
AGCTTGGCTATTGTGGACATTGCTGCTATAAACATTCGGGTGCATGTGACCCTTCGGATCACTACATTTGTATCTTGAGGGTAAATACCCAGTAGTGCGATTGCTGGGTCGTAGGGTAGCTCTATTTTCAACATTTTGAGGAACCTCCATACAGTTTTCCAGAGTGGTTGTACCAGCTTGCATTCCCACCAACAGTGTAAGAGGGTTCCCCTTTCTCCGCATCCTCGCCAACATCTGTCGTTGCCTGATTTGCTGATTTTAGCCATTCTGACTGGTGTGAGGTGGTATCTCACTGTGGTTTTGATTTGTATTTCTCTGATGCGGGACAGAGCTTTCGGAGGGTCCTTTCCCTGTGGCTTAATGACAGGGAGGTTGCATGGGGGCGAGGGGCGGTGCTCTGGGGTTCCTGGCTATTCCATCGAGCAGGGGCCAACTTTCGAGACCTTCCAGGTCACATCGGGAGGTGAGACACTGGGAAGCCATCATCAGCTGGGAGCCAGTGGGGCCACATCTTGCTGCACCCCCATTTTCCATATGGGTAGGGGGTGGAGAGGCACTCACACTGAGCCGTGCCCCCCCTGAACTGCCTTGTCACGGAGCCCACGCCAAGTGCCCTCCAGCCCGGGGGCCAGACCGTCAAGAGCCCGTGAGCAGGTCCTTGGGAGGCATGGATTACTTCTGCTAATACTGTCCTCTCTGCTTTTCAGGAATAAAGTTCAGCATCCGGCCACAGCAGCCCTACAACGTGAGTTCTGAGAGTCCGATAAATCCGAGCACCGGCAGCCTGGGGCGAGTTGGGGAGGGCAGGGAAGAAAATCCAGAGCTCGTGTCAATCCATTCTTGGAAAGAAAAAGGTGCCTGGTCCTTCCCAGAAGCCTTGGGAACAAAGCCCAGGGCTTCAGACCCATGAATTTCCCCTTCCTGTTAGCTGGCGGCCGTGGACTTGAGCTAATAGAGGCAGTAAATCTGAGCCAGCCTCCTCGGGCCACCAGCTCCCTGCTCCCTGCCCCGGTCTCGCCCGGCTCTGAGAGGTTCCTGGGAGGCCTGCGCCATCTCGTGGCTGAAAAGACACTTGCACCTCTGGCCTCAAAGACCGTGGCTAGCCAGGGGTGGGGGCCTTTGGGGACTGGACGCCGGCTCAGGCCAGAGGGGTCCCATCCTGCAGGCTCAGCTGGTCTCCTTCTCTCTCACCCGGAAAAAAAAAACCTCAGGGACCCCGACCACAGTGAGGGCCTGACCTGTGTGACCCTCAGTGCCCAGTTGATAATTGTCCTGGCCACCCTGATAGCCATTTCTCTTCTTGCCCCCCAGGACGTCCCACCAGGCAGTTCCCAGGATGGTGACTTGAAGACACCTACGGAGAAGGTCCTCGGAGACTTGTCCACCCAGGCCCCGAGGGGCTTCCACCTGCTGGTGCCTGACCGGCCTCCAGCCCACCTAAATGCAGGGGCCCGACCACGGCCCCGGCAGCGCCGCCGGCGGCTGCTGATCAAGAAAATGCCCCCTGCGGCAGCCGTCCCCGCCAACGGCTCGGCGGGCGTGTTCACGTTCGCGCGGCCGGCACCCTGGGCCCCCGACGGCCCCTGGGTCACCCTGCACCGCAGCCAACAGGAGCGCAAGCGGGTGATGCGGGAGGCGTGTGCCAAGTACCGGGCCAGCAGCAGCCGCCGGGCGGTCACCCCCCGCCACGTGTCCCGCATCTTCGTGGAGGACCGCCACCGCGTGCTGTACTGCGAGGTGCCCAAGGCGGGCTGCTCCAACTGGAAAAGGGTGCTCATGGTGCTGGCGGGGCTGGCCTCGTCCACCGCCGACATCCAGCACAACACCGTCCACTACGGCAGCGCCCTCAAGCGGCTGGACACCTTCGACCGCCAGGGCATCCTTCACCGCCTCAGCACCTACACCAAGATGCTCTTCGTCCGCGAGCCCTTCGAGAGGCTGGTCTCCGCCTTCCGCGACAAGTTCGAGCACCCCAATAGCTACTATCACCCCGTGTTCGGCAAGGCCATCCTGGCCCGCTACCGGGCCAACGCCTCCCGGGAGGCCCTGCGGACGGGCTCGGGCGTGCGCTTCCCCGAGTTCGTCCAGTACCTGCTGGACGTGCACCGGCCCGTGGGCATGGACATCCACTGGGACCACGTCAGCCGCCTCTGCAGCCCCTGCCTCATCGACTACGACTTCGTGGGCAAGTTCGAGAGCATGGAGGACGACGCCAACTTCTTCCTGAGCCTCATCCGGGCGCCGCGGAACCTGACCTTCCCCCGGTTCAAAGACCGGCACTCGCAGGAGGCGCGGACCACGGCGCAGATCGCCCGCCAGTACTTCACCCAGCTCTCGGCCCTGCAGCGGCAGCGCGCCTACGACTTCTACTACATGGACTACCTGATCTTCAACTACTCCAAGCCCTTTGCGGACCTGTACTGACGGGCAGGGCCGGCTGGCCACGGGCAGCCCTATCCCCGGCGCCCGCGCGCGCGCTCGCGTACCTGCCCGCGGGGGCATCGCACGCTCCCGGGACCGGAGGAGCCGCGACTGCTCCGTGCTGCCGGCCCGACGTGGGGGACAGAGGCCCGGCCTTGGCTGGGGGCCTCTGGCCCTTGTCCCATCCCCACTTCCTCACTCCTCGGCTGAGGAAGATGCCCCGGGGTTGGGCAAGACCCCAGGAGTCCCAGCTGCATTTACCCAGCTCAGCTAAGAGTCAGGATGACCAGGGAAGGCTGAGGCCCGGAAGACGAGGGCCCCAGCGGTGAGGGACTTCCTGCGGTCCCTTAGCCATTGCCTTGTACCAAACCACATGGTTTGCAGCTTTTCTATGAGCCAGGGGGGAGGTTCCCTCGGAAGGAGGTTCCAAATAAAGCACATGGTTTCCAGAGTGGGGGGTGCCTACATTTTGTGTTGGTAGGGAGCACGTGGCCCCTTCCCCGGGCTGTGGGGGCTCTTTCTACTCCCCGGGGGCCTGACTTAGCCAGGCATCTGCAGGTCCTGCTGCAGGGAAGCCGAGGCTGGGCGTGGGGGACCTGGAGGCCCCCATTCAGGGCACTTCAGGCCTCTGGTCTCCGCTCCGGCCCACTTATCCTGAAAAGAGAAGCTCCAGCTGTCCCCGTGGAGGCCCACTGGGGTCCCTTCTTGTTCGTCACTTTCTGGGGACCCTCTCAGGACCTGCCAGGGCTCCCTGAGCAAGCTGCCATGTGGGGATCCGTGGAGCCCCAGCACGGGGGTCTCAGCGGGTGTGGCATTTCCGGGTGGGGAGTGATGTTCTCCCTTTCTCTTAGCGTGGCTTTATTTCTAAGCTGTGGTCTGCAGACCCCTGGACCCCCGCCTTGACCCCTGGCTCCATTCACCTGACCAGACCCCTTAAAGCCTTCAGGACTGCCCACCCTTGGGGGGGTAGGAAGAGAAACCCACAGGGGAAACTCCTGCAACAGTGGACTTTCCACACACAGTAAGGGCTCTGAAAGTGTCCAAAGTGATTCTCCAAAGGTCCCAGAGGAAGTATGTTGGAGCTTTGAGGGTGGCTGTGACCGTGACTATGTAGGGTCTCGTTTGTAATGCAAAGTGCTGCCTGTTTCTAAAGGTCTGTCTGTCTGCTTTCAGGCCCCATCTCTCCATCAGCCTGTGTCGGCTGCACGGCCTTCTAGATCTTTCCAAGGGCATCTCTCCATATCTACCGGGGAGATTGCTCTCAGCCTGTTCCCACGCGGTGGGGAAGATGCTGCTGGGCTCTGGAATGAGACCTTGCTGGTCCCACGGTGGCTGTGCTGCGGGCTCCCAGGCAGCCTCACGCTGGCCTGTGCTGCTCTATCCCCCTTTCTGCCTCCACCACGGGCTCCAGAAACTTACAAAGGTGGGACAAGGAACTGAGCCGCCTCCCCCCTGCTCGGGGTCAAGTGCGTCCAGGAACCCCCAGCAGGGGGAGGATCCCTCCTTCCCCAGGTTCCAGCTGGAGTGGCCTGGCCATCTGGCAGAAGGAGCTCAGAGCGGTGGGAAGGAGGCTGTGGTCAGGGCCCCAGGGGCTCTCGGGTGTGGGGGCGGCGAGACAAGTGCCTGGAGGCTCAGAGGCCAGGTCCGCGTGAGAGGAGGCAGGGAAGGGCCCGGCCTGGGAACAGCTGCACCCGGGCTGCAGGGCTCACAGAGGGAGAGGGAAGTCTCCACGCACAGCTAGTGTCTCTGGGCAGGGAGGCATCTGGTGAAGCCTGAGGCCAGGTGTCACCGTGTCATCCCATCAGCCAGGGGGACACCAGGCAGCCCAGCTGAGGTGGGGTGCTGCTCGGAGACAATTCGAATTGCCATGGGACCATCTTCCCACCACGCGCGCACGCGTGTGTGTGTGTGTGTGTGTGTGTGTGCAAGAGAGAGAATGAGAGAGAGTAATGGGGGGGGGGTACCGGGGGTAAAGAGGAAGAGACATCTTTACTCGTGTCACCCCTCAGAGACAGCCCGGCCTGAGCTGGGCAGATGGACACACAACACGTCCATCAAAGAGAGGCTTTCCTGGGGCACCTGGGTGGTTCAGAGGGTTAGGACCCCCACCTCTTGGTTTCAGCTCAGGTCATGCTCTCAGGGTGACGGGATCGAGCCTGGTCTAGGTCCAGCACCCAGCGGGGAAGGCTGCTTGAGGATTCTTTCCCTCTGCCCCTCCCCCAGATGGCATCCCTCTCGCTCCCTCTCTTTCTCTCAAATAAATAAATCTTTAAAAAAAGAAAAAAAAGGAGGAGGGCTTTCCTTCTGGGGGGTGACGAATGGAGACACAGAATCCAGGCAATGATCACGACGGCCGCTTGGTGGCGCCCAGCAGGGTGGGTCCCACTGTCGACAGGGAGTCCTCACCCCGAATCCACAGAGGGGCTCCCGAACCCAGCCCCCGACTCCGGCCTCACAGAGCCCAAGGGCTTGGGGGCCGCGGACTCAACTGCCCACACGGGAATGTGCGGGGGTGTCAGTGTGTCTGTGTGAACGTTTGGGTGGGTGGGCAGAGGGCAGTGTGCGTGTGTGTGTGCGCGCGCGCACGTGTGTGTGTGTGTGTGTGTGTGTGTGTGTGTGTGTGTGTGGTTGGTGTCGGTCTCCCAGGGCTCGGTGTTGGGGTGAAGGTGGTATGGACCCACCGTGAGCCTGGGTCTGTGTCGGGTGGGGGAGGGTACCGTGGACAGTCGTCCCTCTTCTCAGGGACTGTCCTATTCAGCTCTCTACCCGGCCCATCTCTGCCCCTTTTCATCTGCTCACCATTTTGTGGGTATAGTCTGGAGGGGGCCCCAGACTCCTCCCAGGGGTCAAGCAGGCCCAGGAAGTTGGGGAAATAACTCCCCAACCCCCAGTGCCCTTTCCCAGCTGCCTTTCCAGGTGTCAGCCTTCCTCTCTGAGTGGCGAAGAGCATAGACATCCCCCAAACCTGGAGTTCCCGCTGGGGCCTGCGAGCCCCAGAAGCCCTGGAGTGCCCGGGGGAGGTGAAATATCAAGTCCAGCCAGGTGGTCTCTGGCCTCGGACATGTTGCTTAACCCTCCTCCTCCCCTCGTCCCACGGGCTGCACACACAGGGGCCCAGGACAGATGTGGACGGGCCGCAGACAGAGAGACAGGCTTCCAGCACCCACTTCCCCTCCCAGGCAGGGCCCATTTGCCAACTTCAGCCACCAGGTCCAGCCCAGCGGTGGGGTTGGGAGCCCCAGGAGAACCCCTGAGGCCAGGAGGTGGTCTGCCCTCACTCCCCTCCACCATCTCCTCCTCGGCCTTTCCTCTCTGGCGGACACCTGTGGCTGATCAAAGGGATTGCCTCCTGGTGTCTCCCCACCTCCCCACCAGAGCTGGGCACCGGGGGCTGGGTAAGACCGCGGGCCCCAGAAAGGACCAGGTGGTTTCCAGGAGCTGGGGGCTGGCAGTCTGGGGCTGAATAGGGCTGAAATCACGCTGCCCCCGTCTCTGGGGACCCACGCTGGTGGTACAGTGACGCAGGATGAAGAATGAACAGGCACCCTGGGGTAGCCTCACCTGGTGGGGGAGGGGATAGCGTGTGTTCGCCCAGGCGGTTTCTGCTGCGGGGCTGGGGGCTTGAAGGGAGAGGCAGGGGGAGGGGAGGGGTGCACTGGGGAGCCCCGAGCTCCGCTCCACCCTGCCAGCCTGGCCTGGCCTGGAGGTGAGGCTGGTGCTGTGTCCTCACTTCCTGCTGCCCAGAAGGGCCTTCTGCCACCAGAGTCTCCGCTATGAGGTGGCGGCAGACGGCGTCCAGGAGTCTGGCAGGGCTGGGACGGGACCCCTCGGGAACAGATGCTCCGGTCCCCTCCCTCACCTCTGCACCTGCCTCCTGAAGGGGAGGGGGCGAGTAGGCTTCAGGGCTGCTCCCCAAAGCACATGAAACCTAGGCAGGTGGCAAGGGTCAGGAGTCAGAGGTCAGCAGCCAGTCATTCCAAACCGTGGGGCCTAGGGTCCAGTCTGAGTCAGGGGCCATGGGGGGGGCCACGCTGCGCTGGCCTCCCACGTGACTGCCTGATAGACCCTGACCGCGTGTGCCTCGCCCTACTTCGCAGGTGAGGAGACTGAAGCACAGAGAGGTTGTCCGAGCTGCACAGCCGCAGCACCTGGGGCTGGGATCCCGCCCCCGCAGTGGGACCCCTCCCTCCGGTGCCGTCTCCGCCCCGCCCCCTCCATACACGTCTGCGTCGTGCTGGGCGGCACTGCGCGGGCGGCGCTCTCGGCCGGCAAGGGCGGCGCTCGGCCACCAGGGGGCGCCAAGTCCTCGCTCTTGAGCAGCCCGGGCCGGGAGGCGGCAGCGAGACTGTGCGGCTCCACGCGAGGTGAGGGGATCCCCCAGCCCCGCGGGAGGCCGGGTCCCCAACTCCCATAGCCAGCCGGTCTTCCGTCCTTTCTCCCTCCATGGAGTCACGGGGGTCCTGCCTCCCCAGATATCTCTGGGCACACCCAAAGCTCACTCCCAATATGCCAGCTCGAGGCCCCACCAGACCCTCACCCCAAGCAGGAAAACAGGCCGGTCCCCCACCCCCCGCACCCCCACCCCACTCCTCCGTCTCTTCACGTGGGCCTGAAGGGGGTGGGCCCTAATGGGGGCCCTAATGGGGCAGGAAGGTCCCAGGATTCTCTCCGAAGTGCAGACACAGGAGGACACGGGGCAGGGAAGGGCCACGTGTCCACACTCCTGCTGGCTCCAGTCCTGGTTTGGGCGGCAGGCTTAGACCTGGGGGTGGATCCTGACCCGCCGGACGACCTTGAACACTGCTCGGGCTCCTTTCCCTGGCAAACCCCAGGCCGGCCAAGCCCCCATCCCCCACCCCCGCCTGACCACTCCGCCGCAGGAGGAAATGATCACGAAACACCCAGGGCCCTTAACGACCTGCTATGTCTGTGTTCGCTCCCCGAGAGGGTGACCGCGGGCCTTCTATGACCTCAAGACGCCTATGCGCGACACACCAGACATGCACCCCCACACAGACCCACTCTCACGGACACACACGCAGACACGGAGACACAGATGCAAACACACATGTGGATACACACACGTGCTTGTGCACACCCGTCTACACACAACCACGGACCCAGCTGCCCGTGGACACAGACGCGTCCACACACTTAGGCCGACATACACAGAAAGGCGCCCAGCTAATGGGGGGCCTCTCACTGGGGCGAGATCCATAGGAAAGACCAGAAAGGCCTTGGCTGTCTTCTGTCATATTTATTTCTGCTCCTTTTTTAAGATTTTATTTATTTACTTGGGAGAGAGAGAGAGCAGTCTCTCTGTTCAGCGGGGAGTCGATCCCAAGACCCCGGGATTATGACTTGAGCTGAAGGCAGCTGCTTAACCGACTGAGCCACCCAGGCGCCCCTCTGCCCTTTCTGTCCATCTCTCCTCCCTGTCCATTCAGAGCCAGCCCTCCACGCACTCTGGGAAGCCCAAACCCTTTGTCACCCCCGCAGAGACATGGCTCCTGCGACCACCCCTCCTTCCCGGGGTCACCAGGCTTCCCCTTGTCAACACCTCATCTTTGAAAACAAAAAAGCCATAGTCCCATATCCCCTCCAGCTCTTGCCCTATTTCTGGCTCTTTTTTTTTTTTTTTTTTTTTAAGCTTTATTTATTTATTTGGCAGAGAGAAAGAGACCGCAAACAGGCTCTTCTTGCCCCTCACCTCCACTGGCCTTTGGCTCTTAAACCTGCTGCCTTCCTGTCCCACCCCCCACGGAAACAGAGTGTTTCCGTGTCTTCAGCCACCCTTGCCTTCTGAATGCCACAGACACTGTCTACACTCCCTATATGAGCTCAGGGGTCTCACCCTCATGATTCCTGCCCCGCAGACCTCTGCAGCCAGCAGCCCAGCCCTTACCTCTGTCAGCAGGGGTGAGGGCAAGTCCATGGGAGCCTCGAAATTCTCCCCTCCAGGCCTCCCCTGCCCCAGGCTTCCCATCTCCACCTGGCCTCCATCCCTGGATTGGCCTGGACTTCCCCCCTTCACACTCATGTCTCTACGCCTCTCCCCCCCCCACCCCCCCCAGTGCTGAGGCCTTGTATTCCCCTCTCTCTCCAGCACCTTCTTCTTAGAGCCACCAACATCTCCTGCCTGGGCCTTGTGAAGCAAAAAGTAACGATTGTGGTATTCCCTGGCTTCCCAGGGACTGGTATTTACTCTTCACCACAAACCTGGAAGACAGATACTGTCATTGCCTCTTCATTTTCACAGCTGAGGAAACAGACACAGAGAGGGTAAGTAATTTGCCCAAGCTCACACAGCTATTAAGAGGATGTTACAGGACTCAAATCCCGGCTGTTTGGCCCTGGGGTCCACCAGCGTGCCATGGCACTTTTCATGTGGCATGGAGGTCGGAGCTGGGCTCCCCTAGTCGTATAGGTGTGGCTGGAGGGAAGGGGAGGGAGAGATGGTGGCCCAAGAAGACAAGGAAGGGCTGCTGGGCACAGGGAGGGTGGGGGTAGGGAATCTGTGAGCTTGGAGACAATGCGTCTTCCTGTGGCAAGGAGGGCCGACTGTGGCCAGGGGTGGGGGTTGGTGGCTGGCCAGGACGGCCAGAGGGAAAGGTCACCAGAGATGACCTCAGTTCCTACAGACGTACTCTCTTCAGCCTCTGTGAGGGGTCTGAAGACACCATCATCCCAGGTCACGCCTGTCACCTGGGACAGCCCGCGCACGCCTGAGGGTGGGAGTCGGCCTGCCTGCCTGGGTCGGTGGCGGTTGCCAGGGCCACAAGTCAGGCCTCTCCGTGGGGTGCAGAGGCTGGGAGCCGGGGCTGACAGGAGGAACCCCCATCGCCTGATGCCTGGAACCTTGGAGAGGGGGACACCCCGGTGCGCCGAGGACGACTCCCACAGACCCAGGGAAAGGGGAGGCGATGTGGCGGGGCGGGGGGCAGGGCAAGCAAATACAGGCCAGGAGGGGAAGCCACATTCTTACTCTGCAAGCCCATGTGCTGAATTTTACTTTTCCTTTTATTTATTTCTTCTTCTTAAACCCTGTTTCTCTCCCTGAGGCACCTAATCTATTATTTAACATTGGATTGTACGATTGAAACTCCCAGGCAAATTGAAAATTATTTGTGTTTGAGGTTTCAGGCATGAGGCTGAGGCAACCATTTCTGGGAGATCCTGCGAACTGGGGGGAAGGAGAAGAACCCGCAGCCCTGGGTTCTGGGGCGGGGGGATGGGGGTGGGGAGCAGGGGGGCCGCAGGGCCGCAGTCCGCCCAGAGTCGCTCAGCCCCCGCGCGGCCAGAACCCACAGCTCAGGGGCCATCAATCTCCACGCGGCATTTCACTTGGGAAACGTTGACACCTCCCACTGGCCAAAGTGCTCGTAGGCCAAGCAGGTGCCATCAGTCACCCTAGCCCCGTGCCCACCCCGGGGGAAAGGCCTCGGTCACAAGAGAATTAATGACATGGGAACAAGGGCTCGCCATCATTTCTCAGGGGTTGGGCTCTCCCGGAATTGGCGGCCAGGGTTGCTGGCCTAATGGGGTCCCCAGGGGTGAACCGACCTGGGGGGTGGGGGAACCGGTGGGCGGGGCTCAGGGCGGGGCCGAAGGCTGATGGGCTTTGCGAAGGAGAGAAACGTGATCGAACGTGATCGCGTTTGCACAGCGGGGAAGACGAATCCTGGGGCGGGGAGGCCATCAACAGGCATTCATTCCACGTGTTCCGTGCGGTCACGTGTCGGGTCCGCGCTCGGCACCGGGGGAGCGCGGCGATGGCGCGCATGCGCTCCCGGCCCAGAACTGGGGCCCCGCGTCTGCGGCCACCGTGAGGCTCAGGATCCCCCAGCATGGCCATTGGCCACTCAGGAACACTGGGAGGGAAAAGGGTCACAAAGGCGCTGCCAGCCCCTCCCATAAACCTCAGATGCTTCCAGACTCAGCCCGGCAGGCCCCTTTGTGCAGCAACGCCCACCTCCCACCCCGCCCGGTGATGTCCACAAACACCTGGCCGGCACCTAGATCGCAGCGAGATGCACTTACCCATTTCACCTGCTGTCCTCCCCCCTGTGACCCAGAACGAGGCCTGCATACCCAGCCTGCCCCCACCAAGGTCCTGCTGTTATGCTTATATTTAGAATGAATATCATTTGGCGACCCAGAGAGGATGCAACGTCTTTTCAGAGGCCTCTGGAATATATGCAGAAGCTTCTCACAGATCTCTCTCTCTCACACCCAAGCGCACACATCTCAGTTCTCAAGGACGGAATGCAAAAGCCGCGTGTTTAGGCAACAATGACAAGAATTGGAACTTGTAACAGCTGGACCTTTTCGGTAGCGAGTATAACGAATCAGGAGGACCCGCTTCAGATAAAGGAGGCCCGTAGGAGGGCTCCAGTGTGGGGACACACACAGCTGGACCGTAGGACCTTGGAACCTGGGACCCTGAGTGCCACAAAGGCTTTTGCTCTCGGGCTCACCGCCACTCCCTCCGTGAGATGGCTCATGCTTCTCTGTCCCATTGGGGATTCACTTCCTCCGCTCTTTCTATGCCCACGGCAAAAACCCAAAAACCCAGGCAGAGAGCTCACTGTGGGCCCCGCTGCCCAGGGAGGACCTGGCCCCTCATTCCCAGTCCCAACCCCAGGAGACTGATGGGCCCAGCAGAAATCTGTCCTGCAGAAACTCCTAGCAAGGGCACAAGCCTGTGCATGGAAAATGTTCCCCGAAGCGTAACATGAAGTATCAAAGGATTATAAACAGCCTCCATATCCATGAGCAGGGAGATGGATGGACAAAATGTGATCCTCTCATGCTACTAAATACAATGTTCCCCCATTTAATTAAGAAAGCAGTAGTCCCTTGCATTCATTTATTTCACAGATACCTTCCGAGTACCTACTCCACGAGGCCCACTGTGCTCAGTGGAGGACAGGCCGCAGTGAGCAGTAATAAACCCCAGCTGTGTCTACCAGGGGGTCTGACTCTAATGAAATAGTAGTACCTACAGCTGTAGCATCATGACCTTCAAAGAGCTATGAAGACAACCCAGAGAGAGAAGTCAGGGAAGGCTTCCCGGAGGAAGTGGCAAGGGAGCCAAGATCAGTACACGTGGGAGAGGAAGGGAAGGGTATGTGCAAAGGTCCTATGGAAAAAGATTCTATGGCCAGGCAAGGGACAGGAGGGGGTTGCTGGGGCTGGAACAGAGGGGCTGTGGTAGAGGCCATGATGTGCACCCCAGGTCCCCTTCAGGAAGGAGAAACTTCCAGTTGCTGGAGTGCTGCTGGCAGACAGTCCTCCAGCACCAGGCCTCTTAAGGGCTGGCTCTGGCTAAAGACAACTGTCTGCCAAAGGTCACATCACACCCAGTGACAAATCAGCATGGAAGTAGAAAGGCCCAGTGTCCCCACCCAACAATTCTGAAGGGTCATCCAATTTCAAAGCTCCACATGCATAGACAGAACAGTGGCCCCCCCAAAGGCATCCGGGTCCTAATCCCCAGAACGGGTGAATGTGTTGGCTTACATGTCTAAAGCAATTTTTCCTCTATAATGAAGGATCAGGGTGTGCGGAGATGATCCTGGATTACCCAAGCAGGCACAATGCAATCTCAAGGGTCCTTATGAAAGGGAGGCAGAAGGATCAGAGTCAGGGAGGAGATTGGACAACAGAAGCTGAGGTTGGAGTGATGAAAACCATCACTCCGAGAACCATGAACCAAGAATTCAAGAGGCCTTTAGAAACCAGGAAGGGCAAGGAAACACATTCTTCCCAGAGCCTCCAGAAGGAAGACAGCTCCGCTGACCCATTTGAGACTTCTCGACTCCAGAAATGTAAGAGAATAAATATGGACTGTTTTAAGCCACTAAAAAAAGTTGGTGCCAGAGTGCTAGGAGCGGCCCTGGGGAACTAACACAGCATCAGAGCCCAGTTTCTCCCTCTGCCTTAGCCTGCTTTCCTCCCCTCCACTCCATGCTTCTGCATACTAATGAGATTTGCTTCCCCGGGGAGCCCCCCCCCCAGCAGTGAGTGCCCCGTGGTCTGAGAAAGCAGATGCTGGGTGGGGTTTCAGAGCCAATTCAACCATCTTGCCTGCCTGGTAACCCCTGTCCTAAGGTGACCAGGCAAGTGTCAACACTTTCAGCATTGGCGAATTGGGATCGTTTACCCACGGGAGGGAATGCGGTGGTCCTTGAGAAATATCAGGGAAGAGTGAAATCAGTATCATTAGATAGCTGTTGTTAAATTGGGCCAACACTTTGAGAAAAGGTAAAGGGCTGAGAGCAGTTAAGAGCTGAGTGTGAGAGCCAGAAGTCCCCTGTAGAACATGAGGGGGTCCTAGGTCCCCTGTAGCGAGAGGGTGGAGGAAGCCGAGGACCTCAGAGCAGCCAAGTTCCATGACCTTGACCTGCGCCAAGGTCATGCTCTGGTTGGGCAAGAATGGCACTCTGCCATTTCAGATTCCACCCCCAAAATCTTAAGTCCCAAGATTGCCTTGAACCCTCTGCGTCCACAGAAGGTGCTCCAGTCTTCCCCGTTAAGGGCTAATGCTCCCCTATTCTTTGAAGAAATGCAGAGATCTCTGTTCTGTAAGACAGCATGCAGCCCCTGCAGGGTCTCCCCCATCTCCCCTTCTGGCCACTAGACTTGTAGTCAGGGCTCAAGTCACAACGTAACTGGGCCAGAGAAGTGTTGGGTTTGATGAGGAAGGAAAGGAACTCTAGCCCAAAGGAGCTCCGGGACCTGTGGCCGGCAGGCAGGCAGGCCGGGGCTGGAGCCAGAGAGCCCAGGTGGGACGGGATTCTGAAGGGGCTCCACCCAAGATCACGTGGGAGGGAGGGGTGAGGGGCAGGTCGTATACAAAAAAAGACTGCATGGGGGTGGGGCAGAAAGGGAGCAGATATCGAAGTGACCCTTTCAGACCTAATGGCTCCAAGGGTAGTGGTCTTCAATACAGCTCCACCGAACTGCCCAGTTTGGGCCCTGCAAAAACAAGACAGATCCTGGAGGACAGACCCGGGACTCTTGCCAGCCCAGCCAGGGAGTGGTCAGAACTACAGCTGCCGTGCCAAACGCGGTATCCTTGTTAGTGCAAATTATCATGACCTTGGTGCTTGGTCTTTGGCCATCGATCTGGAAAATGCAACGCTTCCCATCGCTATCGGAAAGGAGGATAGAAACCAGCTTGCCTTCAGCTGGAATGGATAACGGTATTCACTGACAGTCTCGCCCCAGCGACAGAACTCTCCAGCCCTCTGCCCAAGAACAGGCCCAGAAGATCCGGATTGGCTGGACATCCTACAGAATGTCACGTTGGGCGGGCGCCTGGGTGGCTCAGTCGTTGGGTGTCTGCCTTCGGCTCAGGTCATGATCCCAGGATTCTGGGACCGAGCCCCGCATCGGGCTCCCTGCTCTGTGGGAAGCCTGCTTCTCCCTCTCCATTCCCTCTGCTTGTGTTCCCTCTCTTGCTGTGTTTCTCTCTGTCAAATAAATAAAATCTTAAAAAAAAAAAAAAAAGAATATCATGTTGGCCTGCCACATCAAAAACCCCACGCCAATCAGCATGAATGGGCAAAAAGAGGCCAGTACACTGTGGCCTTAGGAAGACCCTTACACTCCGCCGGGTGGGAGGATAGCCCTATTAAGCTTCGGGGGCCTCTCACATCGGTAACAATTGGGGGACCTGCTGTGGTCTGGGGCATTCCAGGACAGCCAGAGTAAAGGACGGATAGTGGCACCTTGGACCTCCAACCTCAAAGAAGGAAACACAGTGCTTGGTAGGTCTCTCTGGGTTCTGAAAGCAGAGTTCCCATGTAGGAAAACCCCAGGCCACATATCAGGAGAAATGAAATGCTATCAGCGTGAAGGTAATCCAGACCAGGAAAGGGCTTTGCAGCAGGTCCAAGCTGTGGTATGGGAGGGGCTAGCTGGGGCTCTATGACCCGGTAGACCCTCTGATATCGGAGGGCCGGTATTAGAAAAAGACATCGCGTAGAGCTTTTGGCAAACCCCAAAGAGGGATTAGAACGCAGAGTCTTAAGGTTTTGTCACAAGCCATGCCACGTGGAGAATTGCACATCTTTTGAAAAGCACCTCCTGGCACTCATGCTAGGTATGGGCTTCGGTCGAGACAGAGCGCCTGAATGGCCATGGGACACTGGGAATGCAGCTGTAACCGCCTAGCTCGGTCCTTTCAGGCTCTTATGACCAAATACCATAAACTGGATGGCTTATAAACGAAAAAAACGTGTATTTCTCTAAGTTCCGGACCCTGGGAAGTCTAGTTCAAGATCATGGCACCAGCGAGGCTGATGAGGGCCCTCTTTCTGGTTCAGAGCTGACACCCTCTCCCTGGGTCCCCCATGGTGGAAGGGGCCAGGGGGTCTCTCGGAAGCCTCTTTTATAAAGCACTAGTCTCTTTAATGAGGGCTTCATCCTTAGGACTTACACACCTCCTCGGGGCCCACCTCCTCATGCCGCTGTGTTTAGGGATTGGGATTTCAGTATGTGAGGCTTGGGGGCTGGGGGACACAAACCTCAGAACCCAGCACTGCCCGTCGTAAACGGAGTTCTGCGAGACCCACCAAGTCACAAGGTCAGGCGAACCCAGCAGCGGCCATCGTAAGACAGAAGCGATGCATCTAGGACCAAGCGAGGACAGGACGAGAAGCCGCACACCAGACCCGTGAGCACACAGCCCTTTCACCCCCGTTGCACCAACACCTCTCTCTGTCTCACACCTGCAGCCACATCGTGGGGAACGGGACCGGCTAATGACAGAAGGGACAGCCGGAGCTTAGTTCACAGGGGTATTGGCTCCGTGTGTGGAACCACACATGTAGGGTCTACACGGCAGCCCCACTCAGGGGTGCCCTTGAGACGTGGTAGGTGCAGTGAAATCCGCCCGGTGGGTAGAGCGCTGAGCAGTGCCCCTGGTTGTCTACTTTGGTAGAAAGAGAAGGGCTCGTGGGCCCAGAAGGAAACCCGGTTAGAAGAAAGGACAGAGCTGCGGGGCCAGTCACGGGGACGGGGCTTGGATCAATGTGTGAAGCTTGCTCATTCTCGTGTGAACATTCGCCGGAGAGCCTGCATCATGGAAAGGGCATGACACAACTGAATCAGCAGAATGACTCAGCCAAGGGACGCTGGCCAGCTTCGGTCCTTGGCCTCCTCGCTGCTGGCACGGAGCGTGCACGAAAGGGGTAGTCTTGGCAGCAGGGATGGAGGTTCTGGTCTAACGTGACGCTCACTCTCAAAGCTGATGGAGCTTTCGCTGTGCAGCCTTCCAGAGCCCGATGCTCATCCCCAAACCCGCCACCATTCCTTGGGGACAGCAGCCGGTCCCCTCATGTCAAGCGGCCCAAGCTGGGTCCCTTTCATCCTGGAAGGAGCAACGATTCGTTTTGTTGGGAATGAACACATATTCTGGGTCCGGGCTCGCTCTTCCTACCGGCGGGGCCTGAGCCAAGCTACCCCCCAAGGACTTACAGGTGTGCCAGCACGGAACCCCACAAAACGTGTGTCAGATAAAGGGCTTCCGCAAAGGAGATGAGAAGGTGGGCACACGAATGTGGCATCGGTCACACCGCTTACGACAGCACCCTGAATGTGCCAATCAGATAAAGCAATGGAAGGCTGTTATAAACATCGCTAATGTGCCAAATCAGATGTGCTGTTTCGCAAAGATGCGGTCCCCCTCTTGAGAGCAAAGCGGATACCATAAATCAACAATAGTTTCACTTGGGTCTGCTCATGTCCTAATTCCAAGAGCCTGTAAGCATGTGCCCCACTATGGCAAAAGGGATTTTGCGGACCTGATTAAGTTGACCTTGAGATGAGGAGAGGATCCTGCATTATCTGGGTGGGCCCAACTTCCTTATAAGTGAAAGAGGGAGGCGGAAGAGTGTCAGAGCAATCCAGGGTGAGAAAGACTTGACCAGCCATTGCTAGCTTTGAAGACAGAAGGGAGCCACGAGACAAGGAAAGCAACCAGACTCCAGGAGCTGGAAAAGGCGAGGAAATGGATTCTCCCCTAGAGCTTCCAGAAGAAATGCAGACCAGCTTACACCTTGATTTTTAGCTCAGTGAGACCCATTTCCAACATCCAACATCCTAAACTGTACATAAGATGACAGATTGACGTCGTTCTAACTCACCAAGTTCATCAGAAACCGGTACACTAAATCCCAGGGTAGGTCTGGGGAGCGGAAGTAAGAGTGTCCCACTTACCATCACTCCTGGCCCCCCATTCCCACACCCCTGAGTTCTAAGGGTTTAGAGACCCTGGTTCCAATGAGGAATGCTTTTACCAATGAACAAGCAAGATTTTCATGAGTTCTTGAATCTGAGGGTGCTGCCTGGGCACTTTAGGGTCCTTGGGCCAAAGGGTCAAAGCAAGCAAGAAGGGTCCCCATCTTGGCAGGGGCAAAGGACCCTGGTCCTCAGAAAGAGGCAGTTGTGAGATACACACACAGACACACACACTCACATGGGGTGGGAAGAAACATGTGGTTCCTGGTTTATTAATCTGCATGGGTGCCTCTTGGTACCTTGCCCAATTTTGACCGTAAGTGGATGAGCACAATAACCCTGACCCGAGCTCATGTTGGCCCGGGTCCCAGACCCCCTCGGGGATGAGGGTCTGGTTATTCTCCCAGGTAAGCCACTGAGGCCAGGACGGCCACGAGCTGAGGGTGGGGGAAATTCAGAATAGATAACGGAGGTGAGAGAGATGAGAATCAGCTGTTACCTCAGAGCCACTGCAGCAATGGGAGGTTGTCACTAATCCCGCGAAACGTCCTCCTCTCTCCCCAAGGGAGAGGCACGCCAGGATCCCGAAGGGTCTACTGCCTGAACATTTCCGAAGAGATGGACTGTGTTGGGTGCTGCGGTCCGCCCCCCGCCCCGGACCCCCTGCTGTAACGGAAGGACTTATCTCCCCAGCTTTGGGGGGCGGCTTTCTGCGGAGAGCCCCCAGCCGTCAGCCCCCTTCAGAGACGACCTCAGGTGAAGAGGGCTGCCCGCCTCAAGATCACACACCCATCCTTGGCGCGTCCAGTGATCAGAATGGCGAAGTGGAGGCCTGGCATGCTCGCCCTAAATGAGGGACCATTCCGCACTCCTTGTGAGTCTCTGTTGAGACTGCATGAGAGCTCAGTTTCCCCCCCTGCCCGCTCCCCCCTTGCTCTCTCTTTCACAAACATCGGTGTGAGGCCGGGAGACCCGCCGCCGTGGACATCCAGAGGAGGGGCGATGGCAGGAACGCAGGAGGGTCTGGGGAGTGACTGGACAGACCATGCAGAAGGGCTGGAGATGAGCGAGGGACAAGAAGGCAAGGCGGGTCCAGGAGGACTCCTGGCTTCCAGCTCCCGCAGCTGAGTTCCAGGGTGAGGCGGGGAGACCGGGAGCTGGAGCCAGGACTGGTTGAGAAAGAGGGGACTTTGGAGACTTGAAGGGGCTAAAGGCTGAAAGGTGACTGGGACTGGTCGCGGGGGGACTGGAGGTGTGGAGGACACGAGAAGGGCCGGGCACCTTTCCATCACATCAGCTGCGATGCGTGGAGGGGGGCAGGGAAGGGGCTGGAAGGGGACGCCTGGAACAGTTAGAGTTTTGTTCGTTTGTTTCGTGGGAGGTGACCTGAATGTGTGTTAAGACCGAGGGAAAGGATCCCTTGCAACGGGGAGGTTAACTATGCAAGAGGAAGACAGGATGAGTTGAGCTCAGGAGTAAGAGGACATCTGGGTCTCTATGTGCCTCTCTATGATGCATCTGAGACCCTCGGATTTTCTGCCCAGACAGCCCCGAGTTCACTGCTGGGCTTGCCAGAGGGTGTTCCTCAGGTCCATTGTCCTGAGGGGGGACAGCACACCTGTGTGTTGTACCCTCAGGTCCGGGGGGTGGCCAAGGGGCGGCCATTTGTGGGGTGTGAGCATATAGTGTGAATGAAGCCCCCCGAGAGTGCGGGGCAGAGCCAAGCGAGGTGAGGGGAGCAATGAGCCTGGGCCAGCTCTTCCCGTGCTGCCGCAATTCGCACAGCACTCCAGAGCATCCAAGGACTCCAGACTAAACCCAGCCTGCCGGGCCATTACGCAGGTATATTTGTATACATATACAGTTTACCTTTGAACAATATTGGGGGGGGAGGAGTGCTGACCCCCCCGCCGCTCAGTTAACGCGTGTATCACTCTGTCCTACCGATAACCTACTCTTCACCAGGAATCTTACCAACGACATCAACAGTCAATTAATACATATCGTGCACGTTACCTGTAGTAATACGCTGTATTCTTACAATAGAGTCAGCTGGTAAAAAAGGAAAATACTAAGAATATCATAAGGAAGAGAAAACACGTTTACCATAGCGTAAAAAATCCGCTGTCGGTGGACCCGTGCAATTCAGACACACATCGTTCAAATTGTTCGAGGGTCAACTCTATACACATTCCCACACAAATTGGATTGGGAGTGTACACACACACGCACACACACACACACACACACACGCATACAAGGATACAGTTTGTATCAGTCAGCTTCTGCTGGGTGACAAAGAAACACAGCCGTCTCAGTGGTATACAACAAAAGGAATTTATTTCTCATGCAACTGTGGTGGCTCAGGCAGGCCCTCCCCACGTGGCTCATTCGGGGGCTCAGCCTGGAGGACCGGCTTCTCTTCCTACTGCAATGGCAGGAGCTCAAGAGGCAAGTCCAGCCACGGGAGGATATTTCAAGTCTTCGCTCCTGCCACATCCACTAACTTCCCTTTGGGGAAGCCCAGTATCAGAGAGCGGAAAAGTACGTTCTGTCAAGCATGAAGCCGTAGCAAGTGTATAGATGTCTGAAGCTACTACAGGGCAGGGAAAAATTGGAATCCATGATTTAACCTATCACCCTATCACATACCAAACTGAGGTTCCCTAGGAGAACGAGGTTGCTGGAGAGCCGGGGACGGGGCGGGGGGGGGGGGAGATAATTTTTAATTAATTCTAAATACTGAAAGAATAGATTTTTAATTTTTTTTTCCACGACTTACATTCCCATATTCCTGGTGTAATAAAGCAAAAATAAGAAGATCTCAATTCTCTCCAATTTCAAGCAAAAATCCTAACGTGAAATGTTTACCAGCTGATTCACCTGCAAGACTGGCTAGCCATCTTTAAAACAGCAAATTCTGTTTTAGATCCCGACCTCAAACTATAAGCAAAAGTTAATTATAAAAGGATAAGGGACCTAAATGTAAAAATAGAAATGTAAAACATCATAGGGAGATCATATTTTGAAATATATCATGATGGCTTTTGTTTTTGCACTTCCTTGGGTGACCTTCGAGCTTTTCTGCCAGAGGCTTGCATCGCCTCGAGGCTCTAGGCAAGGAGGACTGAAGGAGCGAAGGAGCAGGAGCGAGAGGAGAAGGGAGGGGAGAGGGAGAAGAAAGGGAGGGAAGGAGGGAGGGGGGAAAGGGAGGAAAGAGAGGAAGGAGCTGGGGAGAGGAAGGAGGGGGAGGGGGGGAAGGAGGAAAAGAGGAGGAAGGAGAAGGGACAGGAAGGAGGGGAAAGGTGGAAGGGAGGAGGGAAAGAGTGGACATCATCCACGTAAACCCCTGCCAGGCAATGCCCACATCCAAAAGCAGCCTGGTGGGAGGTAGGAGGTGGGAGATAGGAGGCGGGAGGTGGAGTATTTCCTTCCCTCCGACATCCATCGACATGGAGGTGGTCAGAAACCACTGTTTTCAGCAAATGCATCAAAAACCCAATTCCAGCAGGAGAGGCCCCTTGGGGCCCTTGGCTCATAAGACACAGAAGATAGGGCTGAGGGAGGGGGTGGGGAAGGAGGCAGAAGCCCAGTGTGGATCAAAGGAGTGACAAGGGAGGGCACACACCACGCCCAGTAATGTGACAAAAGCGAGTGGCAAAAACAAAATGCAAGAAGACGCACATGTTGGATATCATTTGTGTAAAAGTTTAAAACCAATGCAAATGGTAGCACTGTTTATAAATACATTCATATGTTGCAAAAAGTATAAGCAAAAATGTGCTCAGGAATGTTGCAACTTGTGGGTAGCAATTGGAAGAGGGGAGAAGGGAGGGATTTCAACTGGTCTGTATCATTTCCTTTGATTTTTAAAAGAGGAATCTGAAGCAAATATTCAAAATGTTCACATTTGTTGTATCTGGGCGGTGGCTGCAGGGGTGTCTGGTGAATTATTTTCTCTATTTTGAAATACACAGCAAGGGGAAGGGAGGCTGTGGGTTAGCAGGAACGGTCTGATGCCCTGGTTTGAACACTATGTACACATGGGATTGTTAGCATACGTGTGTGCACGTGTGTCTGTGCCCGCGGTTCTACGGGACTCTGTATCTGTGTACGTTGTGTGCGCGTGTGTGTCCCTTTGTGTGTGCCACTGTGTGTGAGCACGCGTGCGCCTGCATGTGTTCCCATGATCTCATGTGTCTGCCTGTGCTTTTGAGTGTGCGTATCTGTGCGAGTCTGTGCGACTGTGTGTGTTTGTGTCACCTCTGTGGGTACGAATGGGAGGAAGACTGGCAGGTCATTGACACATTTCTCTCTGGGGAAAGGAAACAGGATTGTGGTTCTCCCTTCATACATTTTTCCTGTGTGTGAGTGTGTGTGTGTGTGTGTGTGTGCGCCCGCACGTGTGTGTGTATGCACACACGTGCAGGTTTTTTTTTTTTAATGATAATGTATTCTTTATTAAAATTTCAAAATACTTTAAGAAAGGTGGTGAAGACTTTCACAGTTTGAAAAATGAAAAGAATTTACCAGCGGATCGCTGATGCCCTCCAGGGCTCCTCTTTGCTCCCTGGGCCCCAACCTGGCGGGGTGGATTCCATCTATCCTCGAGGGCCCCCGGGGACAGAAGAGCCTGAGGACACTTCTTGGCTCCACCCCAGGGGCAAGGCCCAAAGCAAGCCTGAAATTTCTCTGAAGTCTTGTGTCTTATCTTTAAACGTTAGGCAACTTCTACATTCTCCGCTTTAATGTGTACATGTTTATCTTAATTATACAATCACGAGGTTTTAACCCCCAAATCTTGGCGTCCAGGGGCCCATTCAAGGGGACTCCCTCTCGCTCACCTTCCCCAGGTCCTGTGCACCCCGTGTGTGTGTGTGTGCCTAGCCGGCTGCAACCGGAGTCAAAGTGAAAGGTAGAACCGAGGTCTGCGGTCTAGACCGGAGGCTCTTGGAAAGTCAGCTGGAAGAAGCAGGAACTGTTTCATTTCAAGGGCACTGACAACAGGCTGGGCCAAGTTCTTGGCCACCTCACCCCCCACCCCCCAGCACACTGAATTCTCCCAGCGACCGTCAGTTCGGTACCCTTATTGCTCTCTTTTACACAGGAGGATACGAGACTCAGAGAGATTAAGCCCAAGGTCATCACCCAGTCGGACTCCGACTTCCAAGTTCATGCGGCACACAGACTGTCTCCCTACAGGACAGGCCCAAAGAGCAGGAACAGCCTGTGACAAGGAAGAGGGTGGGAGTACCGACCTTTGGCTGGAGGGAGGGGCCCAGGGGAGGGTCTCTGCTTTCCTCACTGTCTCAGCTCTGTTTTCCCCCTTGGATTCCTGCAGCTGTAAGGCCCTTTGTGTTGTGAGCCCAGGGCCACTTCGGTGGCCTCTTAGAGCTAGAGTGGCAGCCACACAAAGTCATTTAGGGGCAAGACTTGGCATTTAAGGCTATTGTCTCAGGGATACAGACTATGCCCACATGGGTGGAGCGATGTAAGCGTGTGTGGCACAGTGACAGCGGTCCTGGGGGCTGCTTCCCTGCTTCTTCCCAATATTGGGCGCCAGGTCTGTGTGGAGACCCATTGCCCTACTGAACCGCAGGTGCCGCTCGGGGAGCGGAAACCGCCTCTTCCCTCACGCCCTAATGGCCTCCTGGGAGGACCTCGGGACTTTACTAATGCAGCTGGCCCCACGCCACCTGCTCTGCCAGGCCACCTCCCTGTTGGGGTCTGGTGTCTCCTGGAACCCAAGGAGGACCCAGAGTGGCATGGCTGTTTCCAGATCCCGTGGAAGTGTATCCAGGATTTGGGGCCTCTCTTCACTCTTTGGCTTCTACCCTCCTTTCCAGCTCAGCGTTTGGTGGGCACCAGCCCCCAGAACCAAGTCCATTCTCTCCCCTTCCCCCCCTGGACCGTGCCCAGGGTCCACCTTCCTCCCCAGGACTCAGGGCAGTGATGCTGGCCCCACAGGACAAGGGCTAAACCTGATGGGTCCAAGCTAATCCCCTTCCCAGGGCTGGGCTTGTGAATCAGATCATTTCCCTGCTCTCCATGCGTGCCCAAGCAGGTGCGAAGCTTGGAGCTACACGAACCTTGAGACCAGAGAGGAACAGGTGTGGGGAGGACCGCAGAGGAGAGCGGAGGGAGCCTGGGTCCTTGAATACACTGCTAAGCCACTCAGACTCCACTTGCCATCATGTGAGAGAATCCGCTTTCCCCAGCTCAGAGACTTGGCTATTTGCTCCCGTGTTCACATAGATGAATCTGGTAAAAACGCCGAAACTCCCCTTGGAAAAAAGGCTCAGAGTGTTGAGCACCTGGCAGGGAGAGGGGGGGAGTCTCCTGATCCCCTAGAGGTCATCCACAGGCCACCGCTAGGTAAGAATGCCTGCTCGGGAGATCTCAGTCTTGAGACGTTACTGTCCCCCCGCTGCTGGCTCTCAGGGAAAGCGGGTTGGTTCAGAACACGAGGGCTACACGGCGAAGGCAGGAAGGATGAGGGGGTCTGAGCACCCGGAGGCCATCCCTGCCTCTGTCCCGCCAGAAACAGTGCTGGGGACCAGACAGAGGTCCGCGAGAGCCGGCTGGTCCCATTTTATTCACTTCAAGGACAGGCAGCGGGGCGATCTCCCCCCACCATACACACCCTCCACCAGGACCCCAGCACAGGTTTGGACCTCTGCTCTCCGGGGAGTGGGTCCCCAGCTAAAGTCGCACGTTTCAGCTCTCCAGGTTCTCTGAGGTCCTAAGCTGTAGGGATTTCTGGGGCGGAGGCCACGTGATCTCTGAGCCTGGCGGGCTCCATCCTCTCCTGGTAATGGGCGTCTCTGAGCCTCCACGTGGGCACAGACCTAGGAGGGCCAGGCTTTCAGCCCAGGGGGTTGGGGCTGGGGGAGGTGACCTCCCCCCGGGGCGGGGGGTGGTGGCGGGCAGCAGCTGTGTCTCAGCCTGCTCATCTGTCTGTCTGATCACAGCCGTCCCGAGCAGGCTGAGTTAGTCCAGCCAACTCTGGGATCTCATTTCGAGCTCATTTTACTTTCCTTACTGAGGTGCTCATGGCTAAGCATTGTCGGCAAACAGCAACGACAGAGACATCTGGAGACTGAGGTCTTGTCTGCAGCACCTGGACGCAGGGCCCGGCGCCCACACCGTGAGCACCTGCAGGGGAACCCCAACGCAAACACAGGTTTGCACCCGCTTTTTAAGATTTGAACCGTAATGGCTTACAATCTACTGATAAAGCCAGTTACATTCTGATTAGACGCACGTCTGATTGTGTCTCTCAGACCACAGTAACGAAACAAGATGTATTTCAATTTGTATTTCAATGTATTGTATTTCAAGGTGTTTCAAAATGTTTTTCAGTCCTAATTATACATTTTCAATTGAAAAAAAAAAAAGCCTCCCCATTTTATGATATAGCACAGATCATTAAATGCCTATCACAATCCATGCCCCTGTCTTTCAACGCAAAAGATGGTTGACATTTAACCGGGAACTTTTAAAACACTTCAGAATAAATTATGACCCAAACTTACTCTTCTTAATGACACGTATAAAGTTCAGCTCTTTCATAAAAGGATTCAGGAATACGAAAACAAAGTTCCCAGCAATGTTAAGGAAATAAAGGTCCTGCAAAATGGTCAGTTCTTGTTTCGACTAAGTTGTGTCTTTTTAATATAGTTGGTATAAAGTGAAACCCTTAGAAAAACATGTAGGAATTTAAAATAAAGGGGAACATCCTATTTTCAGGGTCACTGGTACCACAGTGAGATTTTGTCTCTTAAACAATGGCACTTAGTATCTCTGTAGTTCCATGAATACTTTTGAAGTGTCATATTAAAACCAATCTCATGGCCTTGAGGCAAAGAGAAGCAATTAGTCTTGGAGTTGTGAATAAATAAAAATCCATTTATACACCCGTCCTTGACATGTACCTTGCAAATCTTAGAAACTTCATCTAGTGGGAAAAGAAATGTTAAATCATGAATACCAATACTAATCACATCACCATGTGGCTTCCTAAACCAGTTTGGTTTATACCAATCTTTTAAGTATGAATTTATATGTATATATTCCTCCATGTTGAGCACAAAACAAAGCCATCCGCCCTGGCACCTGGGAGAGGGTGGGGGAGGTGTGAGGGACGCTAGGGGCCCCAAGGGCCATGACAAGTAGGTTTCCAGTGGGCCTGCTCCTGAACAGGAGCCTAGTGCATTTTTCCTCCTGCTTCCCTTTCCCTCAAACACTCAAAGGCCTGGAAATGGGGTAGGCTCTGTCCCCGAAGAAGTTTGGGGTAGGTATCCACACCCTGCCGCATTTGAGGTCCCAGCCCTGTTTTTAAGGGGGGGACTCAGGGGGCCAAAGTACTTGGACACATGCTTCGCTTCTAATTCGGGTGCATTCCATCAGTGCTGGGTGGGGTGACTGTGGATAGGGGCTTGGCTGTTTCCTGGCCCCCTGCAGCCCCAGGAGTGACTGGGGCAGTGGGTCACCCAGCAGAGCAGACCTCCGGGCCCTGGGCTCCTCTGGCCAGAGAGGAGAGATCGGTGCTGTCAGGTCAGAGCTAGAAGCCAGAAGCCCGGAGGCGCCAGGGCGTTGGGGAGCCGAGTGGGCAGCTGGAGCTGCTGCACAGATCCCTGACCTACTTCCAGGCCCCCTTTCAGTTCTAGGAGCAGCTAAAAATCCATAAATTAAGGAAATTAACTGATGGGGCCTGCGGCATCTTTGTAAGCTATTTAAATCTATAAATTTACAACATCTTCTGCATATATCAAGTAATTGAACTAACTGCAGGGATGTAACTTTAATGAGAAAATTTCCCCCTTCTCCTGTAGTTCGAGCTCTAAAATAAATAAATAAATAAATAAAACCTTCCCTTAGGAGGAAAGTTTCTGCTTATTCCCGCGTGGAGAAGTTACAGAAACGAGGTCCTGGCGCTCTTTCCACGCGCGAGGTGCCCCAGTGAAGGGAAGCAGGCCCTCGCCCCTCCCGCCCCCCTGCCCTGTGCCCAGCCCCAGGCCGGCCCCGAGCACCGCCCCCAACCCCGCGTGATCCCTCGCCCGCTAGAGGGCGTCTAGGTCCGGCTGGCGCTCGGGGTGGGGGCTCCCGCGCCGCTCCGGGCGGGAGCGCACCCGCCCTCCAGCCGGAGCCTGCCTCTGGCCCGGGCGTCCCCGGAGCCGGACGGGGGCGCAGTGCCGACCAGGCGCACTGGAGACTCCGCGCTCGGTTTCCTAGGAGTCGGGAAATGGAGTTGGGGAGGGGGGGGAGCGGGCGGGGCGCACGGGAAAGAGGAGAAAGAGGAAGGGGGGGAGGAGGTAGGAGAGAAGGAGGAAGGGGCAGCAGACCCGGAGACCTGGGAGGGACGCCCCGGGCGCTGCCCTCGGCGCCCGGGGCAGTCTTGGCCGCAGACGTCTCCACCGCGCAGCGCGCGGAAAGGAAATGGCGCGTCTGGCCGCGGGCGGGTGCCGGCCGGGTGCCCCCCGCGCGCCCCTCCCCCGCGGTGGCCGACCGCGTGCCCGCAGACGTCACGGGCGGCGCTGCTCCCCGGCAGAGGGGCAGTCGGGGCCGAGACCCGGGGAGGGAGGCCGTGGAGGGGGAGGGGCGGCCCTGGCCCCCGGCTCCGCTCCAGCCCCTGCAGACTCGCAGCCCAGTTTCTTCTCAAGTCCCGCCTCTACCCCCGGGCGCCGCGGCGGCGGCTGCTCTCCTCTTTGTAACCGAAGAGTCAAGAAATGTGAGAAACGTGCCCTGTGTTACTTATTTGGGAGCCGAAAATTTATGCCCAGCTGAAAGCGCCCGGGGAAATATTACATCAGATGAAATGACAATGATTAAAATCAGCTTCTCCCCCGCCCCCTCCCGAGCCCGGAGGAGGCCCGGGCGCCGCGTGGCCGGCCGGCGGGGGGCGGGGGGCTGGGCGGCGGGGGCCCGGGCGCACCGCTCCCGGGAGGGTCCTGGCGGAGGCCCCGGCGGGAAGGCGCGGGCCCCGGGAGAGGCGGGTGGGGATCGCCCGGCGAAAGGAGGGGAAACAGCGCATTTTTGTCGCCGAGCGCGGCAGGCGCGGGCGCGCGGAGCTAATTGCGACTCTAATCCTCTGCCCCGCGGCGCAGCTGAGCCCCGAGCCAGGAGTCGCCGCGCGCTCCCGCTCGCGCTCGCCGCGCTGGGTAATTTGGAGCCGGATCGCTGCCCTTTGCGTCCGGGCTCGGCCGCGACGGGGCGCGGGCTACAGACTGGGGTGGGGGGCTGATTTTCTCGCCAGCAATCAGGGAAGGCCGCTGGAGAGAGAGGAGGGAGGAGAGGAGGTGGGAGCGGCGGGAGGGCAGCCGGAGAGCGGCACGAAGAGGAGGTGGCGGCGGCGGCGGCGGCCGCGAGGAGGGGAGGAGGCGAGGGGAGGGCGGGGAGGGGAGGCCCCGGCGCGCCGCGCCGCGAGGGGCCGCGCGAAGCGGGGGCCGGGGCGGGAGGGGTGGGTGGGGGGAGGGTTGGGGGCGAGAGAGAAAGTAACTCCAGGACGAGACCGGAGCGACCCGCGCAGCGAGCATAGGCGGCGAGGCTGCGCCCGGCGCCCGAGACCGGCGGCTGCGGGGGGCGGGGGCTGCGCCCGAGCCGGATCCGCCGCTCCGGCTCCGAGGTAAGCCCCGCGCGGGCGGCCACCGCTCGGCGCCGCGCACCCCTGTCCCCAAAGTGGCAGCGATACCGAGAAAGTCGCTCGGCTGGGGTTCGGACCTGGGTGGGGGTGGCTGCTTTGTCCCGGTGCCGGGCGGCGGGGGCTGGCGGCGCAGGGGCACCCAGCACAAAGGCCTGGCGCGGAAGGGGGGGATTGCCCACGTGGGCTGGCCCTGGCCCCGGGTGGACCCTCCCCACGCGGGCGGGCGCCGAGCTTCCGGCCGCGCGGGGCGGGAGGTGGGGGGTGTGGAAGGTCCCGGCCCTCCGGCCTCAGTGCAGGGCCGAGCGCCCTGCAGGGCCAGCGAGTTTCCGGAGTCAGAACCGGCGCGGTCAGAACCGGGCTCACGCAGCTGGGGCTTTGGGGCGCACAGGGCCCGGTTTGGCGCCCAAATCAGAAAAAGTCTCTAACGGGACAGATGTGCGTCCTCTGACGCCCACCCCGCGAGTCCGAAACAGGGCGGGAGGGGCCGGCGAGCTGGTGGTGGTCCCAGGTGCGCGGGGGTCGGGGGCCGAGCTCGGGCGGCACGGAGACGCGTGGCCGCCTCCGGCTTGGGCTGCCCGCGGGTACTCCCTGACCTGGACGCGCGCACGGGGCACACACTCGCAAACGCCCCTCTCCCGTAGCCGAAACGCCTTCCGGTCCTCCCGCGCCCCCCCATCTCGACTGCAGAAAGATAAGCTTCAAGTTTTCACTCCGTGTCTCAAATGTGCATGAAGGAATTTAACTGCACGAGTGAATAACAGCATTAGTTTCAATTAATTTTTTTTAAATCCCGGCAACAATAAACTTTGAGAACAAAAGCGCTTTTACGTCCTTAATTAGGCGAGCTTCCCATCTGTGGTCTCTAAGTGTCTGCCTCTTGATTTAACTTTGTCCTCCGCCCCGCCCCCGCCGCACAACCCCTCCCCGCCCTGCCAGGCACTTCGGGTTCCGTGGCCACCCCCGCCCCGCGGCGCCGCCGCCCTTGGCCCAGCCCGCTCTGGACGCCCCGAAGTTCACGCCGGCCCGCGGGCTCTGCGGCGGGGCTGGCGCGCACCAGGTGGCACGCCCGCCCCCCCCCCCGGGTCCACCCCCCAACCCCCTCCCCCGGACCATTCTGCAGGCCCCTGGCACTCGCCCGCGGCTGGCGCCCAGGGCGCAGAGCTGAAGGGAGCTCGCGAGGCGCCTTCTGTTTACCTTTTATGGTTAAAATAACAGCTTAGCAAAGAAGCGACTTCACGAAGAAGCGATTTAGTGAAATCGTCTCAAGCTGCCGCAGCTCAGCCAGTTTAATCACCCCCAGAGAGCTGAACAACTGCGAGCACAATGGGACACAAAATCATTTTGTGTGTAAATGAGCGTGGCATTCTGCTCGCTTCCCTCTGCTCGGGCGGGCGGGGCTCGGCGGCGGTGGCAGCGGCGGGCGCGGGACCCGGGGCTCCCACCGCAGTTGGGAGAAGCGGGTCAGTACCTAGCCAGTTTGGCATCCCACAGGCCCTGAAGCACACACTGCACCGCGGAGGCCCCTGCAACAGGCGGTCTGGTCGAGCCTCGAGAGGCCCCCCGCCCGTCCGGCGCGCTGGGGCTGGGTCGTGGGGTCGTGGGTTTGCTGGTGGTGTTGAAGGACTGAACTTGTGTCTCTCACTGCACCCGCTTTTGTGCTTCTGACCGCAGCAGTGGTGTCGGGGAAAGGTCGTTGTCGAGCACAGATGAGTTTGCCTGAGGCAGCACAAGAGGTTCTGGTCGAGGCGTAAAGCCTGGGGCTTCCAATGGTGAGTTTCTGGTTTGCCATGAACATCAGGTTGTGCTTGTGATGGCAAAGAGGCTTGGGTAAGAACAGGACTGAAGAGCTTTTGTGAGGGGTACTTGGTGTTAAATGTCACTTGGGTCGGGTTCCTGGTAGTTGGGAAAACATTGCGCAGTCCGCTTTGATAGAATTTCCATCGGAATTCCTTCCAGCACAGTTTATCCTCAGTGTGGCTTTCCTTCTGACTCCTCCCCCAGCAAAGCCTCCCAGGGCAGGATAACCCATCCTGAGGTCTGTTTTGGTCTCTCAGAACTTCCTTGAGATGAGCGACCTGCTTTTGGTTTCGGAGCTGGCCAGAAGTCAGGAATGCCACAAGCAGCAGCCCCCAGTGAGAGTAGAAATTAAATCTCACTGTCTAATAGCAACCCCCATCCCCACCCCAGTTTCGTGGCAAGGAACTTGCCAGGACACGGAGGGCAGAACAAATCCCGGGAGAGGAACCTTACTTAAACTGGCAGGATCGATGATGCTCATTGGACCTTGGTCCAGGTTTTAAAATTGGAGGTCGGATTTCAAGACACGAGTCAAACCTGGGACAGATTAGTCCAGGTTAGGCTTGTGGGGGCACCAGTGTGTGTGAGGTCGGTGGATGGGGGTGGGTGTTCCCTGTGCCCCCCAGGAGACAGTCTCAAGTCCATGCAAGGGGCTGCGTAGACCTCTACCCCCCCCCCGCCCCCGCTAGTGGCTTCTAGCTGCTGGGGGACAGTCTTATTCCAGGTGGTCGTGGCATATAGAGGGAGGTCCCTAAGTGACTGGGGAGGAGCAGGAGATAGGGTCCACGTGCTAGCTACTGTCTGCTTCCTTCTGGCCAGCTCTCCAATGCCTTTGGTGTTGGGGGGTGATCCCGAGGGGTCTGGAATACATTAGGCACAGACAAGACTGTGTTGCGGGTCTGGGGAGCAACCGCAGAGGTGCGGGCTAGGCAAACAAAGACAAGTTTCCTCTCTCAGGCACCCTAGGGAAGAGGTGGCTTCCTGCCCGACTGTGGCTGCCCCCCCCCCCCCGCCCCGGCTTCTGCCAAGGGAGGTTTCCTAGGGTCCAGCCATCCCCAAACTGCATCTTAACCGTGGTGGAGACCGCTTTCGGAGCGGTCCTGGGCTCCCCAGCCCCTGGAGGGCGGGGGATCCTCTCTGAGCTGCGGTCCACGGGGCTCTCTGCTGATGCAAGAGGAGACACGCTTGGTAACGTGGCTCTGAACCAAAATACCAGGAAAATCAGATTTGTTCTGAGACATTGTGGGGCAATAATGGTGAGCATATGCTTTAGCGCTGTCATTAACTGAATTAGCAGACACGGAGCTGCCCAGAAAACACGTGTGTGAGTGTGTGTGTGCGCGCGCACACACGTGTGCATGCATGCGTGTGTGTGTGTGTGTGTGTGTGTGTAAGCTGCTCCGGCTTTGGAGCGCGGGGACAGGGTAGTGGCTGCTGGAATCTGGAGAGGGCTGTGTGGTGTGGGAGCCCCGGGGAGCACAGGCAGAGAGGATGAGTCCGGGCATCTTCGACTCGGGGAGCCTGGGCGGCCAGGACTACTGAGGAGTAAAAAGCCTGTGGTTTTGTCGCTGCCCCCCACAGATACTCTGGGTAGCGATGGAAGCCTAGATGCCTCACCGCAAGGAGCGGCCGAGCGGGTCCTCGCTTCACGCCCACGGCAGCGCCGGCACCGCGGTGAGAGCCAGCGGGGTGGGTTGGGGCAGCGGCCGGTGGCCCCCTCCCTGCCCTTGTCCGCCGCGCCTGCCTGCTCACCGGCCACCCGTCCTCACGGCCGCCACCTTCCAGACGTGGCTGTTGACTGGCTGTTCGATTATGTATTTTTTGAAACCAAAACGCTCTTAATTTGATGTGAAATTTACTACATGTATAAAAACCCAGCGCCTTAGGTGCTGAGGAAGTCACTAATTTAGAGGTGTCTCGTTACTGAGACAAACTTGCAAAAACCCCTGAATCCCAATTCACAAATTGGTGATTCGTTTGTCAGGGGATATTTCACATCTAACACATAAGCCCGCGACCTTTAATTAGAATTTTGCAGTTTGTTTTATGCCCCTGGAGGCTGACACCTTGAAAAATTTTTTTTCTTGATTTCTTATTGCTAATAAGCATCTTTGCTTCCCCCCCCCCCACCCCGGTACTTTGAAGAAAATGATGCAAATACACTTAATTACAGTGGTGGCCGTAATTTGTCAGCTGAATATGTGATCAGGCACAGGCAGAAGTGATCTGATTAGATCTGTGATCACATTGGCAGAAAAGGGAGTGCACGGCTCTGTGGTGGAGACACTCTTGTTCTCGCCTTATCCCCATCTCCAGGAGGGAGGAAGCATGTCCCGGTTATCTCTTACCCGGTCGCCTGTGTCTCCCCTGGCCGCCCAGGGCATCCCGCTGCCCGCCCAGCTCACCAAGTCCAACGCGCCTGTGCACATCGACGTGGGCGGCCACATGTACACCAGCAGCCTGGCCACGCTCACCAAGTACCCCGACTCCAGGTAAGCGCAGAGCCCTGCGGAGCCCCAGGCGCGCCGTGGCACCTGGCAGCCTTGGCTGCCTGCTGCTGGTGGGGTCTATCCCGGGGGCTCCCTGGGGCCCGCCTGCGCCCCCAGACTTGGGGCGCTAGGGTTCGGGAGGCAGATGCTGCCTCGTGCAAGATGCTTTATGCAGGGAGTTGGGACCCCGTGTGCGTGGCATCGAAAGTGCCCAGTGGAGCTCCTGACCCACCGGCAGAAGCTCCTGCCCTTAGGTAGGCGGTGCGGGGGAATGACCAGCTAGGAGCTCCAGGATGTTCAGGCCTCTCTGGGGCTGTGGGCGAGTAGCAGCCTCGTACCCCCATCAGCAGACCAAGTGTCTCTGACCAGGAGCCTCCCAGCAGGGCCCCTTGCGCCCCTCCCAGCTCCCTGGAGTGCCCGCCCAGCTCCTGGGCCCGTTGGTGGGAGGTGCTAGACGCTGCCGGCTCCCCAGCTCCTGCCGCTGGGGCATGACCCTCCCAGGGGCAGGCCTGGTTTCCTGTTGGCATAGCAGCAGGGCTGGCCGGAGCTGGGATGGGTCTCCCAGCATCTCCTGGGGGAGACGCAGTGCACTGCTCACCGACCCCACGCCGGCTCGCTCCCGACACGGCGAGGCTGCCACCACGGAGGGCGGAGCAGCGGGAGGCCCAGGGCTGCAGGGTATCGCCCTTGTTTTATACATTTAAAAAAAAAAAAAAAAACCAAGAGGAGTTAATTAATTCCCCAGACACCGAGGGATCATCTCTGGGAAGCTTTCTCGTCGGTCTGCCTTGTCGCCGGTGTGGTGGCTCAGCAGGGAGGCCTTGAGCACCTGGCCCCCGGAGCGGGGCCGGGCTGGAGCTCTCCACGGGGGCAGGAAGGCTCCCTCGAGGGGCCCGTGCTGGATGCGGACATAGCGTCCAGTTGGCAATCGGGGGAGTCCGGGGTAGAGGTGGCGGCTGGGCTCATTCCCTCAGCCCAACAGCAGCCGGGCCTGGGGCGCCTGTGAACTTGGGACCCGGCAGGGCCAGCGGCCACAAGGCCACACTAGCAGTGCCGGCCCGCGCGCGCGCGCACTTGCAGAGCTCTGTCTAGGATGGGAGATGGATTCTGCTTATTTAATTTCAATTTTGCCTTCTGCGGCATTCCCGAGTTGTTTGAGATAGATCATCCCTTAATCGGTTGACGACGTTTGTGAGTGAAATTCATAAAACCCTTGCCCACAACCTCTCCGAAGAGTGTTTCTTGAAATCAGACACTTGCCTTTCTAGAGTAATCACAGCTCAGGCCTGCGGGGAAATGGCTGCCTCGTTCTTGTCTTCGGGCTGCTGCCTGGGATCGGCAAGGGCAGGGGGCAGCCCTCCCCTCCCTGTACCCACAGGGCAGCTCCTCCTTGCCCAGCATTCTGCTCTGCGGGGAGGCAGGCCCTCTCACTGGGGGGCTCAGGCCCCCCCTGTGGCCCCATGATCTGGCCTGTGGGACCCTCTTGCCCCAGGCCGTGCCCCGAGGGGGTGGCGGTCCGCATTCTTTCCCCGGGGCTGGGGCTTGGAGATGAATCTGTCATTCTTGCCTGGATGGCTTCTGGCTCAGGGGAGAGCTGCTCCCTGGGCCTGAAGCTTTGGCCTAGAGGCCAAGGGGTAGCGTGACCCCTAGGGCAGTCAGGGGACAGTGGGTCAGGCCACTGCGGGCCGGGCCGGGCCTGGGAAGCCGGTTGGAAAGCTGCGCTGGCAAAAGCCCCTCAGATCTCTCTCGTCCTTCTTTAAGTGAATCATTAAAATTAAAAAAGGTTTTCTCACCAATTCTGGAAACCCAAGATCAATGCCTCACCCAGTGGCACTGATGTATGAGTTGGCAAGAGAGGGAGAAGTAAGGAGTGCTAAGGTCACCCCAGGGGGCTTCTGGATGTCAGGCAAGTCCCCAGCGGTGCCGGGACACCGGCGGCCTGGTGCCCCGCAGCCGAGGGTCCCCGAGCCCACAGGACTCTGCCTGGGCTTCTCAGGGTGGCTCCCCGAGCGGGAGCAGGCGCCGGCCCGGGCGCCGCCGTCAGCCCGCACCCAGAAAGAGAGGAGCACGGCTGCCCAGGGCTGCTGCCTTCACAGTCCCAAGCGGGCGTCCGGGCTGGCTGTGGGAAGCAACCAATTAAGCCAGGAGCTCCAGAACTAATAAAACCTTCCACTGGAACATGCAGGGAATTGGAGCCAAAGCTTTAAAAAAAAAAAAAAAAAGACTTCTGTCAGCTGGGGTCAGAACTGGCCAGATTATTCCATGAAGGACTTCCGAAGCTGACAGCCTCCCCCCCGACCCTGCAGCCTCTCTCAGAGAGTGACCCAGGGGCCGAGCTGGCTCTCAAGACCCTGCCAGTGGTGGGGGTTCCTTTTTTTGTGGCAGTTGTCCTAACTTGCCCTCAACCTACTCACATCCTTGGGAGCCTCAGACCCCGAGGGCACGAAAGGCCTTTGTCCTTCGAAGAGACACTGATGATCTAGAACCAGTCTTAAAATAAGGCAGACTGAGGACCTTCTCGTCTTGGACCAATAAGACAGCCTAGAACCCAGCCAGCCCTGGAATGTGGGGCGGCCAGGAGTCCCCTAGACCGGCAGGATGGGATGGAGCCCAGACCTGGCATCAGAGAGAGCTGCGACATAGCCGGGCCTAGCACAGCGCTTGCCGCACAGAGTGTTTGAGCTCCGCCAGGAAGGGTGGAGAAGGTTCCACAGGGAGGCTGAGGCTTTGGACTGGTTGGCTTGCCTCTGGTTGGGGTTCGTTCTTTCTGACATGCCACATGTGGGTCCTCTGCTGTCTCGTGAGGACTGCCCATGGGATTGAGCAGCCTCGCTCGGTCCCATCGGCCTCTGGGGCGCTGGATGGCCCTCGTTCTGGTATCTCAGGTCTTGGGGGCTTTGGCAGTGGGAGCAGGCCTTGGAACCCACGAGGCTTTCCAGCAGGGGCTGTGTTCTCCAGGCCCGGGAAGTTGCTAGGCCTCAGTGGCCCCAAAGTCCTGAGATGAGTTACATCTGGGAGACCGCAGTCCTGGTTGCACAGGCCTGGGCCTCTCCACACCTCGTCCAAGGCTCTGAGCTTTCCACGCCTATCTGTGAGGCGGCCTTGCCCTCTCCACGCCGCCCGCTGGGACTGGGGCTCGGCCACGTCCCTGGAGGGAGACTAGGAGAGTGCGCAGCTACTGCACGCCGGGGCCAGCCCTCGTGGCCAGTACCTTGAGTGGAGGGCCGTGTGGACGGGAGGTCCTGAGAGAGGCTTCGCTTCTGGCCAGCCTGTATGCCCTGGTGCACAACAGCGGGGAGGGTAGGAGCCGTGCCTTGAAGCGCACAGAGGATGGGGCTGTTGGTGGAGAGGGGGGCCTCCCCAGAGGGTCCTCGCTGGTGCAGGCCGTGAGTCAGGAGGCTCCGGTGCCGGCCTCAGTTGCAGACCTGGGCTGCCACTCTCCAGGGCTGTGTGCACACACTGTCGCTGCGGCGAGGGGCGGGTGGCCGTGCCTGTTGAAGGGTGGTTGGAGGGGCTGCCCCTTGAGGGGACCCTGCCAACCCCAGCCCCCAAGGAGGGGCTCCCAACCATCTATAGCTGGGCCTGGGGTCAGATGGGGCCGGCTGCCCTGGGCATTAGAGGGGCCCCAGCCCTCCTCCCTGGAGCGGACGGGGACAAGCGGGGGCTCCCCACAGGTCCTGGGTTTCCGTCAGAAACCCTGCCCTCCCGCGGACAGGCTGCTGGCACGGGTCTTGTCTCTCCCGCCAGGGTGCACACCTGTTTCCACGCCTGCGCACATGGGCACATAGGTACACACCGAGCGTGTGCGTGCGCACATAGACTGCGGTGTGTGTGTACGTGTTTACACCGAATCTTGCGTGCAAGCACACTGCTGAGCGTGTGAACGTGTGCTGTGGCACGCATACTGTCCCCCCATACACCCCCCCGACCCTAGGGCCCCCCTGAGCCGGGTGCGCGTGCTGTGTCCATGAGTCCGTCAGGTGTACAGATCAGTGTCTCCGGGCGGCGGGTGTTGGGCTGGGGTGTGGCCTCTGCCTGGGTGTGTCTGGGGCCGCCTGTGACTCGTGTGTTGCAAGGGAGGGGACCATGTGATCCTGGGCCCGCTGCCCCAGTCTGTCCCATCCGAGGCTCCTTCATGTGGGCTGGGCGCGGTGGGTGCGCGGGACCCAAGACCACCGTGCCCGGCCCCCGTGTGCTCACTGGGCGTGGGGCCATGGGCCGGGGTATCTGATGGCCAGTACGAGTTTTCCGGGTGGGTCTGGCCCGCCTGGCAAGGGGTCGTGTGCGTGGGGCAAGGCGGCTGCCGTGTCGGGGTCTCAAGGTACTTTTCCAGGCCTGGAAGGCGTCGGCGGGCAGGTGCGAGCGGCCAGGTGTGTCTTTCTCCAGCCGGGGCTTGTGGGGGTCGGCCGGCCACGGAGCACGAGCCGGGGACCTATCCGGCTGGGGCCCCGATGGACGTCTGTCGCACCCGGCACGGTCCCGGAGTTCCGCGTGTCGGGCCCCTCCCCCCTGCAGGCGGCCTGGTCCCGGCCTCAGACGCCCCACTCTCGCTCTCTCCCAGAATAAGCCGCCTCTTCAATGGCACCGAGCCCATCGTCCTGGACAGCCTGAAGCAACACTATTTCATCGACCGGGATGGGGAGATTTTCCGCTACGTCCTGAGCTTCCTGCGGACGTCTAAACTGCTGCTCCCGGATGACTTCAAGGTAAGTCTGCGGCCGGCCGCTCCCCGGTGCCGCCGCCGCCGCTGCCTCCGCGGGGCCCTTGGCCCTTCCACGGGGGACGCTGGGACGTCGCGAATGGACCCGTGGTCGTCATGACAACCGATAAAAGTTAACCGATGAAGCCGAGGGCTACATCAGTTTTTCTAAACTAATTTTGTTTTCTCACGTTTTTAGCTTATTTATCAGGGTGTAACAACGATTAAGCAGCCGTGCTTTCCCCGTTTCGTTTGCCACCCCGAAGGACGGTCGCGGGCCCAAGTTGGAGCTTCCCACAACTGCTCCTCGTTGGCAGCTGGCAGGGGAAACCCTGATCCAAACCAAAGACCTCTTATTTATTTATTTAAAGATTTTATTTGTTTGACACAGAGAGATCACAAGCAGGCAGAGCGGCAGGCAGAGAGAGAGGGGGAAGCAGGCTCCCTGCTGAGCAGAAAGCTCGATACGGGGCTCGATCCCAGGACCCTGAGATCATGACCTGAGCTGAAGGCAGAGGCTTTAACCCACTGAGCCACCCAGGCGCCCCTCAAAGATCTCTTAAACAAAAGGTTACCTCCAGGTCCCAGGCCGAGCCTATCCAGGGCAGCCAACCTGGTTCCGAGAGGCCTGCCTTCCTATACCCAGAGGCCCAGCGGCCCTGGGGCTGTTTCGTCTTCCATCCAACTGATACTGGGTGCCAATGACCAAAGTCGGGCCGAAGATACAGGGAAATACGGGGCAGACATGGGTCCTGTCCCCATAGCACTTACAACCTAGTGGGAAGACAGATGTTGAATGACAACAACAACAACAAAAATGCATGAATTCCCTGGGGGGGCAAATGTTTCACAGAAGTTGAGAGTGCGGTGAAGGAGAACCATGGAGAACTTGGAGAACCGGGCCCCGGGGGGCGGGGGCGGGATTGGAGGGAAGGGTGCATCTCTGGGTGAAGGAGGAACAGGGCCAAACAAGTGTGAGGGCCCTGACGTGGGGTCAGGGTGGCAAGAAGCTTGGTACCCTTCCAGAACCAGAGAGAAAATGTCGACCTGGGGTTGTATGAGAGGAGGAGGGGAAAGGAAGCTGCCCTCTGAGATGGGACCTCGGTGGCCAGCTCGGCATTTGGCATTTTACCCGGAACGCAGTGGAAGGGTTGTGAGCAGGGAACGACCATCAGGTTTGCAAGTGAGGAGGACGGCCCTGGCTGCCGTGTGGGGAAGGACGAGTGAGCGCGAGGGGCGGGAGCAGGAGGCCGAGGGAGGTTTCCTGAAGGCCTTGGTCCAGGTGGGAGGCAGCGAAGATAGAACAAAGCGGCAGATTAGATTTCTGCTTAGGAACGGGCCACACCAGGCCATGGTGTGGATCGGTCGGGGGTAAGGGGACTCTCGAGGCTGCCTCCTGGCCTTTGGCTTGGGTCCCCAGGGGATGCGTGGAGGCCCAGGGGTGGGACAGGCTGGAGGGAGCATGGCACCTCACTCCTGCATGGAAGCGATGAGGGGGCACCGGCGGAGAGGTTCTGGGCTGTAAGGGAAAATTGCGCAGATATCATTTAAAAACCTCGGGAACGGATGAGCGCAGACGCCCGGGAGGGAGTTCTGAGGAACCCCGGCAGAGGGACCGGCTGGGTCCCTGACAGACGACAGGCCCGGGTCGGGGCTAGTCCTTGGCCTTCCCTCCGAGTCGTTGCAGAGGCTCGGGCCGGCGGGTGGAAGGGACTGAAGAAGGCCTATGGGGTGGGCCCAGCTCTGGGGCTTGGGCTTCCTTGCCTCTCCCCCAGGTGCTCAGGGCCAGGGCACATATGGGTTCACGGGTGTTGGGGGGCAGGTGGGGTGAGCACACCAGCCTGGGAGTGGGCCGCGTGAAGGGGGGCTTCCCGTCCCCCTCAGCCTACCAGCTAGGGCAGGGCGGCCCGGCAGTCGGCAGATTTCGTCCTCCCTTAGACCTCCCTCCCTTCTCTGAGCTGGGCGTTTATGTCTACTTTATAGACAAGGAAACTGAGGCTCTGAGAAGGTCAGTAACTGACCATGAGAGGCCTCAGGGCTGGTAGATAGCCGGCCAGAAATCCCACCCAGGCAGGTCTGCTTTGCCTCCCTGCTGGGCTGTGCCCTCCAGCCTCTCCACTCGGAGATTCTAAGAAGGCAGCAGATCCCTGGGCATAGGCATGGCCTCAGGCTCCACTAGTCCAGCCCCCTTGGTCTTTGCAGAGGCCCTGCCCTGCTCCAGAGACTTGAGGCCAGCCGCAGGAGTGCAAGGTTATCCCGCAAAGGCGCGGGTGAGCTGCTGCCCTTTGGGTTAAGGCTAGACTCCTGGGGCTTCTCCACGTTCACCTGTGCCTCATTCTCCCCACCCATACACTGGGCACAACCACCCCAGGGCGCACTGAGCCCTGGGGGGTCGCTGCTCGACAGAATTGCCTGGGGCAGCGCGCGTGGGTGGGAGGCCGGCGTTGGAAAGGGGCGCCCGCACCTGCCGCCCTCTGATCTGCGCCGCCCACAGGACTTCAGCCTGCTGTACGAGGAGGCGCGCTATTACCAGCTGCAGCCCATGGTGCGGGAGCTGGAGCGCTGGCAGCAGGAGCAGGAGCAGCGGCGCCGCAGCCGCGCCTGTGACTGCCTGGTGGTGCGGGTCACGCCGGACTTGGGGGAGCGGATCGCGCTCAGCGGCGAGAAGGCCCTCATCGAGGAGGTCTTCCCCGAGACCGGGGACGTCATGTGCAACTCTGTCAACGCCGGCTGGAACCAGGACCCCACGCACGTCATCCGCTTCCCGCTCAACGGCTACTGCCGGCTCAACTCGGTGCAGGTGAGGGTTGGCCCGCCCCGCCCACCTCCCCCCTGCTTCTCCCCTTGGCCCTCCTGCCGGGCAGGCTGCGGTGGAGGGAGGCACGGTCCCGAAACGGTGAAGCCCTCCGTGCCATCTTACAGAAAAGGCAACAATGTGTCGATGCATAATTTATGTCCCGCTCATAATTAAATGATGGCGCCTGGGGGATGGACTTAAAAAAATTGATCTGGGCTTTTTTTTTCCAAAAGGATGTTCTATAAAAAATGGCCCAGAGTATTTTCAACATAGTGTGCTTCATTTGACACCCAGAGTCTGCTTTTCGATTCAAATTAAACCCAGGCCATAGGAGGGGGGACAGGTCAGAGGCTGAGCGGAGGTGGCCTGGAGCCCCCTTGCTCCCCCACAGTCCCCAGACGGCTGTGCAGAGAGCCCTTCGTGAGCTGGCCTTCCTCAGATGGCTCTCGGCGCTGGGGAACCGCAGACGGATGGGGCCCATTCGGGCTCTTCCAGACCCAAGAGCAGGCTCCTAATTCAGACTTAGGGCAGCGTGGACACTGGAGAGAAAGTCTGCCCCCCCACCCCCGTGCACACATTCCACAGGCTGTCAGAACTTGCTACTCGTGGGACACAGGCGTCAGACACTGTGAGGACACCCCCCCTACACCCCTCACAGAGGCACAAACCCACGTGGACACGGGGGCCTGTAGAGACTCAGACACCGAGGGCTCCTCCCCCTCCCCAAGTTTCCTTGAGCTGATGAGCCCCGGGGCCCCAAACCATCTGGGACTCACAGCTCAGGGAAGCAGGTGGCTGCCCAGAGGCCAGGGGCAGGGTGTCTGTTATTGAGTCAGGCCTCAGTGAGGTGGGGGGAGGGGAGCTGGGACCACACGTCCGAAGAGAGAGAGACAGGTTACACCCTGCCCCAAGTCTCTTTCTGCCTCCGGTTCAAGGCTGTGGACCCTCTAAGAGGGGCAGGATGGGGTAGCCTTTCCCAGGTTTGGTGACACAGGGGGACCCTGGGTCTCGCTGCTCAGCAGGTGGTTCCGCAGGGCCGGCTCATCGTGAGATCGCAACGGCGGGGGGGGGGGGGGGTTAGCTCGCCCCGGCCCCGCAAGGCCCAGCCAGGAAGGCTGTCTTGCAGCCGGGCGCTGCTCACCCTTCTTTCTTCCCCGGCAGGTCCTGGAGAGGCTGTTCCAGAGGGGTTTCAGTGTGGCTGCGTCCTGCGGGGGTGGCGTGGACTCCTCCCAGTTCAGCGAGTACGTGCTCTGCCGGGAGGAGCGGCGACCGCAGCCCACCCCCACCGCGGTCCGGATAAAGCAGGAGCCCCTGGACTAGGCCCTGCCTTGGTGGCCGCCTGAGGCCGTCTGGCCCTGGGGACACCCCCCCCCCCCAGGGACCTGGACACGGTGCTGGGGAGTGCCGCCTCTGCCTGCTCAGCGGCGGGCGTGAGACTGAGGGCGGGTCTCGAGGGTCCAGAACCCGCCCGGGGAGCCCCAGGTATCGCGGCAACAGAACCGTGGGCTGCGGGAGGCCCGCCCACTGCAGGACCTCGATGGGACCCAGAGATGCTGCGGTGGGAACAGTGTCCCCGGCCCGTGCCGCCTCGGAGGAGGCGGGGTCAGCAGCGGCCTCGGGGCCCGCGCCAGAGAAGCCGTCCATCCTTCTCGGCGCGTGCCAACTCCGCTGGGTCTCCTTGCGTCACAGATGGCTTATTTTTCTACAGTATTTAAGATGGAAGGAACTAACTGCACAAGCCAGAGAGGCCGACAAGGACCAACGCTTCTTCATCTGGTGCTCAGTCCGTAGCTGGCCCGGCAGCGTGCCCCCTCCCGCAGCAGAGGAGCCCTTGGGCGCTGGGGCCCGGGTGCCCGCAGTGCAGGGCTTGGAGACTTCTGGTCCCTGCTCCAGAGACAGACGCAGGAACATCAATGCTGTGGGAACTGAAGCAAAGCCCCCAGGGGGCAGGGCAGAGGAGGGCTGTGGGGGGGTGCGGGATGGATGGCTCTGGAACCATCGGAGACCTCCCCCTTTGCTGCCACCCAGAGTGCAGGCCACACTTGGTGAGTCACCTGACCTACTAATGCCCCAAGGGCTTCCGGTCCCGGAGTGTCCCCGCACCGCACCTGGGCTTCTGCAGAAGTCTCTCCCCATCCAGACCAGCCACAGGGCCACACCGCATCCTTACCTCAGGAATGGGCCCCATGGTGAAGGGGCCTGTGTGTCAGCAGCATCCTCTGGGTCCCCAGCTCAGGAAGCCGTCCCCAGCTCCGATTTTCCCACACTAATATGCACACTGAATTTGAATCCAGCTGTTACACTAGCCTGCCAATGAGACTGGGACACAAGGCATACCTGGGGCTCTGGGCTCCAGATTCCAACAAGGACCCACTCCCTCCCGGATGACAGGTGCAAAGATGGACGCCCTCCCACCCCGCGCCTGGTCCCCCTTCCCCACGTGCTGGCTCCACCTGGGTGGGAAGTCTTGGAGGGGCGCCCCAGCCGGCCTCGCGCCATGTACGATGCCTGTAGACTTGTATATGACTCCCTTAATATTGTAAAGATGCCGATGTACAATTGTGTGTGTGTGTGTATGTGTGTAAACACATTGCGTTTCTAGTTCATGCCATAAATGATGCTCTAAAGCGAATGACTCAGGCTCCGTCCTGTGCAGAAGCGGCAGCCGGATCCCGCCTGCCACGAGGTGCGGGGTGGTTTGGGGGCGGGGTTGTCTCCTCCCCCTCCCCCATAGAAAGAACCAGAGGACCCCCCCACCCAGGGCAGCCCCAGCTGGGGGAGGGGGAGGGGCAGGGCCCTGAGCGGCCGTTATTTATTGCATTTGGGTGTTTCCTCTCTGCTGTGCGTGTCCCCTCTGGGCAGCACAGATTCGGAATTCTGATTCACAGCCCCGAACCAGATGCGATGGGGGGGGGAGGGGGGGTGGCAGACGGAAGGTGTCTGGAACCCAGTCTTAAGTATTTGAGATTTTTCCCGCCCTGACTCTGGGTTGAGGTCGGCGTCCTCTTAGCACCCCGCAAAGCAGTAGAAGGTGGCCGTCCGTGGCTCAGGCCGGCCCCGGGGGTCCTCACAGCCCCCAGCATGAGAACCCCGGGCCGCCGAGTGCAGAACAAGGCCTCGGCGTCCCTCTTTCCAGGGCTAGGCCTTCCGTTTTAATGAGTCTTTCTGCGTTTTTCCTCAAAGCTCTTACGTTCTAGCCCACGAGGCCCCTTTTACCTGCCCGCAGGATGGGAGCGCGGGGCAGCATCCTGCCGGCGGAGGCCACAGGGCTGACACCCTCCGCTGTACGATCTGATCTGCCAAACAGACTTGCTAGCCTTCCCTGTTAGCAACGCGCCCGCGGTAGGCACTTCTGGATGTCCGCGTCTGAGGCTCGCGGCTGAGAGCAGGAGAAAGTGTTGTGTTTACTCGAAAGGAAGTCTTGTGAGAACAGCTCAGCGCTGCTGCGTGCATTTCTAGATTTCTCTGGTCCGGTGGCCGGGATGGTTAGCGGTGGCTGGAGACTCCCTTCACATTTTCAAGCCAACTCTCTTTTTGATGAGACCCCCTGTGCTGGAAATACAACTACAAGAGTTAATTACCTTCCCTGAATGTCACTCCTATGTCTTTACTAATTGAGTAAAACCAGGAAGTCCATTTCACGTAAACTGGGAAATTTCTGTGTCTATAGAGATACCCTACGCTCCCATAGTGAGGCTAAAATTCTCATACAGAGAGACTCCATCAACGGCACAAATCAGGGAGTCCTTTAAAACGTTCTTCTCCTTCTGGAATGACTATCTTGCAAGGAAGCTTTTGATCAAATCCCAACAGCATCAATGTTTCTTCTGTCCTTAATGAGCTTCAAAACTGATTATTTATGATAAGCAAAACCGGAGAGAGAGCTCTGCCAACCCTGCCCAACCTCTGCCAGGTCAGGGGACGTCCAGACAAGCCCCAGCACGTGGCTTCTGCCACTGCCCTGCTCTCATGGGGCTGGAAGCCAGGCCACAACCCTAAGCATCTTTGAAAAAGTTTTTTTTTTTTTAAAGCTACCACTTGACTGTGTTCCTTAGAATAAATAAAGCCTATTTTATAAATTACGCACACAGCTCTCGTGTTTTGTTTCTAATCCTGGGACTTGGCTTGGCCAATGAATCGGACCCCGAGCAGCCCAAGACCCAAATCCTAGACCTGATCTGAGCAGCTCCCGTGGAGGCCTGGGCCCTAAGCACCTGCACGGTGCCCGCACGACCTAGCGTGCCCCACGATGGTAGACCTGGGAACCGGGGCAGTTTCCCAGGTCCCAAACCCCCAGCCCCGATCCCTGGGTTCAGGGTGCAGTGCAGTGGGCTTTTTGCACTATCTTGATTGTGTGTGTGTGTGTGTGAGAGAGAGAGAGAGAGAGAGAGAGAAACAAACCAGTACATTTGGGAAATGGGCAGAGAAGCACTGGGCTGAGCCCAGGAGAGCCTAATGAGCATTAGGCTCTACCTAATAGAGCCTAGAGTCCATCATTGGACAGACGGACTGTGCACTAGGGTGGCCGGGCCCTGTCCTCCCTCTTGGCTCTCCAGAGACATGAAAATAGCTATAGTGGCCCTGGAGGACACTAAGACACACGAGAATGGAGCCTCTCCGAAGTAGGTGACAAGGGAGGACGCACAATAATGGGAGAAGCCAGAGGATCTCCAGTTTGAGGCAGGACCCTTGGCTCAACCCGACGGGCGAGCCTGAGAGTTAGGGGAACAACCGTTGGCCACACAGGGCAGCTGCCGGCCTTGAGCCTGACACCCGGGCTAACACAGGTTGTTGTAGAAACTAATGTCCAGTGTGACGCTCATCACTTCCATCGGCTTTAAGGCGGGTGGGCCACAAATTCAAGACAGCTACATGATGCTGATCGTGGCTCAAATGTGGTGAGGACAGGGCGGACCCATGGCGCCTTTGCTTACCAATCCCCATCCAAAGGCGGTAGCTCCACGTGGAGAGAAGGTCTGTCCTGCCTGGAGACTGGGACCCACGAGGTCCCAGGCCTTTCTGGACCAAGAGAAAGAAAAAGGAGCTGTTTATTCCCAAGCGACAGAGGCCACCTGTGTTCCTAGTGCGACCCTCCCACCCCCAGTGGAAGGCTGTCTCGGACAGTACTTGTGCTATTTTAGGGTCCCAGAGCTTCAACCTGAGGAGTGGGCCGATGAGACTGCCGAGGCTTCAGACATCGGCCAGCAAAAGGGTCCCTGCTAACTGCAAAGGTCCCTACCTTCCCGGCCACCTGATGGCTGCCACTGACGGAGGGCCAGCATGCGCCGGCCACCGGGGATGCGTGGGGACAAGACAACCCAAATGAGGGAGGACGTTTGTGTTTCCACAAGGATTGTTTACCTGGGGCTCCAGGTAAAGTTCTCTGGAAGAGAAATTTCCATGTCATAGTTTTCCAGTTTTTCCCGACATCAAACACAGATGACCCCCAAATTCCTTGACTTGCACAGAGAGCCAACAACCTCTCAGGCTTCAATGCCAGCACCTGTGTGGCCAGCAAGCCTTCTCTGAAATTCTAAGGACAGACCCAGAGACAGAGGCAGGCACACTCCCCAAGGAAACACAAAGGAGAGAGGGCTGGAGGTAAACCGCATTCGGATTTCCGTCTTTATTTCCATGACACCGAACAGCCATCCTGACAGCCATCTCTGGGCCTGGTGGCAACGCGGGACAATGCTCCTCCTCGCCCCGGGGCCATGGCTCAGGGACGGTAACAGCTGGGTCATCCAGGGCCTGACTCCGAGGACCTCTTCACACAGCACAGACCCGGATGGTCTTAAAGGGCAGGGGCCGGGCCGGGGAGGGACCGGGATGCCCAAGCCCAGCGCCTGGGAGGAAGCCCGCGGTCCCGCCCTGCCCCTCGCTGCCCCCCTCCCTGGGGAACAGAGGTCCCCCGCGTCCCTGGCTGGACAGCCGGAGGTGCGCCACGCTGCTCTGCGCAGGGCCACTCCCGGCCAAGCCTGCTGCTCGCAGCCTGTGTCTACAATGTCACCAGAGCTTCCTCCTCTGTGTCCTGGGCCCGGTCCAGAGCTCCCGCGGAAGCTGCGGTTTAGGGCGAGGAGTCGGCTCGGCAGGGCGGGGCGGCTGCTCCCACTCCGGACGCGGGCCACGCCCTCCTGGACGCGAACACACCCCCCGTTTCCCGGGGCCCACGGAGGCACGCCTCGCCCTGCAGCCAAACAGCAGGAAGGCAGACTTGTACGAGTATATACAAGGTCCTGGAATTCTCGCCCGGTTGCCACACAGTCGTCGGAGCATAATTGGGGGAGGTTGTGCAACCGCCCGAGAAGCCGGGGCGCCCCAGGTTCTCATCACAGGTGTCCAGTGAGCCTTGGGACAGGGCCAGACGCCACCGTGGCCACCTTTGGGGGGCACTGATGGCCTTGCTTCCGCAGGCTGTGCCTAGAGCTGGGGAGCCCAGGTCTCTAGGAGCTGGGCCAATGGGAGTGTGAGTTGGGGACAGGGGACCATGCCTGTAGCTCCCCCCCCCCCCGAAGTTGCAGCAGCAGTGGTGGCAAGAGCCCCCTCTGGCAGGCTAGGGAGCACAGCGTTGCCCCCCCCCCCCCCAGGCACCCAGGTAGGACGCACAACGCGGGTGGGAGGGGAGGGCGGACTTGGGGGGGAGGCCCCCCAACTCAGGTTGAGACTGACAACCTCTTCCCCACCCCATGGGGCCTGCACCCAGCCGCTGGCCTGCATTCTCGTCTCTAGGAACCCCATGGGTGGGTCCTTCCCTGGGGGCCCAGTGAGTCACTTCCCCAAGCCCCCGAGGCCTTTGCTGAAGGTGCCTCCCTCTCCAGCAAAGCCTTCTTTGTTCTCTGGCTGGCTTCACTCCACACTCCTCTCCTCCCCTCTTCCTTGCAGACTCAGGTCCTGCGGGCTCTGGGCGCAAAGGCTGTGAGAGGCACAGGGGTAGGCCAATGGATGCCACCTAGAAAGTGGGGTGGCCCTGCACAGAACGGGAGCTTGTCTTCTTGCTTCCTATGTCCCTGCCCTCTCTGGATCTCTCTCTCTGCCCCCTACCTCCCTGCCTAGGTGGTGCATCCTAGATGTGCGCCAGGAGGGAGGGTGGATGGGAGGCACTCACCCTTGGTTGGCACAACTGGGAGCTGCTAAACTGGCCCCTGACACTTCCCTGACATCAGGGAGAGGCTTCTTTGGCTCAGACTGTTGCAGTATCACCGCCCCCTCTCTTGACCTCCCCCAGGTCCCTTGCCCTAGTGGAGGAGTCCAGGAAGGGAATCCAGCCAAGTGCCTTGGGACATTGCTTCTAGTCAGCCTCCTCTCCCCTCCCCGCCTTCCAGCCCCAGCCAGGCAGGCCCCATCGTGGGTTCACTGGCCCTGGTTGGTGCCCAGCTGCTGGGAGAGCTGAGCCACCCTGCACTGACGGCAGCCGTCCATGGCCCATCTTGTCTGTGTGTGAATGCCAGCCTTGCAGCGGACTGGAGCTCTGGTTTGGGAGAAGTAGAGAACTAATTAAAAAAACAAAACAAAACAAAAACCTGGATGCACCAAGATTCTCAAATTTTGCCTACAATAGTAAAAAAAAAAAAAAAAAGAAAAAAGAAAGTGGGGAGAAACTCTAGTGTCCGAAACACAGAGGAACAATGAAGTCCCTTCTGGAACATCACTGGAGGAAATGGATTTGTCCTCCCACAAACACATACAGTCTATAGGCTGCCAGACACTCGCAGGACCTCTGGACCAGAGGAGGGGTTGCAGGAGGCTGGGCTCCCAGCCGCACGCAGCATCTCACCAAATCCATAAACCACACCCATGACCAAGGAGCAATCAATAGTGTTATTTGCACAGAAAAAGAAAGAGGTGGGGTCCCTCAACTACCAAGGACCAGAAAAGCAGCCCAGCCTGTGCTCTGGTCAGTAAAAACAATGGCTAGTGCATTCGTTTCATACTGCCGCTGGGACATTAAAGCCCCGAACATAGTGCCTTCAAACAACACATACACATCCTCGTACGGTCCCGGAGATCAGAGGTCTGCAGTGGGTCTCGCTGGGCTAAAATCAAGGTGTCAGCAAGAGCTGCATTCCTTTCTGGCGACTCTAGGAGACAATGCGTCTCCTGGCGTTTTCCACCTTCCAGAGGCTGCCACATTCCTTGAGTCAGGGCCCCTTCCTCCATCTTCAAAGCCAGACCCAATCTTTTTGATCCTGACTCTTCTGGACTCATGATTACATTGGGCCCACCCAGATAATCTAGGATAATCTCCCTATTTTAAGGTCAGCCTATTAACCTGAATTCCATTTGCAACCGTAATTCCCTTTTGCCGTGGAACCTTGACATACCCATGGATTCGTAGGTGTAGGATGCAGACAAATTTGGGGCCTTATCCTGTCTACCACAGCCAGGTAGCACCTTAAGCCAGTCAAAAACTATTTATTGAGGGCGGCTGGGTGGCTCAGTGGGTTAAAGCCTCTGCCTTCGGCTCAGGTCGTGATCTCGGGGTCCTGGGATCAAGCCCCGCATCAGGCTTTCTGCTCGGCAAGGAGCCTGCTTCCCCCCTCTCTCTGCCTACCTGCGATCTCTCTCTGTCAAATAAATAAATGAAATCTTTTAAAAATATATGTTAAAAAATTAAAAAAAAAAAAAACTATTGGACACAAGCGTGTGCCAGGTTCTGCCGGGGAGACAGCAGTGAGTGATGAAGACAAAAATCCCTGGCCTTGTGGAGTTTACGCTCCAGGGGAGGGAGATAGACTATAAGCGAAATAAACAAGCCGAAGTATCATAAGTTAGATGGTGCTAACCGCTAAGAGGAACGATAAAGCAGGGAAGGGGATAGGCGGTGTCTGTATATTGCTATTTTTTTTTTAATATTTTACTTATTTATTTGACAGAGAGGAGAGAGATCACAAGTAGGCAGAGAGGCAGGCAGAGAGAGAGAGGGGGAAGCAGGCTCCCTGCTGAGCAGAGAGCCCGATGCGGGGCTCGATCCCAGGACCCTGAGATCATGACCTGAGCCGAAGGCAGAGGCTTTAACCCACTGAGCCACCCAGGCGCCCCTGTATATTGCTATTTTGATCAGCGTGCTGGACATCTGTAAATTTGCTCCTCTCCCTGCCCTAGGTCTGGCAGCAGATATCTGCGAAAGACGTGAACCACCAACTTCCTGTTGGGCATGGCTGGTGGGAAACTCCCTCAGGAGCCCAGAAGGATGCAGGTGAGGTCAGATCCCTCAGCCCTCCTCCAAAAGCCTCAGCCTCTATTAGGAAGCTTTTCCCACCTCGCTCACCCAGTTCCAAGAACACCTGACTTTCCTTGTTCCTTCCGACCTACTGATGGTAACTACGGCTGCCTTTACTAGCCCCTGGGAGGGGCAGGTTCGCTACCGCTTCTAGTTCCCCAATACCCTGTCGAAACCTTTATAAATCGTACTTTATTAAACTCTCCTCGGATAGTCCTAACTGGAGGCTGCCATCTGTGTTCCTAGGAAGGATTTGCTGAGCTGGTAACATTTAGATAAAGCCCCAAAGGAGATGAGGTGGGAGACAGGCAGATACCTGGTGGGAGAGCATTTGGGGCAAGGTAGCTGCAAGTGCAAAGGCCCTGTGGTAAAAGCATCATGATGTGTTTGAGAAACAGCAAGGACGGCGTGTGTGGCTGGAGTGGGTGAGAGAGTGGAGAATGGCAAGTGAGGTCACTGGGATAGGACAGAAGTCAGATCATGTCGGGTCTTTGAAGAAGGTGCTGGAAGTGCTTTACCTATATCCCCTCAGCACTCCCCATTGGACGCACAGACTCTACGGCTTCCTACTGCCCCTGCAGCTCTCTGTCTGAGGGCCTTTGCTGGCCACAGGTATACAGTAGACCCTAGTGCAGGGAGAAGGCCAGGGAGTTAATGATCCTGAGAGTAGCCCCCAACCTATGTGGTTTGGTGCATAAACACCCAGGTGCCCTGCCTCTTGGGTTTGACAGTTGTGAGGCATGCTTTAAGCAGACTCTCAGAGATCCCCAGGAAGGTTGAGCTCCTGCCCCACAGCAGTAAATTCCCTCATTAACACACCCTGTATTTGGCTTCCTTTCTTTTCCTTGTCTCACTTCCCTGTTTATCTCCCCATGCTCCCAGAAATCATCTCTCAAGTGAACTTAGATTTAAGCCCTTGCCTCAGCATCGGCTTCTAGAACATTCCAATGTGAGATACCCTGTGAGTCATTATTAGGACTTGGGCTTCTAGAACATTCCAATGTGAGATAGCCTGTGAGCCATTATTAGGACTTGGGCCTCAAGAACATTCCAATGTAAGATACCTATGAGCCATTATTAGGACTTGGGCTTCTAGAACATTCCAATGTGAGATACCCTGTGAGCCATTATTGGGACTTGGGCCTCTAGGAGAACAAGGTGAGCAGCCACTGCAGAGTAGGGAGCAGAGGGGTGACAGGGGCTCAAGGGGGGCAAGGGAGAAGCAGGGACACCAGCTGGATGCCACTGTGATAGTTCAGAGGGGTGATGAAGGTGGCTTGGAGCAGGGCAAAAGCTGTGAATGTGGTCAGCAGGGGGTAGATTCTGAATATTCTTTGAAGAGCCAACGGGATTGGCTGCCTGGTGACCTGTGGGATGCGAGGAACAGTAAGGTGTCTAGGGTGATCTCAAGGTCTTTGGCCTGAGCAGAGGAAGGATGGAGTTGCCTTTTACCAGGGATGAGGAAGATTGTTTGGTGGAGAGAAGAACATGTGAGCGGAGATTCCAAGCGGGCTGACGGTCAGGGACACACGGAGGGAGCAGAGGAAGGAGTCCGGGTTGCACGTAGAAGTTGAGTGTCATCTAGATGTACAGCATCTATGGTCAGGACTGGATGAGGTCTCCAAGGGAAGGAGTGGGGAAAGGAAAGGGCTGAGACTCCAGGACTGAGTCCCGGGCCCCCAACATCCAGAAGTCAGAAGAGAGAAGGGGGGGCCGGCAGAGGAGTCCAGTGGGCTCAACCCACTGGAGCAACCAGCCCTGGGGGAGATGGGCCAGGAGGCTGAGTGTGGAAGAAGGGGTCAGCCTTCCAGATGCCTCAGAGGAGGCAGGTGAGAGGTGGCCTGGGCCGGCTGGACCCAGCAGCATCGAGCTCCGTGACTTTAATCCCAGCTCTAGCAGGCGGGATGAGGAGGCAAGAACCCAAAAGGAGATTATGCAAGCGAGAACAGGAGAAACAGGAGAAAAGTCCAAACAAACACGGACGACGCTTGAGGGAAAAGTCATCAAGTATTTTAAATTAATTTTGTTTCATTTTGAAATCATCCCAAATCTGCAAATATCATCCCAAATAATACAAATTATTTTTCTGACGAACCATTTCATAGTAGCTTGCTGGCGCGATGCTCCATCACCCCCGAATACGTTAGCGTGTTTTTCACAAACAAGGACCTTCTCCTGGGTGGCCACCTACAGTCACTAACACCAGGAAAGTACATCAATATTCTGACTCATTCAGGTTTTACCCACTGTTCCAGGAGCATCCTTATTAGCCAATTGTCCCGTTCAGGTCGTGTGTGTACTTAGCACTCATGTCTCTTTCTTTCCTCTATCTGGAGAAGTTCTGCCTTTGCTTACTTTTCGCATCCTTAACATTTTTGATGATTACAAGCCAGTTATTTTGTAGACTGTCCCTCGATTTGGGCTTGTCTATTTTTTTTTTTTTTTCAGAGTGAGAGCAAGTTATGTGACCTAGCAATTTGACTCTTGACATACAACCCCCAAAGAACTGAAAACAGATGATGAAACAAATACTTTTCTGTACTATTCACAATAGCCAATAGGTGGAAAGAACCCAAATATCTATAGACGGGCGAGAAGACAAACAGTGGTACATCCACACGATGGAATATTATTCAGCCACAAAAAGGAAAGGGTACCGATACAAGCTACGACATCGTTGAACTTCATAAGCAATATGTATAGGAAAAGATGTCGGGCACAGAAAACCGCATACTGTATGATTCCATTTATGGAAAATATTTGGAATTAGTAAATCCATAGAGACAGACAGCAGATTAGTGGTTACGGGGGAGGGAGGGCGCATAATGGGGAATAATAATGAGTATGGGAGTTTTATTTTGGAGTAATGAAAATATTTTGGAACTACGTAGAGAAGATGGTTGTACAACATTGTGAATATACTGAGTGGCCTGGAAGTGTTCACTTTAAAATTGTTGTATTTATGCTATAAAAAGTTCACCTTAATTAAAAAAAAATTCAGATCATGCATCCTTGGCAAGAATATGCAAGGAAGGTATTCCTATTCTTCTCATCATGTCCATTCAGGTGACATAGGCTTTCTATTTGTCCCATTACCAATGGTGCTTACTTCAATCACTAGATTAAGGTGGTGTCTACTAGGCTTCTCCTCCATAAAAGTCACTCCTTTTCTCTTTGTCATTAATCACCCTTGGCGGGTAGCTACTTTGAAACTGGGTGTTGCCCGTCACTCCTAGAATTTTCCATCTATTCACTTATCTATTCAGGTCAATGACTTCCTATCCATTCATTTATATTCTATTCAAGGGGTTATAATCTGTTACGTTCATTACTTATTTTGGTGTTCCAATTGCCCCAGATCTGGCCAGTGGGAGCCCCTTTATGTTAGTTTTGGACATTCTTTGGACACGTCCCATCATTTGTCAAGTATCTCCTTGCTTACTGGCACAACAGGTTCATCTCGCAATTTTCCCTGCTCCAGTCCTGCAGTCAGTCCTTCTGGCAAAGAAAACTAGTTCATTCTAATGGAGAATACTATTTAGAGACGAAGATCTAGCGCTAGGCATACTCACTGCTATCGGGGCAGTGGTTTTCCCAGACCTTCTCAGTGGCCAAGGCCAGGGAATATATGCATGCATATATGTATACTCATGCTTTTATGCATATTATTTCTCTCTCTATAGAAAGTCATGAGTTCCTACCAATACTTCCAATTCCAACCCCGACACCACATGTCTCAGTCTAATGTTCTCCCGCTCATATCCGAAACTCTATTTGCTAGCAGTGAGAAACATCACTCCCATAGTCTTAAAGTATCCAATCCCTGCCCTCGCCACAAACCCTCAGATGCTTTCTTTATCCGGCTTGGGCTCTGACACATGTGCGAGCTCTACACCCCTGCACAGAAGCTCCACTTATCCATTGTGGGTTTGCACCCCCCACCCCTGCACTGAGCTACTCAGATGTCCTTCTCACTTCTCAGGGTGCAGGCTTCACTTTGGACCACCGCCGCTTCCTCCCTTGCTCTAATAAATTTTAGCCGGCAGCGTTCAGGAACGGAAGAGAGAACTCCGATAAAACATCATGCATAAAAAGCAGAGGGAACAGACCTTATACATTCTATATTTACAGCTTTAATTTTTGCATGGAAAAAAGACTGTAGAAGTTATACTAAAATTATAATTGGTATGGTTGTGCCTTAAAATTATGAAGGCTCTTCCCCCCCCCCCTTTTCCAGACTTCTTAAATTATCTGGAATATGGTTATGTTACTTTTCAATTAAAATATTTCAAGGAAAACATCATTTAAATTGCACTTTCTAAATCATCTCAAGCTGCATACAGCATGCATGCTAATGGTCTAAGAAGATGTCCACGATTTTAATAGAAGATCTGGAGAAGAGCAGTTTTATATCAAAACCAAACTGGGATCAGGATATAAAGTTCTGAATTTTAAAAAAGAAGACCTTAGTTCCAGTGGGGTGGGGGGGCAGGGAAATGATACTTTTCCCTTCTTCTCCCTGTGTTGTAAGTTTCAGTATCTTGTGCTGCCTTGACATCAAGAGGACCTCAAGTGGCCTAATTGCATGTTTCCTCCTCACCCTGCTCCTACAGATAAAGTTCCTTGGCCAGATAACCCTCCTTATCAAAGGGATCCTGCACAATTCCTGTTCATCCCTGATTTCAGTGCCCTGCCAGCTTAAGGAATTCTTCAAACAAGCCGATCACATCCTCCTGCGGGAACCAGGGGGTACCTCGTTCTCTTGATACTATGGAGCCTGCCTCCCACAGCCCCTGCTTGTTCATTCTGTTCCCAAGTGCAACTCCCGTGTGACCCTTTGTGGCATGTGGTGTCCTCCAGGCTATGAGTATATGTGACTATTAAGAGGCTATTGATCTCCCTTCCCCAGTCTCAGCGGTTGTGTATTCAACCATCCCCACCACCCTAGGGCAGGAAGCCCTCCCTCACCAAGGGGGTGAAGAAGAGGTGATCCAGACACTGCCCTCTAATTACAACTAAGTCCCCTGGAAGTTACTGGAACAGACAATGAGTAGAAGACTCTTAAAGCTGGAAAGGAGAAGGTGGACTAGCCAGGGACCTCAGGACTTGAGGAACAAGGATTTAGTTAGTTCCCCAACGTCTGGGCACTGAAGATTCTTACAACCCAGAACCACCAAGGGGCATACTGAATCTAAACAGAGTGACTGCCCCCTAAAACAAATTCAAATAGGTCAAGAGTGCTGTAACATAATAATCAAAACGTCCAGGATACAATTGAAAATCACTCATCTTTCCAAAGAATCACAATTTTAAGTGAGAAAAGACAACTGACTCTAATACCTAGATGAATCAATGTTGGAACTATCTAACAAAAATTTGTTTTGTTTTGTTTTGTATTTTGTTTTTTTACCTAACAAAAATTTTAAAGCATTATCATAAGAATGCTTCAACAAACATTTCCAAATTCTCTTGAAACAGAGGGGAAAAAAATCTTAGCAAAAAGTAGCAGTAATTGAAGAGAACCAGATGGAAATTACAAAACTGGAATATACAACTGAAAAGAAAAACCCGCTAGATGGACTCCATAGCAGAATGGAGATGACAGAGGATAGAAACAATAAACTTGAAGACAGATCAACAGAACTTACTCAGTAGAAACAACAGACAAAACAGATGGAAAAAGAAAATGACAGAGCCTCAGAGTTCTGTGGGATGATAACAAAAGATGGACCATTCATACAATTAGAGTCCCAGAAGAGAAGAGAAAGGGTGTGGGACTGAAAAAAATATTTGAAGAAGGGCGCCTGAGTGGCTCAGTGGGTTAAAGCCTCTGCCTTCAGCTCAGGTCATGGGATCGAGCCCCACAGGCTCTCTGCTCAGTGGGGAGCCTGCTTCCCCCTCTCTCTCTGCCTGCTTGTGATCTCTCTCCCTCTGTCAAATAAATGAATAAAATCTTTAAAAAAATATTTGAAGAAAAAAATATTTGAAGAAATGCTATAAAAAATAAAAATACAAAATACAAAGATAGGGGTGCCTGGGTGGCTTAGACTGTCTGCCTTCAGTTTGGGTCATGATCCTGCAGTCCTAGGATGGAACCCTTCCTCTGGCACCCTGCTCAGTGGGGAGTCAGCTTCTCCCTTTCTCTCTGACCTTCCCTGCTGCTTGTGCTCTCTTATGTGTGTGCTCTCTCTCTCTAAAATGAATCAATAAAAAAATCTTTAATAAATAATAAACCAACCCTACACCAAGATGGAACATACTCGAACTTCTAAAACTAAAGCCAAAGGAAAAAAGCTGGAAATAAATGACACATTACCCATCAAGGAACATCAATTAGAACGAGAACAGTTTTTTTCATCTGAAACCATGGGGGCCAAAAGTAAGTGGCACAATATTTTTCAGGTACTGAAAGAAAAGAACCGTCAACTGCAAATCCCTCTATCCCGTCAAGATATCCTTCAGGAATGAAGAAAAAATAAAGCCATTCTTAGATAGGAAAGCTCAGAGAACTTGTTGCTTGCAGATCTATCCTTGGAGGAAGCTCTCCAAACAGAAAGAAAATGATAATAGAAGGCTTAGACATTCAGAAGAGAAAGAAAAATAATGGAATGGGTAAAAATGAAAGGTAAATACAATAAACTCTCCATTGCCTCATGAGTTTCTTTAATCATATTTTGTGGTTAAAGCACAAGTTATAATGCTATCTGATGTGGTGTTCAATAGAGAGAGAGGAAACGCTTAACATCATTATGTTTAAAGAGCCAGGCTAGTAAAACAGATGGTTTTTACACTTAACTTGAAGTGGTCGAACAACGACACCAATAGACTGGGATATGCTATGTACGTATATAGTTATACCTACAGCAACCACGAAGGAAACTATACAAAGCAATGTACTCAAAAAAATCATAAGGAAATCAAAATGAAACCAAAAATGCTCAAATAGCCCTCAGCAAGGTAAGAACAAAGAAACAGAAGGATGAGAACCAGAGGTAACAAACAGAAAACAGATAATAAAATGACAGACTTACACTCTGACATATCAATAAATACTTTAAAAATAAATGCTCTAAATTCACAAATTAAAAGACAGAGATTGACACAGTACGTGAAAACACAGACACACACACGACCACAATCCAGGGATATGCGGTCTACAAGAAACTGACTTCAAACATAATGACATAGGGAGGGTAAAAATAAAAGGATGAAAAATAGATATTTTTTTTAAATTGGCAATGGTTTTTTGGATTTAACAGCAAAAGTAAGGCAACAAAACCAAAAATAAGCAAGTGGGAATGCATCAAACTAAGAACTTCTGCACAGCAAAAGAAATCACCCAACAAAAATGAAAATGTAACCAATGGGATTGGAAGAAAACATTTGCAAATTATATATCTGATAAGGGGTTAATATCCACAATATATAAGGAGCTCATATAACTCAAAAACAAACCAAAATATGAAATCCTACCAACAATCCAATTAAAAAATGGGCAGAGAATCTGAATACGCATTTTCTAAAGAAGACACATGACACACAAATGGCCAACAGGTATGTGCAAAGGTGCTCGGTGTGGCAAATTATAAGGGAAATGCAAATCAAAATCACAATGAGATCACCTCACACCTGGTAGAATGGCTATCATCAGAAAGATAAGAGGAAACAAATGCTGGAGAGGATGTGAAGAAAGGGAAATGCTGTACAATTCCCCTGTTGGTGGGATTGTAAACTGGGTACAGCCAGTAGGGAAAACAGTATGGAGGATCCTCAATTAAGAAGAACTACCATAGTATTTATCTGCAGAAAATGAAAACACAAAGTCAAAAAAGCTATATGCACCCCCATATTCATTGCAGCATTATTTACACCAGCCAAGACATGGAAGAAATCTAAGGGTACACTGATGGACAGATGGATAAAGAAAATATGGTGCGGCTATCTGATGGAATATTATTCTGCCATAAAAAAGAATGAAATCTTGTCATTTGCGACAACATAGACGGCACCCTTGAGGGCATTATACTAAACAAAATAAGTCAAATACAATATTATCTCACTTACATATGGAATCTAAACAAGAAAGCAAAGAAAATACACCAAACTCATAGATACAAAGAACAGATTAGTGATGTCCAGAGGCATGAGGTGGGGGAAATGGGTGAAGGTCCTTCTATTTATAAACTTCTACTTATAAAATAAATTAGTCCTGAAGATGTCACTAACTATATTACTAATTACTAATTATAGTTAGTAATGCTATACTGCATATTTGAAAGTTGTTGAAAGAGTAGATATGAAAAGTTCTCATCACAAAAAAAGATTTGTGACTATGTGTGGTGATGGATGTTAATTAGACTTTTTCTGGTGAACATTTTGCACTATGTATGAATATGAAATTATTATGTTATATATCTGAAACTAATATAATGTTAAATGCCAATGATATCTCAATAAAAATAAAATGATGGAAGAGATGTATCATGCAAACATCAACTTAAAAAAATAGGAGTGGCTATATTAATATTAGATAAAGTAGACCTCGGAGTAAATAAAGTTCCAAAGCACAAAGAGGGACATTGCTTAATCCTCCAGGAAGATCCAGCTCTCCTTAACGTATGTGCACCAAACAGCAGAGCCTGAAAATACATGAAGCAAAAACTGACAGAGCTAAAAGAAATAGACAAATTCACAATTATAGTTGGGGACTTTAACACTCAACTCTTAGCAAATAATCGACACCCTAGACACAAACCCGGCAAAGATAACTATGAACCAGCAGGATCCAAATGCCATGTACAGAATATTCCCCCCCAACAACAGCAGAACAATTATTTGTAAGTACCCATGAACCATTCACCAAGATAGATATCTTGGGTCGTAAAACAAACCTTAACAAATTTAAAAGAATTGAAATCATCTGGAGTATGCTCTCTGACCATAATGGAACAAAACCAGCAAACAATAACAGAAAGCCCAATAAGAAAATGTCCAAACACTTTGCCATTAAACAACATACTTCTGAATAATCCCTAGGCCAAAAAGGAACTCCCCAAAGAAATTTAAAATATACATATAACTGAGTGAAAATGAGAACACAACATTTCAAAATTTGTGAGAGCCAGCTATAAAAGTGATAAGAAGAAATATTATAGCACTAAATGCTTACATTTAAAAATAGAAGTCTCAAACCCACCAGCTAAGCTCTCATCTCAGGAACCTAGAAAAAAAAATTAAAATTATACAAATTAGAATGGCAGATGACATGTTGTCGGTGAGTAAAATCCCAGAGAATCTACCAAAACAAAACAAAACACCATAAACTTTTAGAACTAATAAATGAATTCAGTAAGTTTGCAGGAGATAAGCTCAATCCATAAAAATCAATTGCATTTCTGTATACTAACAGTGAATAAGTAGAAACCAAAAAAAATTTTTTAAGATTTTATTTATTTATTTGACACAGAGATCACAAGTAGGCAGAGGCAGGCAGAGAGAGGGTGGGAAGCAGGCTCCCTGCCAAGCAGAGAGCCCGATGGGGGCTCGATCTCAGGCCCCTGAGATCATGACCTGAGCCCAAGACAGAGGCTTAACCCACTGAGCCACCCAGGCACCTCTGGAAACCAAAATTTAAAAATGAAATGCCATTTAAAATTGCTCCAAAAAATTAAATACTCAGATATAAATCTAGCAAAACATGATCTGTATAATGAAATTTACAAAATGCTCACAGAAAAATCAAAAGATAGAAATATGTGGAGAGACATACTATGTTCATTGATTGGAAGACTCAACACAGTAAAATGTCTGGTCTCCCTAAAATGATGCATAAGTTTAACGGAACTCCTATGAAATTCTCAGCAAGGTTCTTTTGGAAACATAGACAAAATTATTTGAAAATTTATATGGAAAGACACAGGCCCTAGCTTGGCCAAAACTATTTGGAAAAAAAAAAAAAAAAAAAAAACGCCATGGGAGAAAATGTGCTCCTTGTTGTTAAGGTTCACTACAGAGCTACAGTAATTAAGATAGTGTGACTACTGGCAGAGGGATAGACAAATTGCAGACCAGAGTAGAAAATACAAAAATAGACCCACACAAATATGCCCAACTCATATTTGGCAAAGGAGAAAAAGCAATTCATTGGAGTGTTTGCCTTTTCAATAAATGGTGCTGGAGCAGTTGGACATTCATAGGCAAGAAGAGAGAGAGAGAGAGAAATAAATAAATCTGGACTTAAATTGCATTCCTTACACAAAAATTAACTCAAAATGGATCAAAAATTAAAAATAAATACAGTTATGGAAGATACCACCTCTGGGGGAAACTGAATGAAGCATAGGCAGGCCTGCCTTGCTATACATTTCTCTTGCAACTTCCCGTGACTCTGTATTATTTCAAAATAAACATAAAAAAAAAAAAAAAACAAAAAAAACTTGAGGTTTTGGGCCCATTCTGCATACCTTGGGGCTTCTCCTTGGACTTCAGGAGGCCTGTCTCCCTGCTGTTTCCTGCTCTGAGAGGAGCTGTCCATTTTCTCCAGGCCCCTGGCACAGCCCCCCCTCCGCCCCGTGCGCGGTAAACGTCTGCTAATCAAACGCATGTGCCTCCAGTGACGCAAACGTGGAAAGAACACCAAACAGGAGTCCGTCCCGTTGGCGTTTCCAGTGAAGGCCCGCAAGTGCCAGGAGCGCAGAGCTGAGGTACTGGGGGTGCAGAGGGTTCACCCCATATCCTCACCTCCTCCACTCCCAGCGACTATTCTAGAGATGGAAAGGCGGCCCGAGCGACTGCAGAAGGAATTCTACTATGTGCACGGGAGATCTGCTTCTGCTGGAACCGCGGGCAACTTCCTGGCCTCTGGAAAAGCCTACAAAGGAAACAGAGGCCCAGGAGAGAGAGAGCTGAGGGCTGGGGGGGAGGAGTGTAAGGCCTGATGAGGGTCTCTCCTGCCTCTAGCCATGTCTGAAGCAGCCCGCTCCACTGCCCCTGGGCTTTTCAGTTATTTGATCAAACATATTTCCTGTTCTGTCTTCAGGCAGCCTGAACTGGAGAACTGGGTTTTTTGTGTCTTGCAACACAGAGTCCTGACTGATAAAAGGATTATCTGCACTAGTATTGTCACGGCCCCGTTTAGCCAGCCAAACATGATGTAAATGTGGATTTCCAGGAACACATCTACTGCCTGACATAATAGGGAAAACTCCCCATCGCTATGAGAAACTAGGAAATGGTGTGAGACCAGCCCTCAGTTTCCTGCAAAGGGAAATCTCATCTGAGGAGAAGAGAGGGAGCAGAACTCAGTGGAATAATGTTATTCTGTAAATCTGAGAATGAAATTCTCAGAATTTCAGGGGCTAAAGATGAGGGTGAGTTCGAGGCAGTCATGAAAGCTTCTAAGAAATATATTCAGCCCTGGAATCTCCAGTCCAGGATTTAGGATTGCCCCCCCCCCCCACCCCACAGTAGTCCAAGGGAGATAAGTAAGAAACAGAAAAAAATGGTAAAAGATCTAACTTCTTTATTCATAATTTTGAGGGGTGATTTTGCCTAAAAAGGAAGAGCAAGAAGTCATGAAAATAGAACAATCCGGAGAAAGAAATATTCTTGGAAATGAAAAATAGATTGTTTTTCCATGAATCGATGAGAACAGGTAAGTTTGAAAAAGAACATAATTATAAGCCAATCTTATTCATGAACATATACACAAAAATACTGATAAAATGTTATAAACTGAGTGAAGCAATGTAAAATCCATCATTACCAAGTAGGGTTTAACCCAATAACATATGAAAGCTTTATCATTAGAAAAATATTGATGCAAGAGGCTTGGGTGGCTCAGTCGGTTAAGCGTCTGCCTTCAGCTCAGGTCATGATCTCACGGTCCTGGGATCATGTCCAACATCAGGCTCCTTGCTCAGTGGAGAGCCTGCTTCTCTGCCTGCCTGCCGTTCCCCCTGCTTGTACTCTCTCTCTTTCTCTGACAAATAAATGAATAAAATTAAAAAAAGAAAAAAAAATTGATGCAATTAACTCAAAATTGATTAAAGAAAAAAACACATGATCACCTCAACTGATGCATAAAAAGCATTTGATAAAATTCTCTATGCACTCATGATAAAAACTAGGATAAAAGAACTACAGCAAAAACCTACAACACACATTATACCTAATGGCAAAATCCCAGAAATTTTTCCTTTAAAGTCAGAAACATGGGGTGCCTGGGTGGCTCAGTTGGTTGAGCATCTGCCTTTGGCTCAGGTCATGATCCCAGGGCCCTGGGATCGAGCCCCGCATTGGGCTCCCTGCTCAGCAGGGAATCTGCTTCTCCCTCTCCCTCCCCCTGCTCATTCTCTCTCTCTCTCTCTCTCTCAAATAAATAAATAAATAAATATTAAAAAAAATAAAACCAGAAACATGGTGAGGGTGTTTGTTATCACTGATTCTATCTAACCCTGTATTATCAGTTCTAGCCACCTCAGTAAGAAAAGAAAAAAGAAGTAAAAGCATTGGGGACGTTAGAATTATCTGCATGAGGATAAAAGTTGGAAACAAGGAGAACTAATGAGAGAGTTTAGCAAACTTGCTGTAAATCTCTTCAATATACAAAAATGGCATGCCTTGATGCCAGCAACACACTATCAGGAAAAGCAATTTTTTAAAAGTCCCATTCACAGGGCCCCTGGGTGGCGCAGTTGGTTGAGCAACTGCTTTAGGCTCAGGTCATGATCCCGGAGTCCCGGGATCGAGTCCCACATAGGGCTCCCAGCTCCATGGGGAGTCCGCTTCTCACTCTGACCTGCTCTCTCTCACTCTCTCTCTTTCCTAATAAATAAATAAATAAATAAAATCTTAAAAAAAAAAAAAAAGTCCCATTCACAACCACAACAAAAACCTCAAAGTACATCGGGATAAATTCAACCAAACACATGCAAGATATTAGGGAGAAAAATTTTACAAAAGGACGTAAGAAAATACTCAAAATAAATGGAAAGTTATATACAGTGTTCATCGATGAAAAGACAGTTTGGTGAAAACATTGAGTTTTCCCATGTAAGCATGTAAGCACAATGTACTTCCATTAAAATGCCAACATTTGGGGCGCTTGGGTGGCTCAGTTGGTTGGGCAACTGCCTTTGCCTCAGGTCATGATCCTGGAGAGCCGGGATAGAGTTCCGCATCGGGCTTCCAGCTCTGCGGGGAGTCTGCTTCTACCTCTGACCTTCTCCCTTCCCATGCTTTCTCTCACTTTCTCTCTCTTGCTCTCAAATAAATAAATAAAATCTTTAAAAAAAAATGTCAACATTATTAGTGTGCAATTTGAGACACTGATCTTAGAAGTTACGTGGAAAAGCAAAAGGTAAAAAATAGATAAGAAAATTATAAAAACAACAACAGAGAAGTAGGGCTTGTGCTACCAGAAATGAAGGCTTATTACAAAGTTATGGTAATTAAATCAATAAGTACTAGGCACAGGGTAGTAAAGAAGAACCAAATGAGAAAAACTGATTGAACTGATGAATGTAAATATAAAAACTTGGTGTAAGACAGAAGTGACTTTAAAATGAGTGCGGAAGTGGAACTGTTCAGTAAGTCTTGTTGGGACTAGTGGCTATGTGTATAGAAAAAAAAATAAAATCACCTCCCCTACCATTTCACACTATATATAAAGATAAATTCCAGAAGGACTGAAGTCCTAGGCGTAAAAAGCAAAATGTAAAATCTTTTCAAAAGACAATATAGGTGAATTTCTGCTTCTGGTCATTATACATTATATGTATAATATACAGTATACATTAATTTTCAAATAATTAGAAAACTGGGCAAAATATATGCATCAACTGTTTTCTGACATTGGACAACAAGGAGTGAAGGACTGTAATGTCTGAGAGAAAGGAAACAAATGAAGTGGGGTCTTACAATCCCTTTTGGCTTTTTTTTTTAATAAAGATTTTATTTATTTATTTGACACACAGAGAGAGATTACAAGCAGAGAGGCAGGCAGAGAGAGAGGGGGAAGCAGGCTCCCCGCTGAGCAGAGAGCCCGATGCGGGACTTGATCCCAGGACCCTGAGATCATGACCTGAGCCGAAGGCAGAGGCTTTACCCCACTGAGCCACCCAGGCATCCCAATCCCTTTGACTTTCTGCTTGGAGGCACCCTCTGGACTCTGCCACAGGGGAAGAAATTCAAACAGAGCATAGCACTCCTATTCAATCAAGAAGACACAGAGTTCAGGGAGGTTAAGGGAACTGGAGTTTGCAAGGCACAATACAGGAGAGGAAGGAGCTTTGCACAGACAAATCTCTAGAAATATGCATACGTATCCTCTTCAGTCTTTAGTTGCAATGAACTTGTGCATAGAGTGAGACTCAAAGGGGCTGGATAGGGAACAATTAATAGGAAAAAACAATTACCAGGAAGCAATAAGTGGAATAATTCCATACAGAGAGCAATAAGGGGAACAATTCTCTCCCAGAGCGCTGGGAGATGTTGGCATTCTAACAGGCATGGTGAAGTTATTGAACGCCGAGGCCATTCAGCAGATATCCCAGAAGGAACACAGTGTGATATTAAAGCTAAACTAGCCCGAGCATAAAGATTACTCTAGACCCACCCTAACAAATTTTAAAAACATGCTTCAAATGATTCACAGGTTATTTAGTTGGCTGCCAAAAAGAACTTAACTCTCTTTAAAAGAAGACAACAAAATCCAGTCACTAAATGATGTCTAGCATCTGGGGTGCCTGGGTGGCTCAGTGGGTTAAGCCTCTGCCTTCTGCATGGGTCGTGATCTCGGGGTCCTGGGATCAAGCCCTGCATCGGGCTCTCTGCTCCACGGGGAGCCTGCTTCCCCCTCTCTCTACCTGCCTCTCTGCCTACTTGTGATCTCTCCCTGTCAAAAAAATAAATAAAATCTTAAAAAAAAAAGATGTCTAGCATCGAAAAATATATACATTACTAGGCATGTGAAAATGTGATCAAGAACCATGAGAAAAATGAGTCAATACAACAGAAACAATGAAGATGATAAAACTATTAGATAGAACAATTTAAAGTTATTTTTAAAAAGTCAAGGATTTAATAGGAATATAATGAGGCTATGGAATATATAAAAAGAAGAACCAAATACAACTTCTGAAAATGAAAAATGCACATTTGAAAAGAAAATTTCATTAGATGAGATTATTATCAGAATGGACACCAAAGAAGATAAAAAAATAGGCAAACATGAAGACAAAGGATTCGAAGAGCAGCAAAGTGAAGCAGAAAGAAAAGAGCCTTAAAAAAAAATGAACAGACTCTTAGTGACCTGTGGAACAATATCAAGCAGTCTAAAACAAGCAGTCTAAAGCATCTTGGAAACAAATAAGGAAGAGGAGGAGGAACTTTTTTGGAAATAATGATCCCAAACATCCCAGATTTGATGAAAAGTGTCCACCCACACACAGAAGAATCTCAAAAACCCCAAAGAGAATAAGCATAAATAAATCATACATAAATAGCTGAAAACAAGTGACACAGTAACTATTTATTTATTTATTTATTTAAAGGCACACTACATTACATATAGAGATTACGAAGTAGTTAATGCCAACTTCTGATCAGAAACAATGTGATCAAGAAGAAAATGCATTAACATCCTTGAGTGCTGAAATTTAAAAATGTCAATTTCTAATTCTACATCCAACAAGCTAATCTTCAAAACTGTTTGTCTGAATCTATCTTTATTTTCCTTTAATTTTTAAGGTTACCTTTGCTGGATATAGAATTATACACTGATCTTTTCTTCTTTCAGTATTTCAGAGATTTTCTCACTAGCAGACCTTCATCTCAAGAAATGGTAAAAGAAGTTCTACAGCTGAAGGAATATGACACTAAATGGAAATCTGATTAACACAAAGGAGGGAAGAGAGACAGAAAAGGTAAATAGGTTGATAAATATAAGCCCTCCTTTTTGTTTTTAAAAAAATTCTTTAAAAGATATTTGACGGGCGCCTGGGTGGCTCAGTTGGTTGGGCGACTGCCTTCGGCTCAGGTCACGGTCCCGGAGTCCCGGGATCGAGTCCCATATCGGACTCCCGGCTCTGCGGGAAGTCTGCTTCTCCCTCTGACCTTCTCCCCTCTCATTCTCAGTCTCTCTCTCTCTCTAATAAATAAATAAAATCTTTAAAAAAAAAAAGATATTTGACATTTTAAAGCAGAATTTGAGGTTTATAACATATACAGAAGTAAATTATATGATAACAATTGTACAAAACACTTGAAGAGGTATGATATTGTACTTTGTATTATGCATACACAATGTACAGTTCTTACATTGCACATAAAATAGTTTAATATCCCCTGAAGCCAGACTGTGATAAGATGCACAAAATAAACTCTAGAACATGACAAAAAATAAAATGACTAAGTGTAATCAGCCAATATAGAGTAGAATAATAAAGATACTTAATCGAAAAGAAGACAGGAGAGAGGAACAAAAGAACAATGAATATGGAACAAAAAGAAAACAAATAGTAAGATGGTAGACTTAAACCCAACCACATCAGTAATTACTTTAAATATAAATGATCTAAACACTAAAAGGCAGAGATTGTCATACTGGATAATAAAAGGAAGATAAAATTACATGCTGTTTAAGAAACACTTTAAATATAAAATACATATAGGTTAAACGTAAAAGAAAAATAAATACATATCATTCAGATACACATAAGAAACCTGAAGTAGCTACATTAATATCATATAATGTAGAGAAACATTATTGCAGATAAACAAGAACATTACATAATGATGAAAGGATCACTCCATCAAAAAGACCTAAAAATTATATGCCCTTAATAACACAGATTAAAAATGCATGAAGCAAAAATTAACTAAAAAGAGGAATAGATAAAATTACAATCATAGTTGGAGATTTCTATATTCCTCCCTCAATAATTGATAATATAAGAAAACAGAGTATCAGTAAGGATACAGAGAACCTGAACAGTATTATCAGCCATCTTGACATAATTGACTTAGAACATTACATTTAATAATAGAAGAATACACAGTCTTTTCTTTAAAAAAATATTTATTTATTTATTTATTTATTTATTTATTTATTTATTTATTTGAGACAGTATGCATCTGCACATGTGAGTAGGGGGATGGGGAAATGGGGAGAGAGGGAAAGGGAGAGAATCCCAACCAGACCCCATGTTGAGTGGGGAGCCAGGCCTGGGACTGGATCTCATGACCCTGAGACCATGATCTGAGCCAAAAACAAGAGTCCTCTGCTGAACCAACTGAGCCACCCAGGTGCCCCAGAATACAGTTTTTTCAAGTGCACATGGATGATTTACCAAAATAGACTATTTGCTATTATAGAACACAAATCTCAATGAATTTTAAACAACTGAAATCATAGATGTTTTCTAACTACAAAATATTAAATTAAAAATCAATAACAATGAGATCTATTTACAGATATTTGGAAATTAAATAATATAGTTTTTTTTAACGATTTTATTTATTTATTTGACAGAGAGAGAGAGAGAGATCACAAAGAGGCAGAGAGGCAGGCAGAGAGGGAGAGGGAGAAGCAGGCTCCCCGCTGAGCAGAGAGCCCAATGGGGGCTCGATCCCAGGACCCTGAGATCATGACTTGAGCTGAAGGCAGAGGCTTTAACCCACTGAGCCACCCAGGCGCCCCTAAATAATATAGTTTTAAATAACCCATGAGTAAAGAAGAAATTACAAAAAATTAGATAATATGTCGAACCGAATAATAATGGAAATGTAGCACATTAAATTATTGGTACACAGCTAATATGGAGTTGAGTGTACCAAAATGGTGCTTAGAAGAAAGCTAAGAGTTTTCAATGCATATACTTAGAAAAGAAGAAAAGTCTAAAGTCAGTGATCTAGGCTACCAACTTAAGAAGCTAGAAAAAGTAGAGCAAATTAAACCCAGAGGAAGAAGGAAGGAAGGAAATAATATAAATAAGAGTGGAAATCAATAAAATTAAAAATGGACAAATTGGTTCAACTGACTGGCTCAGTCAGGAGTGCATGCTACTCTTGATCGCAGGGTCTTGATCGCAGGACATACCAAACCCTACATTGGGTGTAGAGATTAATAAAAAAAATAAGTAAACTTGGGGTGCCTGGGTGGCTCAGTGGGTTAAAGCCTCCATCTTCGGCTCAGGTCATGATCTCAGGGTCCTGGGATCGAGCCCCACATCAGGCTCTCTGCTCACTGGGGAGCCTGCTTCCTCCTCTCTCTCTGCCTACTTATTATCTCTCTCTGTCAAATAAATATCTAGACTTTTAAAATCTTTAAAAGTGATATCTAGACTTTTAAAATCTTTAAAAAAAATAAGTAAACTTAAGAAAATGGACACATAATAAAGTCAATGAAATCAAAACCAAATTCTTTGAAAACCTCAATAACAGGTTTTTAGCCTACAAACTCATAGTTAAACTGATCACAAAAAGAATAACACAATTACCAACATTAGGTATAAAAGAGGAGCCATCATTTTAATGATGACATTTTAATGATGATCCTATAGATATTAAAAGAATAATACAGAAATATTAAAACTTTGATGTCAATAAATTTGAAAATGTAGATGAATTGGACAAACTCCTTGAAAAATACAAAGTATCAAAACTGACCCAGGAAAAAATAGAAAGTCTGAATAGTCCTCCATCTGCTTTTCAAATTTTTGTTAATAACTTTTAAAACTTCTAACAGAGAGAATTCCATAGCAAGGTGGCTTCATTGAAAACTTTCTATCGAACACTTAAAGAAGAAATCATTCATAACTATACATAAATTCTTTCAGAAAATAGAGAAGGAGCGAATACTTCCCAACTCATTTTATGAGGCCAACATATTAACTTGTTAATGAAACCAAAGACATTACAAGAAACTCCACACTGCCATACCTCATTAACATAGATGTTTAAGTCTTCAACAAAATATTAGCAAATTAACTCCAACAATAGATGACCAAGTGAGGTTTACCCCCAAAATGTGAGGTTGGTTTATCATTTCAAAATTAGATAATGTAATTCATTTTATTAACAGAACAGAAGAGAAAAAATCCATATGGCCACCTTAATAGATGCAAAAAGAAGCTTTGACAAAACTCATCATTCACTTATGAAAAGAAAATTCTCAGCAAACCAGGACTATAAAGGAACTTCTTAAACCCAGTAAAGGGGGCACCTGGGTGGCTCAGTTGGTTGGGCGACTGCCTTTGGCTCAGGTCATGATCCCGGAGTCCCGGGATCGAGTCCCATATCGGGCTCCCGGCTCTGCGGGAAGTCTGCTTCTCCCTCTGACCTTCTCCCCTCTCATTCTCAGTCTCTCTCTCTAATAAATAAATAAAAAAAAATCTTAAAAAAAAAAAAAAACCCAGTAAAGGACATCTGAAGAAGCTATAGCCAACGTCACACTAAGTCATGAAAGACAGGAAGCTTTCATCCTAACATCAGGAATAACAAGATGCCCATTCTTACCACTTCTTTTCAACATTGCATTGACTATCTTAGTCAATGCAATAAGGCAAGAAAATGAAATTATTTTTTAAAATTTGAGTTTAGCCGACACATGATGTTACATTAGTTTCAGGTATAAAACATAGTGATTCCACACCTCTATATGTTATGCTGTGCTCATCACAAATGTAGCTATGGTCTGCTAGCATGCAACGCTATTAGGATACCACTGATTATATTCCCTATGCTGCACCTTTCATTCCATAACTGGAAGTCCGTATCTCCCACTTCCCTTCATTCATTTTGCCCATTTCCCCTTCTCTTCTGGAGAAAATAAAATTTAACAAATAGACAGCTTTTATAGGAAGAAGAAAATATTTCTGTCTTCAAAGATGACACAACAGTGTATATTTAAAAAATCCTAAGAAATGCCCAAAAGCCTTCTAGAAATAATAAGTAAATTTAGCAAAGCCTCAGAGTTCAATCTCAATGTAAAACAAAACAAAACAAAACAAAACAACAAAAACCCCAGGTTTTCTCTACACATTGGCAGCAAAGAACTGAAAAGAAAAAAAAAATTTAAATTGGTAATAGCACCTAAAACCATGAAATGATGTAGGCCTACCTTTAACAAAAGATTTGTAAGACCTTATACTTAAAGCTTTACAAAACATTGTTGAGACAAATTAAAGAAAACCTAAGTAAGTGGAGAAGTGGAGACATAAATTCCATGTTCATAAATTGAAAACAATATTGCTAAAATGTCAATTCTCTTCAGATGGATCTACAGATTCAAAACAATCCCAATAGAAATGTTGGTAAGCTTTTTTGCATCCGTTGATGTTGACAAGCTGATTCTAAAATTTATATGGAAGTATGAAAGCCTAGAACTCCCGAAACGATTTTGAAAAAAATATGAGAAAAGTTGTAGGACTTTCCTAAGTGATATCTAGACTTTCAGTAAAACTATAGTAATCAAGACCATGGAGTACTAGTGTCAAGACAGATCAGTAGATAAAGATTCTGAAATGTACATCGGAACAGAAGTCCAGAAATAGACCCTCACTTATATGGTTACTTGATTTTTGACACAGTGGTTATTTGATTGGGGGAAACGACAGTCTTTACAGGACATGGTGCCAGAATAATTGGACATCCATATGAAAAAAATGAGCTTTAACCCCTACCTCACAACCTACACAAAAATTTACTTGAAACAGATTAACAGAGTTAAATGTAAACTATAAAGATATAAAACATCTAGATGTAAATATAAGGAGAAAATCTTTGTGAACTTGGGGTAGGCAAAGATGTGTTAGACAAAACACATTTTTTGGTAGAAAAAGAGAACTTTAGGTAAATTAGACTTTATCAAAATGAAAAAACTGCTCTCTGAAAGACAGTTAAGAAAATAAAAATCCAAGACATAAACTGAGAAAAAATATATAATATTTTATATAATTATATATATGTATATATATACACATATATGTATACATGTAATTTTATTAAAATTATATAAAATTTATATTAAAAATTATATAAAATATAATTTTATATAATTATATATGTATATATATATAGTATATACATATTTTTTTTTCAAGTAGGCTCCACACCCAGCGTGGAGCCCAGCATGGGGCTTGAACTCATGACCCTCATTTCAAGACATGAGCTGAGATCAAGAGTTGGACAGGCAACTGATTGAGCCACCCAGGCTCCCAGAGAAAATATTCTTCATCCACATTTTATACAAAGGACTTGTATGACTTCTTACAAAGCACTCAATGATAAGAAGAAAGAGAAAGGAAGACGTATATACACGACCAAGACTTGGACACAAATGTTCGCAGCAGCTTTATTCCTAACAGCCCCAAACTGGAAATAACCTAAGTGTCTAACAACCGATATGCAAAACACACACACACACACACACACACACACACACACACGCATGCACACTATGGTATATCGATATAATTGCATGTTATTCAGCAATAAAAAGAATGAACTCCAGTATGCAGGATAGCATGGGTGAATCTCAAAAGCATTATACTGGGCAAAAGAAGCAAGAGGAATATGCCACAGTATTCCATTTAAATAAAATTCAGAGAAGGTAAATCTCCTCTACGGTGACAAAAAGCGGATTAGTCATTGCCTGCGGCCAAGGGTGGGAAGGCAGAATATCCGGGCTGGGGTGAGGGAACACTCTATCTATTCTGTGGGAGGCGTGGTTACAAAGTTTCATACATATATGAAAAGGCATCAGATTCTACATTTAGAATGGGTGCATTTTGGGGCGCCTGGCTGGATCAGTTGGTTAAGCGTCTGACTCTTGGTTTCGGCTCAGGTCATGATCTCAGGGTCCTGAGATCGAGCCCCACATCTGACTCTGGTCAGCACAGAGTCGGCTTCAGTATTGCCTCTCCTTCTCCCTCCTGCTCACTCTCTGTCTCCAACAAACAAATAAAATCTTAAAAAATAGAATGGTGCATTTTACTGTGTGTAAACTATCCCTCAATCAGTTTGAGTTAAGAAGAAAAAAATAGGAAAATATTTTTATGTCACTGAGAGTAGAGAAAGATTTTTTGAATAAAATGTAAAAATTATAAACCACAAAGGAAAAGGAGAACCCTATTACATTAAAATTCAAAACCTCCGCACATCAAAAGATACCACCAGCAATGTTTAAAAAGAAAAAAAAAAAAAAAAAAAAAAGACAAGACAGTCCACAGACTGGGAGAAGAAATTCATAACCCATATAACTGAAAAAAAGATTAGTAACCAGAGTATTTCACAAACAGTTTCAAATCAATAGGAGAATTACAAAATAATCTAATAGAAAAATGGCCAGGGTATCATCAGATGAATCATAGGTGAGAAAAACTGGACAGTCCATAAACCGGTGAAGAGATATTCAAGCGCTCTATTAAACAGGAAAATATAAATAAGAAGGGCAGATTGTGATCATTTTGATAGGACAACTGTTGGCAAGGACATGAGGAAATGGGAACAGCTTTGTGTTCCCAGTGGGAGTGTATCTTCCTAGAGCAATGTGGAGATGAATCTGGCAAGAGTAGGAAAGTTTAAGGTGTGCTTCCCATCACCGGCCAGTTCCCCATTTCACCATATACCCCAGAGCCTTCAAGTCTAGGTGCAAAAGGAGACATTAAAATCTGTTGAGCCCAGCCTTGTTTCTTAGTCCCAAAGTGGGAATGTCGTCGATTTCCATTACTTGAGCAATGGATAGATAAAATGTAGTATCATCCTCTAACGGAATAAAGTCAGTCATCAAAACGAATAACCCGGATCTATGTCAACATGACAAGATCTAGAAAGGATATATATCTTTATGGTAAATATCCATATTTAGAGAGAGACAGAAAGTAAGAAAGCAAGCTACAAAAAGATACCCACTGCCCAGAAAGGGAGGTGCGTAGCAGGACCCTAAGGGAGGAGTCCCCGCTTTATAGAGGTGGAAGGGGCCAGTGTTGGGGTAAACAGCTGCAAACTGTCTATGGATAAGGCATCTCCCAGACTCTAGAACTCTCCAGCAGAGACCCAATACAGCTTTCTAACAGCACTACAGGTCTTTTGAATGTGTGCTGGGTGCTGCTGGCCGTCCCAGTCCCCCTTGGTGATAAGATACTAACAACGGCTGGAAAGCACTGCGATCCCACAGCCTGGAATTCAGCGTTGCAGAATTCAAGATGGCGGGGGGGGGGGGGGGGGGGGG